>OU015763.1:8621548-8818270 GCA_907173295.1 Fagus sylvatica
TGGAGAAGCCTAAGTATACCAATGATTTGGCTGAGAAGAGAACGTATGCCTGGCGTTGTTGGTTCAAGGGCCCTGACGACAGATGGGAAACAGTCCGATATCGAGCCGGTGGCGCCGCTGGTTTCAGATTCGATTCGGGGCTCAGCTGTAAGTTTGGCAATTGATTCAAACGTTCAAACATTTCCTAAAATTACGCTAGAACGAAAGATTCGGCATCCGTTACAATTTTTCCCAAACCAAAATCTTCCCAACCAGCAACGTAAATTGGGGAAAGGCTTAACTATCACTATTTCTGAGCTTGGGAAAAGGCGCGTATCATGGAGTTCCAAAGCTGAGGATAAGGGTGAGGTTCAATCACGTGCAATTGCACGTGATAAATGGGTGCCTAAATTACATACGGTGGACCCGGTGGGCCATAAAGGGCCGATGGATGTCAATGTATTAGTGGGCTCCAAGACTAGGTCCACTTTTGAGGTAGGTGGGCCTTCTGAGACATCATTTGCTACTGGGCCCGTTTTAAAGCCACAGCAGCCCAATAACTCAATCCGGGTTGAGTCCAATATATTGATGGCCAACCCAGATTCAGTTGGCTCTGACGTTGACTTGCGAGGGGGTTGCGGGTCAGGCAGAGGTTGAGGGGCGTGGTACTGGTCGTGGAGAGATGGACTGTCGGGGCGAGATCGAGAGGCAAGATACTTCTTGGGCCGAGGTCGTTCATCCGACGCGGTGGTTTCTCCAGTTGACCGGAGGACGGCGCTTGGTGCTCCAAGACTTTGTTCCTCCACCGGTGTCTCGGGTGGGTATTTCTTCTTTATGGGGTGTTTTCACGGGTGGTGGACCAAATTCCACTCCGGTCAAGGGGTTTTCCGATGTTGATGGGGTCACTGACTCGAATCCTGCTCCCTGTGGGTCTGAGTTGGTACTAATGCCAAATTTGGAACTGATGGTGATCCAACCCATTTCCATGGTTTGGCCGTGTGTCGAAAACAACCCTCCATCCACGGAGGAGCTAGTCAAAGTTGGATTTTACCAGAACCCACCCTCTGATTGGGTTATGGACCAGATGAAAGCATTTGGGGAGTTGGTTGGGGCATCCTACGAAGGGTACGAAGAAGAGGTCATCAGTCTCCTTCAAAAAATTGAATTACGACGACCACAGCCGAGGGCCAGAGCACCCAGCCAGCACCGAGGTAGTCAGTCAGCTAGCAGGGGACTGAGAGAGCTAAGGGGTCTGGTGAGCTCAGTCAACTATGATTCTAAGGTATCTGGTAGTCGTAGAAATTCCAGGGAAAGGGTTATGATGTTGTCATTATGAATTTAAACATTATATCCTGGAATGTTTGAGGGTTGAATGATAAAGATAAGCGTCTTCGTTTGCGCAATCTGTTCAAGACTGTGGAAGGCCGATATTATTTGTCTTCAAGAAACTAAATTGGCAGCCATCGATCGTAAAGTGATTCAATCTTTGTGGGGTAACCAACATGTTGATTGGATCAGTTTGGGATCGAATGGAGCTGCTGGGGGGATCCTGTTGATGTGGGATAAGAGGGTAGTTGAGAAGGTGGATGAAGCGGCAGGATATTATTCGCTGTCTTGTAAATTCAGAAATGTTATTGATCAGTTCGAATGGATTTTCACAGGAGTGTATGGTCCTAACTTGGACAGTGAGAGAGGTCTTCTCTGGGAGGAACTGTCAGGCTTGTTGAGTTGGTGGGATGCTCCTTGTTGTATAGGGGGTGATTTCAATGTGGTTCGTTTCCCCCGTGAAAAATCTGGTATGGTGTCTTTTAATTCTGCTATGCATGAGTTTAATGATTTTAAATCTGAATGTGGGTTGATGGATATTCAGTTGGAAGGTGGATTGTTTACATGGTCCAATAACAGGGATGTTCCAGCTATGTCCAGGATTGATAGGTTCTTATTTTCCCCGGCTTGGGTTGATCATTTTGGCCTTGTTAACCAGCACAGGTTGCCTCGGTTGCTTTCGGATCATTTTCCTATTCGGCTGGATTGTGGTCAAATAGTGAGGGGGAAAATTCCGTTTAGGTTTGAAAATATGTGGCTCAAGGTGGAAGGCTTTGTAGACCGGGTTAAGGATTGGTGGGCCTCCTATTCCTTCCCAGGATCCCCAAGCCAGATTCTAGCCAGTAAGCTGAAAGCTTTGAAGGTGGATCTGAAGCAGTGGAATATGAATGAATTTGGCAATGTTCATTTCAAATATCAGAAGCTGCTTCTTTCTTTGCATGAGTTGGAGACTTTGGGGGAAAGCAGGGTGTTATCTGAAGCAGAGAAAACTGAGAGAACCCGTTTGATCAGTGAGATTGAGACGACTATATATTTGGAGGAGATTTGTTGGCGGCAAAAATCTCGGGTGAAGTGGTTAAAGGAAGGTGATAAAAATACCAAGTATTTTCATACAGTTGCCAATTCTCATAGACGCCACAATTTTATTCGCCAACTTTCCATTAATGGTGTTCTTTCTACAAATCAGGATGTTATAAGGGCTGAGATTTCAGGTTTTTACCAGCATTTATATATTGAAGATATCACATGTAGACCGTTTTTGGATGGCTTACCCTTCTCCTCCATATCTTCGGAAGAGGCCTCTTGGTTAGAAAGACCATTTGAGGAGGAAGAAATCAGTAAAGTGGTAAGAAATATGAATGGTGATAAAGCTCCCGATCCGGATGGCTTCCCCATGTCGTTCTACCATGCTTGCTGGCCTATTTTGAGGGGGGATGTCTTGGCTGTTTTTTCCGAATTTTATGAGTATGGCTCCTTTGTTCGCAGCTTAAATGCTACTTTCTTATCGCTTATCCCGAAAAAGGCTAATGCAATTGAGGTAAAGGATTTCCGGCCCATAAGTTTGGTGGGTAGTGTGTATAAAATCTTGTCCAAGGTCTTAGCTAACCGGCTGAGTGTGGTTTTGGCTAAGGTTATATCTCCTTCTCAAAATGCGTTTATTCAAGGTCGCCAAATTACGGATTGGGTGCTGGTCGCTAATGAATGTCTAGATTCCCGATTGAAGGGTGCCCATCCGGGGGTCATTTGTAAGTTGGATGTGGAGAAGGCTTATGATCATGTGAATTGGAAGTTTCTCCTTTATTTGCTGGAGAGGTGTGGTTTTCCTTTGAAGTGGCGTCGGTGGATTTCATACTGCATCTCCACCGTTCGTTTCTCAATCCTTATTAATGGCAGCCCGGAAGGGTTCTTTGGGAGTTCTCGTGGTATTCGCCAAGGGGATTCTCTTTCCCCCTTATTGTTTGTCCTGGTCATGGAGGCATTAAGTAGAATGATGGATAAGGCAGTGGAATGAGGTCTCCTGTCGACTTTCCAGGTGGGGTCTAGGGATCATCATATGGTGCATGTGTCCCATCTTCTATTTGCGGATGATACGTTGATTTTTTCTGATGCTAATCCAGCTCACATTTTTAATCTGCGGCTCTTATTCACTTGGTTTGAGTCTATTTCCGGTTTGAAGATTAATTTCAACAAGTCTGAAATGGCTCCAGTGGGTAATGTGCTTGAATTGGATAGGTTGGCGGCCATTTTGGAGTGCAAAACAGTTTGTTTGCCTATAAATTACTTGGGTCTTCCCTTGGGAGCGAAGGCTAAGTCTAAATCGATTTGGGATTCTATTATTGAGAAGATGGAAAGGAAGTTGGCTAGCTGGCAGCGTATGTACCTCTCTAAGGGGGGTCGGGTTACTTTGATCAAGAGCACTCTTTCCAGCCTTCCAACCTACTATCTCTCTCTATTTCCTCTTCCTTCATCGGTTGCTCTTCGTATTGACAAAATTCAGAGGGACTTCTTGTGGGGTGGCATAGGCGACGGGAAGAAGTTCCATCTAGTTAATTGGCATCAGGTATGTCAACCTCTTAAATCTGGTGGTCTGGGGTTTCGGAATATAAGAGTGTTTAATCGAGCTCTATTGGGGAAATGGCATTGGAGGTATGGGACGGAGACGGATGCATTCTGGAGGAGTGTTATCTTTTCTAAGTATGGTAGTTTGCAGGGGGATTGGACTACTAGGGAGGTGAATGGGCCTCATGGGGTCAGCCTTTGGAAGCATATTAGAAAAGATTGGGGGCATTTTGCTAGGCATGTGCATGTTGAAGTGGGGGATGGTTTTAAGACCAGGTTTTGGAATGATATTTGGTATGGGACGTGTAGTCTCAAGGAGGGGTTTCCTGGGTTATACTACCTGGCTCGAAATAAGGCAGCCCGTGTAAAGGACCATCTGCACTTTCACAATGGGAGTGTGTCTTGGGACTTTGATTTCATTCGATATGTGCAAGATTGGGAGATCGATGATGTAGCTTCATTTTTGGAGGTGCTGCCCTCGAGTTCGGTTAAAGGGCATGGGGAGGATAGGATGTGTTGGAGAGGGTCTTCTAAGGACGGTTTCCGGGTGAGACACTACTATAAAAACCTATTACCTAGTGCTGGTATAGTAGTTCCTTGGAAGAGGATTTGGAAAACCATTGCTCCTCCGCGTGTGGCTTTCTTTGTGTGGGTTGCTGCATTGGGGCGTATTTTAACCATTGATAATTTGAGGCGTAGGCATGTTATGGTGTTGGATTGGTGTTGCATGTGTAAGGAGAATGGTGAATCTGTTTCTCATCTGCTATTGCATTGCCCAGTTGCTAGGGAGCTTTGGTCTTTTATGTGCAGTATCTTTGGTCTCCAATGGGTGATGCCAGGTGGGGTGTTAGATCTGTTATATTGCTGGGGTGACAGCTGCCATAGTATCAGAGTTAGAAAGGTGTGGGATATGGTTCCTCATTGTGTGTTTTGGTGTATTTGATGGGAGAGGAACGCTAGAAGTTTTGAGGGGATGGAAAGAAATCTGATGGACGTTAAAGGGACAGTCCTTCGCACTCTTCTGGACTGGTCTAAGGCTGCTGGTGTTGTCTCTTTTTCTTCTACTTTAGATTTCTTAGAGTATTGTAAGGCCTGAGGGGTTTTTTTTTTTTTTTTTTTTTTTTTTTTTTTTTTTTTTTTTTTTTTTTTTTTTTTTTCTGTTTTGTACACTCCCTGTGTACCTTTTTCTTCCTTTTGGCAATAAAATTTTCTTATTTACTGATCAAAAAAAAAAAGTTTCATATTAGCATTTTTTTTTTAAATGTCATATTAGTATATTACTAATTCTCACAACTACATAATATTCGAAAATTTACATTTTTTGCCTAAAAGATGGTAAATGTAACTCTCGTGTTTCATAGGTATTGAAATGTTAATAGGAATTGTAATTCTCTAGAATTTTTTGAAATGAACAATCAAAGTTTTACTAAGTCATTTGAATTAAAAAATTCCCATGATGAATACCTATGTCGTTTCAAAATTTGAATCCACGCCCCTAACATTATATAGTGTTTGGATTTAATCCCTTCCGTACATGGGATTAAAACTATATCATTTTCCCTATGTCAAGAAAAATGACAGGGTTTAACACTCTTTTTCTCTTTCTTCTTCTTTTTCTTCTTCTTTTTTTTTTTCTTCTCCTCTTTTCCTCTGGTTGCTTCCCTTCATACAGTTGCTTGCAGGTGCTTGGCCTAATGAGAATCAAGCTTCTCTTTTTCCATTAATCAAGCATCGTAACAGGGTGATACATTTCCCAAAATCATATTAGGCAATTAAGTTATCATGATGTATCACATTTCTTAAAATCAAAATCAAGCACCAACGTAGTCATGATGTATCACCGCAGTTAATAAATAGCCGGCCGTGGGTAAGCCTCACAAGCCCTTGGGTTTGGGCAACCCCCAAGGGGGCAACAAATGACCCCAAAAAAATAATAATAAATAAGAGTGTACATAAAATAAATTTTTGTATTAGTATACATAATTGTGATGTGTTTTAGTATATTTGTGTGAATGAGATCGGTCTCCACTGTGTGATTTATTAATTTGTGTGAAAATTTTATCTGCATATGGATGCAGCCACTAGCTATGTACTTTTGTTGGTGGGGGTAACGGGGCAAGCTATTGTTTTGTGTTGTCGTGTAATGTGGTTACGTGTTTATTTGATGGATGTTTATGACTTTTAATTTACTATTTGTAATACTTTTGTTGTGGTTTGTAAAACTGTGATATATATATATATTTGTTATTAACACTAAGGAATTTTTTAGTTAAAAAACTATTAGACATATAATAATATTAAATAGATATTAGTTTGGATTTTTTTTTTATTGAATATGCTTCAAAAATATGCAAGGAGAAGTTGTTTTCTTTAAGTTGGATAGTGCTAATTATAAAGAACCATAATTGGAATTACATTTTGTCTCTTTTTTTTTATATGTAATTCAAGCTAAAATCACAATGTAATCTTGATTTTGCATAAATAAATAAAAATTAGACTTTTTTATGTTGTTTTATAAATATTTAATGGTAAGTGAGCAACAAAACTTGAGATGGGTTTGGGCAAACCCAAACTTAGGGCCGGCCCTTATGCTTAATCACATTTTCTAAAAATTTGGATGACAGTATTAACGTAGGCTCAATCTTGCCCAGCCAATCCAAATCAAGCATCATAACAACCCCATCTATTCAAACTCATACCCTGAAAATAAAACAACTAACCCCAAAATCCACATCACTAGCAAGATCGATTGACTAGATATGAACAGATCCGATCATATTGGCCTGAGGTCGAGACGATGCTTGTGACTGCGATGAGCCTCTCCAGATTGTTGCACAGCGTGCAAACCCAAAAGGTGGAGTGAATGAGTGGAGACAATTTGACAAATGAGATTAAATTCTATTTATGTTTTTAACGGAATAGGATCCTCTCCATTTGAAATAAAATGGAGAGTCTCCATTTCATGGTCCAGATTAAATATCACAGATCTAACAGTGTATAGACTACCACGTCATTTAAAATTTTAAATGACAAGGCAGTCTGTATATCGTTAGATTTGTGAAATAAAATCTGGACCATGAAATGGACAAATGGAGAGATTTCCAAATGGAGAGGATCCTTATCCGTTTTTAACTGGCACTTAATCTCCAGCTCATTAAGGTATGGACCGATTTATTTATTTATTTTCAAATGCTACCTAACGTTAGGGGTGCTAATCCAAAAATTTGAAACTTTACGGAAAAACTTATGATTATCCCAAAATTTAAAGTGTAAAGTGTAAACTACACTTTAGTCTAACAAAATTGCCAGTGGTGAAATTGAAAAGCATCTTGTCATTTAAGGAAAGTAATTCATTTAAAATTTACACATTTGGGAATGGGGAAAGAAATTAATTATAGGAGTGAAGTTAAATATATTGCAAATTTTAATAAATCTAGCTTACAAATTGATATTCATCAATCATATATATATATATATATATATATATATATTTAGACGTTTATTTATTTATTAAGTTTTTGAAGTGGCAACTCAATTAATTTGTAAGCCTTTTGTAATCAAATCAGTAATAATTTTAGTATTTTCCCAAATAATAGAGAAATGCTTACCCCTGCATGGAGGAAATCGTAACTTGCTCCTTCTCAGCTGTATAGCAAGATATGGTTTCTACTATAAAAAGAGGCTATTGTATTCCAGGGAGAAGGTATAAGAAATATCTAGTAAGGCTTTGCACTGTTATTGGTTGCTCTCAGACCAAACATGATTTCAAAATTAACAACTTTGTTGGTCATATCTTGTATGTATACAAGAATGTGTGTCCATGGAGGATTCCTGAAGAGTGTTCGAGGGGAAAAAGATATTGAATTAGAAAGGGAACTCCAAAGTCTGAACAAAACACCGAAAAAAACCTTTCAGGTTAAAAGACTTTGACATTGCTTTAATTATTAAGTTATATAAGTGGCATATTTAAATTTCGATTGATATGTATACAACTCAATATAAAAATTTTACAGACAGTTTGTATATATAAATAAAATAAAATAAATACTTTTGTAATGGTTGATAATAAATATTAGGCACAACAAATAATCATCATGGAACAAATGCTATAAACTTCAAATCTAATCATCTCTATCAAAAATATATGTGAATGTATGTATAATCACCAAAGCTTAAGCATAGACACTCATACATTTATTTGTTCTCTCTTCGTCTAAAAGCTGGAGAATGGGCATATAATTGACTGCATAGATATCCATAACCAACCTGCTCTTGATCACCCTTTGCTCAAGAATCATAAAGTCCAGGTATGTAGATTTTCCTTCCATCCTTTCAAATCTATTATTAAAACGTGATAAATTTAAGCTATATATTATTTTATGGTATTTACATTTTTTAGAGCTTTCCCATCTCTTACTACAAATAAAATTTACAGATGTGTTAGAGATATATATTGGGCCATGAGGCCCAAACCAAGTGTAGGCCCATTAATTGTAAATAGAAGCAAACTGCTCTAGTTAGATTAGGTTTCTCTAGTATATATACCCTACTTGGGTTTCATTGTAACCATCAAGAAATATAGAAAAGATGTAGCCGTCAAGGGCTTTTGTGTGTGGACGTAGGTCTTCATGACCGAACCACGGTATCCCTGTGTATCTGTTCTCTATTTGTTCTCTCTCTTTCCCTAAACTCTTTTCTCTCTAGCACTATCAGAGCATCTGTTCTAACATGGTATCAGAGCCAAATTAATCTCCGGCACAATTCTCAAACCACCCGAACCTATTTTCTCCAAACAATTTCCAGTTTTCTCTAAGCCGTGCCTCTCTTCCTCCATTGTTGCCATGTACAAAGCTAGAGGTTTTGGATCTTTCGGAGACAGACATTCAGTCTCTACCATCACTTGACAAATTTGGCAATCTCTGTGATCTTAACTTAAGATGTTGTTCAAGATTAGAGAAGCTGCTGAGTCTGAAATCACTTATTCATTTGGAAGTTCTTAATGTGTGGGGGACTGGAGTCAAAGAATTTCCCTATGAGATCTCAGAGCAATCTGCTCAGTCTCTGCCCCAATCTGCTCAGTTTCTGCCTTGATCTGCTCTGTCTCTGTCCCGATCTGCTCAGTTTCTGCCTTGATCTGCTCAGTCTCTACTTCAATCTGCTCCTCGGAGACGATCTTCTCTGTCTCGGCCCCTATCAGCTCTGCCTCGGCCTGAAACGATCTGCCTCTCCTCCGCCTGATCTGCTCTCCTTGACTGATCTGCTTCTCCTCGGCTGATCTGCTCATTCTCTACTTCGATCTGCCCTGTCTCTGCCTGGAACGATCTGCTCTCTTCAGACCCGATCTGCTCTCTTCAAACTCGCTCGATATGCCGCCGTTTGGATGCTCCATTTGATTTGCTCCACCCATCAATCGATTCGTCTGGAAGAGACGAATCTCCAGTAAAAGGATCGTCGCCAGAAACCTCCCTACGCGCCGCCACGCGCCGCGTCTGTCTCCGGCAAACCCGCCGGTTCAGATCTCTGCCGCCGAGTCCTGGATGCTCCGATCATCTCACCATCACCACGGGTCTCTTCGTCGGCACCACAGCTTCCATCTGACAAAATTTGGTGACCATCTGACCGGTAACGCGCCGCCACGCGCCGGTCGAAGCTCCGGCAAGGAAGCCCCATGCGCCGCCACGCGCGGCCGTATCAACGGTCTCAAAAACCCACCCCTCTGAGCATCGAATCGAGCAGCAGATACCGCCATAGGGTTCCTCGTCCTCTGATCTGAAGAATGGCGTGAAGAACAGCCTCACCGGAGATTCCACGCGCCGCCACGCGCCAGTGGAAGTGCCGGCAGCTCCTCCCACGCGCCAACACGTGCTCAGCGCGTGCCAGCACATGCCAGACACACGCCAGCGCACGCCAGGCACACGCCAGCACACGCCTGGCACGCTTCTGGCCCGCCGCATCAGCCGAACCGGACCAGCCTTGAACCGGACCAGACCCAGACCGGACCGAACCCGAACCGGACCGAACCTGAACCGGCTGCCAAAACGGTAAAAAAAAAAATAATAAAAAACAAAAAAAAAAGAAAAGAGTAAAAGAAAGAAAAGCTTACATATTATTTGTTTTTTATCATTTTGTTCTTCTCAGGTATTTTCTGATGGATAGAAAGCTCACGGTGTTTTCAAGTGTTTTCTTTCCCCAATTTCAACTCCCTCTTACCAAGGAGAGGAAGAATTCTGTGGTTTGAGGTTTGAGTTTTATCCATCAACATTTCATAAGTCTTCATGGAGACTGTGAACTGTGCTTATCATTCTTCCAATAGTCTTCTGAGTTACTCCATTATAAGAAATCTCTCAGTTGCAAAGCTTGCAGCAACCTCACTCTTTGCCTGCCTGAAGTCTTCCATATTCAATGGCCTAAGGGTAATTATCCTTTCCTCCTGACCTTCTTTTGTGTCCGAAGCAGCTCCTGAAATCTGCCCTTCTACAGAATGGATTTCTTTCCCTTCTGCAGCTCTCTGCTTTCCCCAATCTCAAAACAACTACAACTGTGGCTTCCATGCCACCTGTCCTCTCCTCGATCTCAGAACAAAATCAATTGTGGTTGCCATGCCACCCCGTGCCCTCTCCTATATCAAGACTCTGAAAACGAAATTTAATGCATCGTCCTATCGCCCATGAACACTATCTGCTTCATGTTATGAAGATGAATTTGTTTGTTATTGTGGTCTTCCGTGATAATCTGTCTCTTATTGTCTTCCATGACAATCTGCTTCTGGTGTCTTCTATGACACAATCTGTTTGTTCTATCTAGTGTCTTCTGTGATAATCTGTTTGTTCTGTCTGGTGTCTTCCGTGACACAATCCGTTTGTTCTGTCTAGTGTCTTCTGTGACAATCCGTCTGGTGTCTTCCGTGACACAATCCGTTTACTCTATCTATTATCTTCCATAACAATCTTTTGTGAGCTCTTCTGAAGACAGTCTTTTGTTGTCCTGTGTGGCAGTCTGTTGTCTTACTCTGAGTTCTTCTATATTCTCTTCTGAAGACAGTCTCTTGTTGTCCTCTGTGGCAGTCCGTTGTCTTACTCTGAGCTCTTCTGTGTGCTCTTCTGTTCTTTTATTATGTTTCACTTGCTGCATGAGTTTCTTTCTTTCGACAGGCATTTTCGTTTCGTGGACCCTACTTCTCTTCGAGGATTCTACTTCATGCAATTCCAAACTCAAGGTTTCGTCATACTGCACCTTGAGTTTGAGGGGGGATGTTAGAGATATATATTGGGCCATGAGGCCCAAACCAAGTGTAGGCCCATTAATTGTAAATAGAAGCAAACTGCTCTAGTTAGATTAGGTTTCTCTAGTATATATACCCTACTTGGGTTTCATTGTAACCATCAAGAAATATAGAAAAGATGTAGCCGTCAAGGGCTTTTGTGTGTGGACGTAGGTCTTCATGACCGAACCACGGTATCCCTGTGTATCTGTTCTCTATTTGTTCTCTCTCTTTCCCTAAACTCTTTTCTCTCTAGCACTATCAGAGCATCTGTTCTAACAAGATGAAACCACAATCATATCCTGAGGAGATGAAAAAATCATTAGTAAAAGCTAAACCTTTACCAATATCAAGAAGGGAAGCATGTCCTTGTGGAACTGCATGTTCCTATACAAAGAACTACAAAGGATGATTTACTAAAGGCAAGAAATTATTCAAATGAATTTTTCAAAAACATCGGTGACATTGCTGATACAAAGAGCCCGAACCATGTAAGTATACCCCATATGGCCATATATATCGGAATAGGATCCTCTCCACATGTGTATGTGTGATTCTATACATCCTGATGCGTGTGTACGTAGCTGGTATAATTAATGACTCAAAATGTTTGTAAAACAATTTGTTATCATAAAATGCTTGTGTGACTCAGGCAATCCATGTTGTTACAAAAGAGAATAAAAAATATTATGGAGTTTCAGGAGCCTTTTCCATATACAACATAAGTGTGGCACGAGGCAAACGTAGCGCGACAAATGTTTGGGTCCGAACTGGTTCTGCTGATGAAACTGATCTTTTGATTGCTGGGTCTATGGTAATGCATTTGAAACATTATCCTCTTCCCAATCAGATGAACATAAAACATAGGCACACTTCTTTTACTTATTTTGTGTTAAAGATAAGTCCTCAACTGACTCAAATTCAAATATAAAGATTACGAAACAGATTTAGATAAAGATAACAATTCCTTATCTCCTATCAAGATAATGTGATAGTTATCATTCTTTTGTATAGGCTTTATCTTGATCTTGTAAATGCTGTAAACTCTGATTTATAAATACATATGAACCTTAACCAATTTGGTAAGGCAGAACAATACTTTTGTTTTTGATTCATTGTTCTTTACATGGTATCAGAGCTCTAAAAGACTCACGTCAATTATTTTTTTTTCCTTCCCTTTCACTTAGACCTTTCCTCAAACACCATGGCCTCATCTTCCTCAACCACCACGTCTACAGTAACCTCTCCTCTAGCCCCCACCTCCCTCACCGCTGTCCATCATCTCATCACCATTAAACTCAACAGAGACAACTACCTCCTCTGGAAAACCCAGATTTTACCTTACCTCAAAGGCCAACATCTCTTCGGCTTCATTGATGGTTCTCGTCCAGCCCCGTCTCAGGTTCTTGCGTCTCTGAGTTCTGACTCCGCTTCAGCCGCACCCAATCCTGACTTCCAAGCCTGGCATCTCCAAGACCAGCTTATCATGAGTGCCCTTATCTCCTCCTTGTCTGAGAACATCTTGGCTCACATCGTCAAGTGCGGCACCTCTCGCGAAGTCTGGCTTACTTTGGAACGGATGTTCACATCCCAATCTCGAGCTCGAACAATGCAAATCCATTATCAACTTGCTACTCTCAAGAAGGGTGATTCCTCCGTTGCCGATTATTTTCACAAGTTCACTGGTTTGGCCGACACCCTTGCTGCCATTGATCATCCTCTGCATGATTTTGAGCTCGTTTCTTTCCTCTTGGCTGGGCTCGGCCCTGATTTTGATTCTTTTGTTACTTCAGTGAAAATTCGCGCAGATCCTATTTCCCTTGAGGATCTCTATGGGCACCTCTTATCCCATGAACTACAACTTGCCCAGAATCAACCAAGTGTTGATCTCTCCCTCGGCACTGCTCACTTTGTTCAGAAGAGCTCCTCCACTCACGGCAGCAGTGGTGGTCGCTCTTCCTACTCCAATCACTCCGGTCGAACCTCCTTTTCTCAGGGACGCAGCAACAATCGTGGCCGTGGTCGTGGCCGCTCTCATGGAAACAGACCCATATGTCAACTCTGTGGAAAAATTGGGCATCTTGCCTTTACCTGTTATCACAGGTTTGATAATACTTATACCCGTGACTCCAGGCCCCATATGCAAGCCCTTTTGGCCACTCCACAGTCTCAGTGTGATCCAAACTGGTACCCAGATTCAGGTGCAACTCATCACATGACCAATGACTTAGCCAACTTGAATGTTCGGGCTGATGAATACGCTGGCAATGATCAGATCCGCGTGGGTAATGGTACAGCACTCCCTATTCATCATATTGGGACAACCCAACTTACTGCTCCCTCTACTTCTTTTCTTTCTAAAAAATGTTTTGCATGTTCCTTCTATTTCAAATAACTTGTTATCTGTTCAAAAGTTTACCTCCGATACTAACACATTTCTTGAACTTCATCCTAACCTTTTCAATGTGAAGGATCGAGTCACGCGGAGAACTCTACTGCAAGGCCCGAGTAGGAATGGACTGTACCCCTTTCCATCCTCTGTTCATCGTCTCACTCCAAGTAATGCTTTCAATAAAAGAGTTGCCTCTCCAAATGCCTTTATTGGTACACGAGTTTCAATTCCAGTTTGGCATTCTAGGCTAGGCCATCCTGCATTTCGTATTGTTTCTAGGATAGTATCTCGTTTTGGACTTCCTGTACGTTCTGATTCCTTTTTAAATAAAAATTTTTGTACTGCTTGTCTCAATTCCAAAAGCAAACAGTTGTCTTTTTCACCATCTCTTTCTCAAGTCTCTTCTCCACTTGATTTAATTTTCACTGATGTTTGGGGTCCATCTCCCATTTGTTCTCATAATGGCCATAAATATTACATCTCATTTTTAGACGCCTATAGTCGGTATACATGGCTCTATCCTATGACTAAAAAGAATGATGCTTATCCTATTTTTTTAAGGTTTCAGAAATATGTTGAACGATTCTTTAATGCCAAAATTAAAACTGTTCAATCGGATTGGGGTGGTGAATATCGTACCATTTCCTCCTTTTTTACACAATGTGGCATAGTTCATCGCGTCTCCTGTCCTCATACTCACCAACAGAATGGTTCCATTGAACGTAAGCATCGCCACATTGTGGAAACTGGCTTAGCTCTCCTCTCTCATTCTGCCATGCCTCTTCGATATTGGGATGATGCCTTTCAAACGGCATGTTATCTCATAAATCGTCTTCCCACTCCCACTCTCCAAAATAAATCTCCTTTCGAAAAATTGTTCAACACCAATCCTGATTATTCTTTTCTCAAAACCTTTGGTTGTTCTTGTTGGCCAAATCTTCGTCCCTATAATTCCCACAAACTTCTACCCCGTTCTCTTGAATGCATTTTTTTGGGTTATAGTCTTCTCCATAAAGGGTACAAATGCCTCCATCTTCCTTCCGGTCGTCTTTATATTTCTCGCGATGTCATCTTTGTTGAGCATAAATTTCCATTTTCTAGTCCTCCAAGTCCTGCTGCCTCCACATCTCTTGAGTCATCATCTTCTCAAACTCTTGCCTTTGTGCAGTCCATTTCTCCAGCTGGGCCGTGCATAGAGCCCTCTCCACAGACTCGGCCCAACACATCCACCAATAACTCACTTACCTCATCTCCCAGCCGGCCCATACTCCCTTCACTTTCCATAAGTTCCCAACCGGCCCAAGCACTAAATCCCAGCCGGCCCACACTTGCCTCTACACCCATATATTCCCAACCGGCCCAAACACTAAATCCCAGCCGGCCCACACTTGCCTCTACACCCATATATTCCCAACCGGCCCAAACTTCATCACCTAGCAGCCCCACACCCTCATCCAATATACAACCCGACTCTGCACCTGATTCAAACCCAGCACCAGAAGCTTCGCCTTCCCCTGTTCCTGCTGCCACAAACCCGCCTCCTCCTCCCCATATCACAACCCGATCTCAGAACCACATCAGCAAACCCAAAATCTTCACTGATGGAACTGTAAGATACCCACTTCCCAAAGCCCTCCTTGCTGTCACCGATTGCTCCACGGCATCTGAACCAACTTGCTATTCCTCGGCAGTCAAGAGCTCCGAATGGCGTCAAGCCATGAATGTTGAGTTTGATGCACTTCTCAAGAATCACACCTGGAAATTGGTCCCTGCTCATTCTTCTCAGAACCTAGTTGGCTGCAAATGGGTCTTTCGCATCAAGCGAAAAGCCGACGGTTCCATCGAAAGGCACAAAGCTCGCCTTGTTGCCAAAGGGTACCATCAACAACCCGGCCTTGACTACGATGAGACATACAGCCCTGTTATTAAACCAACCACGGTACGCACTGTTATCTCTCTTGCTATTTCTTCTGGTTGGTGTTTGAGACAAATTGATATTCAAAATGCGTTTCTACATGGTACTTTGACCGAACAAGTGTTTATGTCTCAACCTCCGGGCTATCAACACCCTAACTACCCCACCCATGTCTGTCATTTACAAAAAGCAATTTACGGCCTTAAACAGGCTCCTCGTGCCTGGTTCTCCAGGTTGAGCTCACGATTAATTGCTTTTGGGTTTCATGGTTCTCGGTCTGATTCTTCACTTTTCATCTACACCAAAGGTTCCGTCATTATGTATGTGCTCATCTATGTTGATGACATCATACTCACTGGTTCACAATCTGCTGCTATCACTGATCTCTTAAATTCACTCAAATCGGACTTTGCTGTTAAAGACCTTGGCTCTCTAAATTTTTTCTTGGGTCTTGAAGTGCTTCCCAATGCTGCTGGTGTTCTTCTTTCTCAACAACGGTATATTATGGATTTGCTTAATCGCACGAAGATGACTGATGCTAAACCAGTTAGCACTCCCATGGCTTCTTCCACCAATCTCTCTGCCTTTGATGGAGAACCGTTTCCTGATCACACGTTGTTCCGTAGCACAGTTGGTGCACTTCAGTATCTTGCTCTCACCCGTCCATCTTGCCCTCACTCGTCCAGACATTGCATTCTCTGTTAACAAGTTGTCTCAGTTCATGCACAAGCCGACCTACTCTTCACTGGCAGTCCGTTAAAAGATTATTGCGTTATCTCAAACATACCATTCAATTTGGTATTCAGATTTATCGTAACTCTGGTAATTCCATTCATGCTTTCTCTGATGCGGACTGGGCAGGTTCCAGAGATGATCGTCGTTCTACGGGCAGTTACTGTGTTTTCTTGGGCAAGAATCTTATTTCCTGGAGCTGCAAGAAGCAAGCCACTGTTGCTCGTTCCAGCACTGAGGCTGAATACAAAGCCCTTGCAAATACTGCTGCTGAAGTCAAATGGCTTCAGTCACTCCTTCATGAACTTGGTGTTTCACAATCCACCCCTCCTGTGCTTTGGTGTGACAATATTGGTGCCACTTACCTCTCATCCAATCCTGTCTTTCACGCACGCACCAAACACGTTGAAATAGACTTCCACTTTGTTCGCGACATGGTGGCCACGAAGGCTGTTTCAGTTCAGTTTGTTTCCACCCATGATCAGTTGGCTGACCTCTTAACCAAACCCATTTCATCTTCACGGTTTGCTCTATTACGATCCAAGCTCAATGTTATTCCCATACCGTTGAGCTTGAGGGGGCGTGTTAAAGATAAGTCCTCAACTGACTCAAATTCAAATATAAAGATTACGAAACAGATTTAGATAAAGATAACAATTCCTTATCTCCTATCAAGATAATGTGATAGTTATCATTCTTTTGTATAGGCTTTATCTTGATCTTGTAAATGCTGTAAACTCTGATTTATAAATACATATGAACCTTAACCAATTTGGTAAGGCAGAACAATACTTTTGTTTTTGATTCATTGTTCTTTACATTTTGCAATTGTAGGTCTTTCCGGATTTGAATGGTGATTCCAACCCTCATCTGTTTGTATTTTGGGCTGTAAGTTAATTTTGGAATAATATAATTCTTTTAATTAGTTCTTTTTATTTAACAAATGATATGTTCATAACCTTTATTCTTTTTCCTTTTCCTTTCTAGATTCAAAGGGATGGGGCATTTGTAGGATGCTACAACATGTATTGCAAACGGTTTGTACAAGTGCACCAATTTTATCATCCTGGATTTCCTCTTGCACCAGTGTCTACCTATGGTCGAAAAACATATGATATGCAAATTATGATCTTCCAAGTAAGGCAACAATGAATTTTTTTAAACACAATCAAAATAATAATTTTAATTCACTATTTTAGTATTGCATGTTAGTAGTAGTTTTGTACTTAATTATTCAATTTGATTCAATATTATTATAATAAACTTATATGTATGTATCATTACAATTCAACAAGAATAATATTGAAAGTGGATTGATGAATTCATTTCATTCATCGTCTAAATAATATGATAGAGGTCAATGTATTTCATTTTATTTCTACTCATGATAAAGTAACTCAAATTGGTAATAATTACATCTAAATTTCATTAGTAGAGTTTGTTTGAATTCTTTCTACTTATGATTTGATCTCCAATGGAGTGATTCTAGCTATTTCTCCTAATCTTCAACTGCAGGAAGTTGAAACTGGGAATTGGTGGCTTATGCTTAGCACGCATAGATATCTTATCGGATATTGGCCAAAGGAATTATTACCTATTTTAAGTTTTGGAGCTACAAGTGTGGCATGGGGAGGATATGCCAGTGCTGGATCGCTCAGGATCAGCCCCCCAATGGGTAGTGGTCATAAGCCGGATGACCATTTTAATCATGCGGCCTACTTCAGAGACATGCATTACTTAACTAAAAATTTAGCACCACAAGTTCCATCATATGAAGGTACAGTAGAATTTGTGGATCAGTCTGGTTGTTATGGCTTCAAAAATTATCACAATACTGGATTTCCATTTTGGGGTTATGCTTTTACTTTCGGAGGACCAGGTGGTCATTGTGATCGTTAGAAACTTACTTGTATTAAAATACCTAAGATATAATAAGTGATGTGATCTTAATTAAGTATTACTGACAGTGGTATGATGTCTCTTATTTATGTAATTCCATGATTACATGCTTTTGATGATCTAGCATACCTAGTTTATTAGCTTTGTGTTTTATCACTAATCTTTATTATATCTACAATAAGCCTTTGTGTGAGCTTGTGAATGAATCCGGTTTGAAATTTTCTCATAGAAGATAAATCTTTGGAACCATGAAGCAAATGATTAGTTGGTAAATGAATTCTTCATGGCTTGGACTATGCATATGCCCAAGTTGATTGCTACAAGCCTATATGTTTGCCTATCTCTTTACACCTGTCAACACCTAGAGATCACGAGAGTGGGACTCTACTAGCGCACTTTAGGTTGCACAAAATATGGATACGGTATTAGGTACGATACCGGTACAAGTACAGGGATACAACATTTCTTAAAAAACCTATAGTACAATACTTCGGAGATATATTTTAAATATTTTTTGTTAATAATTATGCTTATTTTAGGTTTTAAAATTAAATAAAAAAAAACTTGAACACATCTTTAAAATTAATTTAAATGCAATAATAAATAGCAAACAAGTACAATGACACCCATAAAATATTGTCTCAAGTACAAACCAAGGATTAAGGTAAACTAAACGTATCGGGTACATATCGGATACGAGTACAGATACGTGAACTAAAATGAAGTACTTGTACATCGCATATAGCACACAAAACACAAAATGTGTTGAATTTCAAATACAAAAACAAGGGAAAGTGTTGTAGGATTTTCTCTTAATTTGTAGAAATTTATAGAAAATAATAATAATACAAAGAGTGTAGAGAAATATAAAAAGAGAAGAGACAACAAGGGTAATGAGAAGAGGGTGAGGCAAGGATTGCATGGTTCGACACTAGGGCCTGCATCCATTGGATAAAGTCTTGAGAGGCTACATCTTATTATTTCTCAGTGTGTTACATTATATTATTAGAGATCCTATTTATAAGATAACATCAAACATATATTCTCACTTTTAAGCAACGTAGGATTACTTAACACACTTTATTAACTGTTTAGAAACTACAAGATTGGCAAGTTCCACGTATAGGCAACACATGCATCCTTTACATGTCATTATGTTTTTATCAATTAGCCTTCACTAGACTATAGGCCGCATTGCTCCCAAGGGTCCCTTACCCTAGAGAACAATGAGATCTTGATGGTGACCTAAGCAATAAAAAACAGGGCTTCTACAAGTCACATTGAAATTATGAGTTCATCTCAACATTAATTCTCTTACGCCTTACTACTTTTCAAAAACACATTTTCTCTACTTTAATAATTCACCACACAACAAACACATCATATATTGTCACCTACATAAGATCCCAAAGCCAAAACCAAAATTTAATACATAGGGTAGAATTAAAAAGGGATAATCAGGATGAGGTACAATGAAATCTGACATTTCTCAAATAATCTCATTTTACCTAAAATTTTACACAGTTCGTTGGAAATGCTAAGATAACCGAATTCCCCAATGTATTATTTTTTTTTTTTTTGGTTTGAGATATGACTTTAACTAGCTTAGATTAGATTATTCAAGAAGCCTCATGGCTTAGGCTAAGTTTTAATTAATTAGGCATAAGTGAAGAATCATACCATAGAGTCTCAACTATTAATTATAGTGACTCCATTAATCAGTTTGGTCATGGGTATTAAGACTTGGGGTTGTTTGGTTGTAGGGATTGCATATTCCAGAGTTTGAGAATAACACCATAGCACTTGTACTTTGTTCCACCCAAAGTTACTTACGAGTTACGATGTCGGTTGGACCTTCACCTTAAACTTCTTAGAATTTCTACTAATTTTTTTTTTTTTAACAAGAGAATTTCTACTAATTGTATACATAATGAGAATACATTCAATCATAGTTATAAAAACCATACCAAACCCGACGCGGTTGACTGTACAAAATTCTAGTTCTATAGTAAAAGAAATACTGAATTTGCAATAAAAAATAATATTAAAAAAAACCTATCAAACCGTCGATTTTTTAGAAACAATACCAAACTGCACTATTTTATTTGAACCGTATATTTTTTTAGGAACACAATTTGACTAAATAATACATATACATATAGATATTTTGACGAGTTTGCCGCGAGTTGTAGCAAAAAAACTCTTTTCTTTTCTTAATATTAAGCAGCCGTTTTTTTTTTTTTTTTTTTAAGTTATTTCGATCAGAAGTCCCGTGGGTAGATTTTGATTTCTGAAATGGACGCTGCTACTTTCACACCATGGTGTGAAACAGTGTTTTCACACCATGGATGTGGCAGCTTCTCATTGGGCCACATTGCAGATGGGTCCCGCGGGTCCCACAAGTGAAAAAGCAGCTAAACACATGAAGAATACAGCTATCCTTGTTGCCAAACGCTGTAAAAATTGGGCATGTGAGCATGTGATCAGGTCCATCAGCGTGTCCTTCCTTTCTTTCTTTTTTTTTTCTCTTTGTCTGGTCTCCTTCTTCATCACGCCATGGCCACTAAAAGTACTAGAAATATTGAACCAAAAAACGCATACTACCATTAGCTTCAAAAAGCCTTGCTACCATTTATAAAAAAATCGGAGTTGAGTTTTGGATTCCATGTTTTGGGGTACAGACCACCATTCACAGATTGAAGAACATGGGTTGTTGTTTGTTGATGAATGTGTTAATTGTAGATATTATTGTCTGCAGATTCTTCACATTTTCTAGGTAAGAGTTAAACTGTTCAACAAATTTTCAGAAAATTGTGGACATTATTGTCCACATTTTCTGGGCAAACTTAAATGTTCAACCCAATTTCCAGGAATTGTTCATAGTTTATGATCAAGAGTCCACATCTTCAAACATTCTTATCATTGTTTGTGTAATTAGATTTTCATAGATTTGGAATAAAGTGAACACAATCAGTAAGAGGAGAAAAAAAAAATGAGAGAAAGGAGATGTGAAGAAATTGTTGTCTGAAATGCAGAAATCATGGTGCAGTAGAAGAGAGGAAAGGAAAAAAAGAAAAAGAAGAAGAAGAAAAAGAAAGAAGCAGGACTAAGAAGATAAGATAAAAAAGAAATAAGAAGAAAAAAAAAGAGAAGATAATAACAATGATAAAAGAATAAGAAAATGAGTGGAGGAGAATTAAAGATAGTTAAAGAATAGGAAAAAAAATCTCTTTGGCAGGTGGGCTACGGATTTGAGTGAAGATATGGGTATTAATTGGGCCAATTGGTATTTACAACAATGCTATAGACACAATTTCACAACTATTTACACAACAATACTAAGTTGGTAGGTTTTTATTAGTTCTCATTTAATATTTACACAGTTTATTATTTACCATTCACAATTTAATACCTTAACACACATATTGTGAACGTGTGTGTCCGTAACTTTAATATTTAGCTAATATATATAGTATTAAAAAATAACATTTAATCCCATTAGTATATTAGTATCAACTGGTATTTAAATATTACATTCTCTAATAATATAGAATGATCTATTGTATGAGTTGACACCTTTGTTGGAATCATTATTTTTAAACTTAATAGCTTAAAACTTAAATTTTTTTTTTTTTTTGGCTTTGGTTTTTCTTTTTTTATTAGCAATAGCATAATAGTTAGATTTTTTTTTTTAAGAATATTATTGTACATATAATGACATAATAAACATAACTTTTATTTGTTGCGACATTTAATACAAATCAATAATAGATGATTTCAATAATTTTAAAAATATCGACTTTCATTTAATTGATAATTGCTTTGTTAATACTTTGCTAATATATTTAATATTAAGCATAACATTATAAAAAATAACATTAATATCGAAAACTGGTAGAAATATTTCGGTACTGAAATATTTCATTTGATCTAAGGCTAGAAATGATCTTCATTCTCACCTAAAATTTAAACAATAAAAAAAATAAAAAGGATTTTTTTTTTTTTTGGGTTTTTTTTTTTTTTTTTGATCTTAGCAATAGTTAGTAGTTTTTTTTTTAGAATATTATTGTACATATAATGACATAATAAACATAACTTTTATTTGTTGCGACATTTAATACAAATCAATAATAGATGATTTCAATAATTTTAAAAATATCTCCAAAAAAAAAAAACTTCACGTGAAGGTAGATACATTTAATTTTTTCAACTAGCTCATGCCAATTGGTTGAAAACATATTGAGCCGAGCCGAGTACTAAAAGTTCAAAATTGAGATTGTGATGTTTGTTAAAAACATATCTCTTTGTTTACAATCCTAATCAAACCATCCCCTACATTATGATGTGATAAAAGGCATGGTTCGTGTGTTGATTGGAACCATCCTAGCCATCCACTTCCCCTTGTGGATCACTTGTACGTGATGTGGTGATCAACTATCTCAGACTTTCACTTTTAGCGTTTGTTTAAAAACAGATATGGTGAGCCAAAATGCTACATCTCGAGCAGTTACCCCTTCCATCATTCTCTCAAATCTCATTTTATCTTATCTCACTCTCACTCTCTCATTACTCTTTAAAAAAAGGCTCCACACAATTCTCATTTCATCTCACTATCTAAAATATGTCTCACAACTCAAAAAAATTGGAATAAGGATCCATAGTTGACTTAACCCCAAACATTTTTGGGACTAAGGATCTATAGTCGACCCCAAACATTTGTAGTAGAGATGTAGCATATTGAGAGAGAGAGAGAGAGAGAGAACAAGTTGTTGTATAAAAAAGATTGTTCATGTGAAGGTAGATATTATTTTAAAAATTATGCTTACGATATTTGGATCAACTAACTCATACATTCATGCTAATGGTTAAAAACATATTGAGCCGAGCCGAGTACTAAAAGTTCAAAATTGAGACTGTGATGTTTGTTAAAAACATATCTCTTTGTTTACAATCCTAATCAAACCATCTCCTACATTATGATGTGATAAAAGGCATGGCTCGTGTGTTGATTGGAACCATCCTAGCCATCCACTTTCCCTTGTGGATCTTGTACGTGATGTTCAACTATCTCAGACTTTCACTTTTAGTGTTTGTTTAAAAACAGATATGGTGAGCCACAATGCTACATCTCGAGCAGTTACCCCTTCCATCATCCAAAGTCACACACACAAATACACATTCTTTATAAACTTTAAGTATACATAAGATATATATATTGTCTCTTATTATTTTAAGTACTATTGCTCTTAAAAGTTTACAACCATCCTCAATATTTGTATTTATTTTTTAAATATTTTCTATTTAGTTCTTTCAATTAAAATTGCCTTAACGTAGACACTATTTGTTTTTTTTGTTTTTTTTAAATTACAAATTTTATGGAGAATTAGCCAACCTCATAATATAGAGAATTTGCCGACCTCACAAATATTTGGACGAATTTTGACATCAATTTTGAATTTTAATGTCTAATATATATATATATATAATTCTACAATACCCATATGGGTACCGTACCTCTAATAGATAAAATCTCACATTAAGGTACCTACCTCACATATGATGGTACCTACTAGGCTATCATCACATTGCTTGGTATCCTAAATTTTATTTACAAAATATATATATATAAACTATCCTACATCACATATGATAGTACTTATATCACATTTGATGATACCAATTAAGTGGATACCATACCCACAAAAAAGTGTGTAATCGATTAATAAAAAAAAAAAATCATTTTAATCATGCAATCCCTGCCATTTTTTTTTTGTTCCGCCAATCCTCACTCTATTAACCAATTTTTACTTTTTAATAAGCCATTGACCAATGGATATTTCCATTTCCAATATTTTTATTTATTTTTAATTATTTTTATTTAGTTCTTTCAATTAAAATTGCCACACTATTTGTTTTTAATTTTTATTTTTTTCAATAGGAATAGAAACTAAACTAAAAATTTATAGTGTAATTACACTGATAGCTCATTCTTTTAAAAAAATTAGACATTTTAGACTCTATTTCGTTGGTCTGCTTCTCAAATCAAGTGAATATCAAAAGAAAAGAAACTGACTCTTTTGTCTCATCACATCTATCACACAGCTACTCCTACTCTGTCACATACGTACCTTTCATCTTTTTTAATTAAAAATCCATCATCACTTACTGCTCAATCATGTGAACCGTTGGATTTAATCCATTGGCTTGAATGGTTCACACGTTAGAAAATTGTTAACGTGTGAGAAGAGGCCTATGCTATGTGCTATCTGGTGGTCTGCCCAAGGTTTCCCTCCAATTAATCCCAAGGTTTTTCCCTCCAATTAATCCCAAGGTTTCCCAAGGTTCCCTCCAATTAATCCCAAGGTTTTTCCCTCCAATTAATCCCAAGGTTCAAGTCCAGCTGTGACCAGCTATGAGATAGAACTCTTTAGAGTTTTTTATCTCTTGTGGAAGACACGTAAGGCTCAAGACAGCTCTTCAGTGTGTGGTCAAGTCAGAGAACTCTCTAGAGTTTCGGTCTAGAGTTTCTGCTCTCTAGAGTTTCGGTCAAGGCAGAGAACTCTAGAGTTTCTGTCAAGGAGTTTCGGTCAAAGCAGAGAACTCTCTAGAGTTTCTGCTCTCTAGAGTTCCGGTCAAGGCAGAGAACTCTGTCAAGGCAGAGAACTCTCTAGAGTTTCTGCTCTCTAGAGTTTCGGTCAAGGCAGAGAACTCTCTAGAGTTTCGGTCAAAGCAGAGAACTCTCTAGAGTTTCTGCTCTCTAGAGTTCCGGTCAAGGCAGAGAACTCTGTCAAAGCAGAGAACTCTCTAGAGTTTATGCTCTCTAGAGTTTCGGTCAAGGCAGAGAACTCTCTAGAGTTTCTGTCAAGGACTCTCTAGAGTTTCGGTCAAGGCAGAGAGTGCTTATCTCTTCAGTTTCTTCAATATGTGTGGCTGGAACCGTGATGAAGCTTCTCTGTTTTCTGTTTTTCTGCATCACACATGTAACTTGTTGATTGGGCATTAGTAAGTGGAATTAGTTATCTAATAATAGAGTTTGTTAATTCTATTTTCTGCATCTTCTTTGTAATCAACTTGTAGATTCTTTAAGTAAGATTAAGCTCTATAAATACTTAATCTTTGTAATCATTTATTTTAATGAGAAAAGAAATAAGCTCTAAGCTTCTTCACCAAAGATTAGTTTTCTCAATTTCTTTACTGCTTTCAGTTTTATTAGAGATGGGGACTCAGAGCTTCGGGAACGGTTCGGCGCTGTGAGGTGCGAGGAGTGCGTGTCCATTTTGAGTCGGCCGAGTCGACTTAGTTCAGTTCACTTCAGTCAGTGAGTTAGGACTTGAAATTCGCAAATTGCAGAGATGGTGACAAACGTGCATGAATTTGCCCTTTGAGAAATCTCAACCTTAAACGACGTCGGTTTTTATTTTATTCTACTGAACAGTATTGCTTTGGTCCTATTGGCTCCTAAACTCTTTTTTTTTTTTTTTGCTAAAATTGGCTCCTAAACTCTTCCTTAGGAGTACTTAGTTCAACTTAATTCAATTTTGCTTTCGAAAGCAAGAAGGAAATGTTAATCATAGTCTCTGCAATTGTTTGATAATGCATTTATTTTAAGTGAAAACAACTAACTAACGAATATTTTATGAATGTGTTTTATGTTTTGTAGGTCGATTGCCAAAGAATTCGACGATAAATTTTGCTTGAATCATGATTTTAAAATTTTATAACCCAGTTAGCTGGATGGAAAAATCCAGGCTACTTTAATACAATTTTGACTCCATCATGATTCTTATTGCATTAGCGAAGGAGTTGAACGTGATTCCAGGTTTCTATGAGGCAAATTTGTGTTTTAAAGTTCAAAACATCTCCAAGACCCATTCAAATTTCCAGAAAGTATTTTCTGGGTTCATACAATTTTCTGGAAAATGTGGACAAAAACATGAAATTATGGACAAAAACATGAAAGTATGGACAAAAATTTCGAGTCTATTTATGAACATTTAAGTGAACCCAGAAATGTTCATACAATTTTCTGGAAAATGTGGACAAAACCATGAAATTATGGACAAAAACATGAAATTATGGACAAAATTTTCGAGTTTACTTATGAACATTTAAGTGAACCCAGAAATGTTCATACAATTTTCTGGAAAATGTGGACAAAAACATGAAATTATGGACAAAAATATGAAATTGAAATGGACAAAAATTTTGAGTCTACTTATGAACATTTAAGTGAACCCAGAAATGTTCATATAATTTTCTGGAAAATGTGGACAAAAACATGAAATTATGGACAAAAACATGAAATTATGGACAAATATTTCGAGTCTACTTATGAACATTCATGAACATTCAAGTGAACCCAGAAAGTGTATTTCATGTTTTTGTCCATATTTTCATGTTTTTGTCCATAATTTCATGTTTTTGTCCACATTTTCCAGAAAATTGTATGAACATTTAAACATGTTCATACGAATTGGAATTGGCATCTATTAAACATGTTTCTTGGCATCTTTGTAACAATTTTATTATTTTTTTTATCTCTACCAACCAAAATCACTTCAAAAAAACAAAAAAAAATCAAACTTTATTATTTCCAATCTCAACCAAAATCAATCAAACTCTCAAAAAAATATTAAACCCAACAAAACCTTCAACTTTTATTATTTCCAAACCCTAACAAAATCATCCAAACCCTCACAAATATAATCAAACCCCAACTTCAAACATCAAAACTTTGTTATTCTCAAACCCAAATAAAATCCAAATCTTTAAACCCAAATCAGATCTCAAATCAACACTTTCAAACCCCAACTTTTTCAAACTTCAAACTTCAATAGAGGAAAAACCTTCGGGGGAGAGAGATCCATGGCTTCATGAGGACAGATCGGGGAGAGGAGGAGCAAAAAATTCAGGAGGAGAAAGCAGAGCAGAACATTTGGGAGGAGAAAGAAAGTTTTAGAAAAAATGAGAAAAATGAGTGTTTGGTTATAGAAATAGTGAAAATTGGAATAATAAACCGGGAATAAGATGTTTGTCTGTAGTGGTGGTGTGAAAGTTACCATTTCACACACGGTGTAAAAGAAACATTTCCCTTATGAAATAGGATGACGTGAGGATACATTATTGGATGGTGTAAAACACCGTATTTAATCGATTCTCATTTATAATTAAATAAAGAGAATTATATATCCCACTCGGCCTCTCTCTCTCTCTCTCTCTCTCTCATTCTCTCTCTGTTCCGTTCCGAACTCACTCAACAGACGATCTCGTCGGAGCTTGAAAAACACACAAATCGAAGCAGGAGTCCAGCCCATCCACGACTCCACCACAGCCATTGATTCCTCCTCCAATCTGTAAGTCATTTTTTTTTTTTCCAATTCATATCTTCGTTTTCAATTCCCAGATTAGCCAAAAAGAGAAAAGAAAAAGTCACAAGCTTTGCTCTGAATTTGATTGCTAAAAAACCAGTTCCTTTATTTCCTATTGTGCTATGACCTATGAGCCTATGATTTTCCGAGATCTGGGTACTTCTTTTATGTTCTTCTAATGCATTTCTTGTTGTTATAACTTCTTCATTTTTTTGTTGGGGGTGCAGTGATGAGCAAGTTTAGAGAGTAATAGTCATGGAAGGGGAGGCTCAACGGTCAGTGTCTTTTCGGTTAAACCGTAGAGGAGAGCGAAGTAACCAAAACCCATATTCCAAAGGTAAGGAAGCGCCAAAGTTTAAATTTTATTTATTTTTAATGTTTGGCATATGGGTTTTTGTTGTAGCATTGTTTTATGCAATATAATGATGTAAATCTTTGTTGTTGTAACACAAGGATAGAATTGATCTTTTTCATGGCAGTGAAAAGTTCCACATTTCTCTATTCACTCCATTTTGGAGCTGATAGATCTTTGTAAATTTTGATTCTTTTGTCCCTTTTTGGGCTTTCTCAATAAAATGCATTATTTATCAAAAAAGAAAAGTTCCACATTTCTCAAAACCAGTGAAAAATAGTTTTTTTTTATTACCTTTTTTTTTAAAAAAAAAATAGTGTTTTGTATGTGGGTTTTTGGTGTAGCATTGTTTTATGTAATATAATGATGTAAATCTTTGTTGTTGTAGCACAAGTATTGAATGAATGTATAGAATTTTTTCGTGGCAGTGTAAAGTTAGTTATTTTTGTTATGTGAGAATTCTGGTGTGGCACTTGGATTTAAATATTTGGTTTTGCACAACACATATAATGTGGGTTTTTGTTGTGGTGGTGTTGGTGGTTGCAGATTCTGAAAGGGGTTTATTTTTGCCTGGGAGGTTGCCCCAAGATTATCCCATGAAGATTGTTTGGAAGAAGGGATTTATTCGATTGGTTCTTGTAGCGGGCATCTTGTGGATATTGCTAATTCTTATTGCATTGTTGTTTCATGTATGGTCTTGCCAATCTTCAATTTCTTTCCTTTCAGGTATTTCTGGAAGATGTAATTGATTACTTTGCATGGAATTGTAATTGATTACTTTCAGTTTTTGTTTGAAGTTCTAGTTTTGTAGCTACTCCAATCTGCAATAATCTACACTTAATTGGCTTCATGAGGAAATATGGAAGAAAGTGATAGTTATGTTGACTTGAATTCAATGTTTAGATTGTTTTGTGTTTCAAAACCCGTCTGTGTTTCCAAAACTGAATAGCTCAACCCCACATGGCTCAGTCTGGAGTTGTTTTATTTGGGGGTCTTGAAAGTTGATATGTCATAGGTTCAAAGCATTTCCTTTTCATCTAGCTACCTATGTTCGACAACCAAATAGAAAATCATATAAATTCTTTGCATAGGAATGATGGTAAACTGAGAATAATTGATCTCTTATGCTGAAATATTACATGCACCTTGTGCATATTTACAATTCAGGAGAATGATTAAGGAAAAGTAAATTCTTATAATAATTAAAAAAAAAAAGTATATTAATTTTGAAGGCCAGTAAAAGCTATGAATTTGGCTGCTATTCATGAATAAATGTGGAAAATAAGAATGCATTTGAATCAGAAGAAAGAATGTATATGGGTCTTATTTTTTAGGGATTCAAGGGCAGGGCTGTGTTCTTGTCATTCTGTAACAATTATTAATATTAGAGAATCTTGTGAATATTTCAGTATTACTTGCCATATTACTGGGTTACTAGTAACGGATGCAAACATGATAGAATTACGTCATGTATGCTTAGTGGAGTAGATCTGCATTATTGAAATTTTGTTAATTGCAGATGTCTCTGTCTGGTTTGTGATAATATGACGGTCTTCTGCTTGACATGCAGCTATGTGTAACAAAGATAGCAAAGTATACACAGTGCTAGACACAATGGGGCTTTTACCAAAATCTCAACACCGTAAGATCTTGGCAATGTTGCTTCTTTGATATGTTGATCTTTGCTTAGTTGTAATAACTGGTATTGATTTGCTCATATTAATTAGGGTGTCCAATTCCCCTTGCCGAGGACCCTGATAAAATAGTTATTCCAAAGGGAAGAACTCACGACGAAGTTGTCAAAGATTTGTTATTTGTCATGGAAGATGAACAATGGAATAATGGATCTCAGAACATCTCCACTATTTGGAGGACATGAAAATTGGTCTCAGAGAAAAGAGAGTTTTAAACTAAATTCAACCATGAAGGTAAAATTAACTATTTTATTATCATTACTGATGGTGCTGTTCTTACTTTTTGTTGTTTTGTTGGTTTTATTACCACTAATAATATTATGATGATTACGATCATGATGAAGTTAAGCATGAGCTTCAATTGTTTATTCATATTGTACAATGAAAATTAAATGCTTTTGTTGATTCTTTAGCATAAATTGTTACCTAAAAGAAGAATGATGAATATGTTGAAAATTCAAATGTTCTGTCACTATTCTCTTTCCCCATGTATTTAAAGTAGTTTGTTATTTAATATGTGCTTGTTTTTCAGGTGCACTGTGGATTTATTCGACATAGCGGTGCTGAAATGGATTCTTTAGACATCAAATATGTCAAGAAGTGTCGGTTTGTGGTTGCATCTGGTATTTTTGATGGATACGATGTACCTCATCAGCCTTCAAATATAAGCCTTCGTTCTAAGAAACTCTTCTGTTTTCTTATGGTGGTGGATGAGGTATCCTTCAAATTCATAGAGGAAAATGTTACTATCAGAGACGATGGTAATGGGGGGAAGTGGGTGGGTATCTGGCGACTTGTCTTACTGAAGCATCCACCTTATGATGAGCCCAGAAGGAATGGTAAAATTCCTAAGATTCTACTCCACAGATTGTTCCCTCAAGCTCGGTACAGCATTTGGATTGATGGTAAAATGGAACTAATCATTGATCCATTGCTAATGCTAGAAAGGTATCTTTTGACATGTTTTTTTTTTCCTCTTTGGGATAATTATCTTGTGACGTGTGTGTCTGTAATGTGTCTTGAGATGTTGAGAAATTTCATTTCATATTCTTTTTATTTTAAATAAAGCTTAAAACTAGTCCATTCAGTTGTTGAGAAAGCTGAGAGGAAAGGAAAAGAAAATGTAGTTTGAATCTTTGGTTTGTTATGTTTTCTGGTTTCAGGTTTGGTACATGCTCTATGCCCCTTTTGTCACTTTTTGTTATAGTTTCTTAGTTACCAATAGGGGAAAAAAAGGTCAATGGTTTATTGGGCTCAGTAAGTTGAGGTTTCTGGTTTCTTAATCTAGAGATTATGTTCTTCTCCTACCTTTTTTTTCTGCATATAAATGGTTTAGCTGGGTGTTCATAAGGTGTCAGGAAGAACTGTTGAAGCTTTCTACCCAACTGGATGAAAGGCATCAAAATGATTATAATTTGTGATTTGTGAGATTCTCTTTTAGCTTAGAAGTGGAATAGGTATGTTAAGATTTCCCGTCCATAATACCAATAAAAAAGACAAGACCCATCCAAGATAAGTTATGCCAATAACCTCCCTGCCATACCAAACTTTTTGTTCTCACCCTGCATTGTTGCATTTCTCTTACAGAAACTGCTTTCTAAAGGAACTATTTTTGGTTTTCAGATATTTATGGCGTGGAAAGCATACATTTGCTATTGCTCAGCACAAGCATCACCATAGTATTTATGAGGAAGCTGATGCAAACAAGCGGAGAAAACGATATGCCCGACCTCTTATTGATCTCCACATGAAAATTTACCGTTATGAAGGGCTTCCATCATGGAGTCCTGGTGGAAAAACCATTAGTGGTAAGATAGCAGACTAGACATTTTGGTTCTATACTCGTTCTCTTTAGTCTTTTTAATGCAAGAGTCCTTGTGTGTACATCATAAACTTTGATTTGTGAAAGCCCTTATTTGTTGGAAAATTCAAAGACTTGTGCACCCAATTTCCACAGTCCAGTTTATCCAATGTAGAGAAAGGGCACAGCCTTTTGTGTCAAAGGAACCCATCCCATGATACAAAAGAAAATTGCTTTCATTGTAAAAGCCCATCTTCTTGTATTTTACTTAAGAAAGTAACCTAATAATGAAGAAAATGGAATAGTAATTTTACACAAAGGTGTTGCTCTACATTAGTGACTCATTGAAGAAAAAAAATGATGTCCTTCAATTTACTTGGTTAATGGATATATGATGCTATTATTTCATAATATTGACAGAGGTGTAAATTGCAGATGTGCCAGAAGGAGCCGTTATCATACGGGAACATACCGCAATGAGTAACCTGTTTAGCTGCTTGTGGTTCAATGAGGTTGACCTCTTCACACCAAGAGACCAATTGAGCTTTGGCTATGTTGTATACAGGTTAGGGGGTTTGTTCAAGTTCTTTATGTTTCCAAATTGTGAGTACAACTCACTGTTTGTGCTGCACCCGCACACAAGGGAGCATTCTTCCTCAGTTGAATGGGTAAAGAACATTACTGAGCTTAGTGGGAAAGGTAGTAGAATGAAAGAGAGTAGGGGAGGATTAGGCTTGTGGACTCCTTATCCTGGGAACCTTGATTCAGTTGTCCTACCAAATATAGCTAGAACATCAAAAGCAGGCTAACCTCAATTTAATCCACTTGGTCATTGTTATTAACTTCTTCCCAGATTTCTTCTTGATTTAATTCTTTATCTCATCCCTGCAATATTTGAGAAAGATTTTTTTTTTTTTTTTCCAAAACAGGAAGAAGTTAAGTATTTTGGTAGGATCTTATTAGAAAGTTAACCAAATTGGCAACCTCTTGAGGGGAACAAAGTTGCTTGTACATATATATAGTTGTAAATGAACCAAATTATTTATCAGTAACTCAGGCTTATCTAAAAATAAATAAGTAAATAAATAAGGTAAATTTTTTATTACTATGGTATCAATCACATTTATTATAATGTCAATTTATAAACGTTTTGTAATAAATTGGTAATTGTATAGTTTCTGCATTTTTTTGAAAAATAAAAATAATGATTGTCCTGGGGGTACCTATATATAAGGGCACCCCGTATATTTATCCATCAAACCACTGATAGTAGATATATCAATGGATTCAATAGAAGAAATACATTTAATATGATGATAAAGTTACTCTAAAATTCAAAGTGCATACTTCAATTAATAATCTCATCCTCTCACCAGACCTCCAGAGTTTTGGTAAATATTACTATTTAAGAAACATTTTTATTCGTTACCTCTTTGCAAAACTATTTGAGGAAATGAAAATTGAGAAATAGTGCAACAAACTTTTAGAAATTGGTAATAACATTGCCGATTTCTTATTAGAAAAAAAATATATCATTTGCATGAAATTAATGTTACAGAATTCATACATGAGTTTTTTTGTAATATTTATTTAGCTAAATTGTAAATTACACTGTCTAACTTTGATCAAATTTCAAATAAATTATCTATGTTTTGACTGTTCCAAATTGTATCGTTGGACCTCTCCATAGTGATCAAGTTGTTTTGGTGTTTTCCATATTTTAAAATTATATATATATATATATATATATATATTAATTTTTATAATAAAAATAAAATAATAATAATGTTTTCCATATCAAATCCTGATGGAAAAATCATTCTTCCATATTAAACTTGATAAATAAATAATAAAAAAAATCAAACTCCCACAAAATTTAATTGCTTTTTGATGTAGGAAAACATCAAACCGAGATAAATAAATAAATAAAAAACTACCAAATCCCCCTCAGATCTCCCACACCAAAACACAAATCACCCACATAAAAAACCAAATACCAAATTTAGCATTCCCATATCAAAAACTGTGAACATCGAAACCAAAACTCACCTTGATTCATCAAAACCAAGGACCCATCATGAACATGGATAAGCGAATCGAGAAAGAAGAAGAACATACAATTTTTTTTTAAACAAAAAAAATCTTAGAAACTGTGTCTAGTTGAGAAGAATAAATTAAAAATCTAAACTTCCAATCTAAAACTTTGAAGTCCTTCTGCAATCTGCAACCATAGAACCCTCGCCTGCACAAAAACCCAACCAAAACCGAGGTTGACAGAGCAAAACTCATAGCAAAAGCAAGAACTTCATGAACCCCTCCCCCTTCACCATACCTTTTTGACATATGGGTTTATGAAATAAAGCGTGGCTATTGTATAACCACATGTTGGAAAGGAAGAAAAGTCTTCCCATTTATAACAACCGCATATCAAAGGCAAACTTGTCTGATATGAAAAATAAAAAACATTCTGAAGCAACTCCTAGTTCTTCGAAATAGAAAATAAAAGAAGCAAGTTCAAGCCAGTAATTCGAAGTTCTTTTTAGCTATGATTTGAAATCTTTGCAACAAGCAAAGTGAACCCAGTACATCAAAACTTCAAACCTATTGAGGTATCAAATTAAATAGCCCAAATCGAAGTTGCCAGTAACAATTTAAGGCCTTTAAAGGCAGAAATTTGAAGCCATTAACTTCGAGGATCCACTTCCAGCCATCTCGAGGTCCTGAACAATGAACCTCGAGGTCCCTGAAAACACCACCTTGAAAGAGCCACATCGAGGTCCATAGAACCAAAGTCTTTTTCTGTTGGAGACATGGTTTGGAAAGTTATTTTACCTTTTATAACAAAAGATTCTTATTTTAGGCAAATGGTCACTTAATTGGGAAGACCATATCTTATAAGTGAAGCTTTTGAAGAAAATGCTTATAAACTTATGCATATAAATAACACACCTCCGAGTTCGGAAGTTGTGGGTTCGAATAATAGTATGCTATATTATTGCCTAGATGTGCCTCACGTCATGTTAAATTTAGATTTAAGTAGGCCGGGACAATGAAAAAACATAACAAAAACTAAACTAATTAGATTTACAAAGGACCAAACATTGGTCAACAAAAGTATTTGTACAAAGTACTGAAACATAACAGTTCTGGAGCAAATTTACAAGGATTTTAAAAATTCAAATATTAAACTTGCTAAAACTATTTTTGAGGCTCTTCCAAATAGCTTCAGGTGCTCTTCTTAGTTTAGAAACTTTAACTCTTAGCCCAGAAATTTCTTCCTCGAGTTTGGATTATGTGGCTGAATTAGTCAAGTTGTCTTTTTTGTTAAGAAGAGATAAAGATCTTTCTCAAGTCTTGAAATTTCCTGAATAGTGTCATTGTATTCTTTCATTATCTGCTCACTCTTGTTGGAAGTTCTTTTTCTCAGTCATCATTCCCTCATAATCCTCGTTGATGATTTGGATTTTCTTTTCATACTCTATAGCAGTGCTTATTTGAAAAAGCTTGAATCCAAATTTTCAGAGAACATGGATAAGATTTGAAGTCCTTCATCAAGTAGCTCAAGCTGATCTACGAAGAAAGTAGTTCAAGTTCAGGATTTTGCAATAGAACATCCAATGGCTGCTCAAGTGTACTTTTCAATGACGATATGACATCAACTTCTTATGTTGTTAGAATAGAAGAAAATCGTGAAATTGTTGAAGTATTAGCTTTACCGGCACTTCTAAATTCTTTTAACACAGAAGAAGCTGTTATTATGCACTTTTGAATTACTTTCCTAATCCTCTCATTCCCAAATGAACCATGCTTTTGGAGATCCCCACAAGCAACCACTGGTAGCCATCCTATCCCACCCCACTGTTGGCCAATCCTAAAAAGCAAAAAAGAAAAAAGAATATTCATTAACTAAATCTTGACTGCACCATAAAACTCTACATTGCAGCGCAAGCATGTAACCACAATCTTTTCAACAACTTAAAACGTTATTAATTCAAGATTAATGTTTAGGAAGTAATATTTTTAGTACATGCCATAACAACTCAAATGAACTTGAAATAAAACACACATACACACCAACCATGAGCTAGAGAATCACAATATATATCAACCCAAGAACAACTCAAAATAATAATCTCACACTCATCCACATGCACACTACACATACATCCAAATCAAAAGTTAAAGGAGACAATAACAAATCTAATCACTTTACCATAGTCTATATTATGGAAGCTGCAAAGAATGGCTTGACTAGGAGGAAGTGTTCTTGAAATTTCCGAAGAGGTAAGACCGTAAGAGAGCTTTGAGTGAGAAAAATAAAATAAAAAATGGAAGAGGGTTCGATGGCCCTAGTCCCTAGAGATTCGGGTATGGAGAGGATCGAGGAGCATTTTATGAGTTCTTGGAGGCGGGATCTATGGGCCTATGGCATGGAGGATAAAGCTAACCTAGGAAGGAAAAATGGAAGAGCAAAATGCAAGGACAAGTGAGAGTGGGAGACTTTGAGGTTCGCCGAGAGAGAGAAACCTTTTGATAGGATTTTCAGTGTCCGAATGAGAAAATCAAGAGTTGGTGAGAACATGAATAGAAGATAAAGGGCTGAGAGAGAGAGAGAGAGAGAGAGAGAGCTTGAGAGGCTTCGTTCATTGGATAATAATCAAACTTCAAACTCAATAATGGAGGTGCATGTGAATCGTGATCTTGTACTATGGACTGTTGTCACAGTTCCATTGGTTTTAATTATGAGCTGCCCACTACTTAACATAAAAGGCTTCTAGTTTGCATGTAAGACGTATCTTCAATTTGTCATACTCCCTTCACCCCCCATTCCTTTTTACAAAGCAATAAAGACACAATTATCATTGCTTCAAAGAGTAGGATTTTAATTTACATTTTCGTTAGATTATAAAACAAACTTAAAATTCACATGAAAAAATAAAATAACGCTAGCTATAAAACTTTATGCCATTTACCATCATTAATGTACCCTACATCCATTTATTGAAACAAGGACATCTCATACTTAAATATCTTGTAGAATTTATTTTAGTCTTATATTTCTTTTTATTTTTAAGTTAATTAATATAAATGTTCGGCAAATCTGAATATTTACTATGATTACCACAATTAGAAATTGATATAAATGCTTAAAAAGGAGAGGAAAACATGCAAAAGCTTCAATGATTTGGCCTAAAACCCGGAAACACTCTTGATGTTTTGAGTGTAATTCTTAAAACTCATGCCGTATTTGTCGGTGTAAAAAGTTAATCCTATAACTCTTTTTAGATTAACACAATTGACAATACCCACATAAGATATTAATTCATGTGATATGTTATCATACGACCTACTCACTATTTATTCTCACAGATCTTTTTAACAATTTATACATAAGAGTATAAGACTAATTCTGGAAGGTTATGTTGCGTTTAAAATTATAAGAGGGTTTGTTAAATGGATAAACCACACAATGTTTTTATGAACTAAATTAAATAAATAAAAATAATAAACTAGCACTATTTTTTTAAAATAAGGTTTCTGAAGTTTAATTCTGCCTCAAACTTTTTGAACAAGTGGAGTGAGGATAGGTTCAAAAACTATGGAACAGGTGAGCTAAAGGACAGGAGGCCTTTTGGGTAGAAAATAAATTATTTGTACTCAAACTTAAACCACGGGCTATAAATTATTTGTAGTCAAACTTAAACCACGGGCTATAAATTATTTGCACTCAAACTTAAACCACGGGCTATAAATTATTTGTACTCAAACTAACCAGCCTATGGATTAATGACGAGTGTGAAAACGATTTCAATAATCAATATGCCAGTTGGAGGGGAAGAAATCATTCGGAAAATATTACTTCAAGAAATGATGACACGTGTTCGATTGTGACCGAACAGAAATCGTATTATAAATGTGTTCGGCTTCCATCCAACATATGTACAGAAAATCTGAACTAGTGACTAGACATAGAGGATTATTCCAGAATATCACATTTAATGCAAATGAAATATCAAGCCATTGTCAGGATTACTTAAACTAAATGGGTAGAAAACGATGCAAATGGACTGTAAACAGCAGGCATGGGACAGGCATTAACGGTGGTCAGAAAAAGAAGGAAGAGGAGGATAATAGAAGGATTAAGAAAATATCTAAAAAAGGCAGACATATAAATAGAAAAAAGAGGAAGGGGGAAGGTAAGTCTTTTTACTCACTAGAATTTATTTAACAAGAAAAAAACTTTAGTCTGTGCATGTTCTGGTTTTTTTTGGAAAGGAAGCATTTACTAACAAAATCATCGGAGAGTTATAGGCCAACCCCCACTGGGTTGACCAAGACAATCTAAGTGTTGTTTCTTTGTCTCATTTTTAGGTCCCGCTTGGATAAATTTGTTGTTTGGACACCACTTTACAACAGTTCGGGTTAGTTCGGTTTTTATCTTGAATTATATTTCATAAGTGTTAACCATCCTTTCCGTTGTCCGAGGAAAAATCCCACTTACAATTAGCGCCGTCTGTGGGAATGCTCTTTAACACTAGTGAATTTAGTCATTTTGATTCGTCATGTCACGTTCTGGACCCACATCACCTTAACGTGCCAGATCTTCAATTCAGCAGGTTTTGGGGCCTTCTTGTCGGGAGGTATCCTCAGGATCATCCTACAGACCTTTCGAAGGTACTCCAGCTGCGACCTCAATCATCCCTCCTTCTAGGCACACTGACCTCCACCAGCATCTGAATAGTCAACAGTCAGAGCGAAACGAATGAGCCTCTAGAGAAGCAACACCTCATCGAGCTCAGCGATCGTTAAATTTCTCATCTTCTGCAGAGTCCCAAGCGGACGACAGTGAGAGGATCATCATTGAACTTCACTGAAAGATCAGCGACTTGAGAAAAGAAGCGAGAGGCAAGTCCCCAGCAAAAGAAAGGTTGAGGAGGAGGCTCGGGCAAAATGACCGAGAGAGCTCTAGGCCATCTTCGAGTGCACACACCGATGTCTGGGCAGAAACTCCCTCACCATTAGAGGAAGTTCCCCATTCGGCCTATCGATCTAGCTCAGTTCGGGTTGGAAGGGAAAAGCACAAACGTTCTGATAGAAGCATCAGTGAACACCGTGACAGAGATGTTTTACCTCCTAGTGTGCCAAAGAAAAAGGCACGGCGAGGAGAGCAAAGAGCCGTATGGAAGGACATTGGATCTAGTATCCTCATCACCTTTCTCTGAGGAGATAGAACGTGCCAAGCTACCAGAGAGGTTTACGGTCCCTCGTCTCGAAGTCTATAAAGGCCGGACAGATCCCGTTGCCCATATAGGCCACTATCAGCAGAGAATGACCTTATGTCGTTACAATGATCCGTTGATGTGCAGATTATTTCCACCCAGTTTGGGAGAAGTTGCGCTCTGATGGTTCAATCAGCTTGAGCGAGGAACAATCAGATCTTGGAGTCAAATGGTCGAAGCATTTGTAGGGAGATTCATAACGAACAGTCGGAGGCCTAAAGGTATGGATACCCTCATGATGATGAAGTTAGGTGATAACGAGTCAATCAAAGACTATTCGGCCAGGTTTTGGGAGACCTACAATGATATAGATGGTTGTGGAGAAGACATAGCAATTCGGACGTTCAAATTGGGCTTACCTCCTAGTACAAGTCTACGTTAGTCTTTGACGAAACGTCCCCACACCAATCTAAGGAAATTATTGGACCGAATAGAGCAGTTTATAAGAGTAGAGGAGGATGGGGACAACATTAGTGCAACACTACCTGAAGCTCCTGCACAGCCACCAAGCTCTAAATCACAAGTTCGGACAAGTCAAACTTCCAAAGTAACTTCAATCCCAACCAACTTTTTCGCTCCTTCTTTCAAAGCCTTTCAGACAATGTTTAAAGAGCCCATCTACCGGATTTTGGATAAAATTAAAGGAGAGTCTTTCTTCGTATGGCCGCCCAAGTTGGCAGGTGACCCGGCAACTCAAAATCAGAAACTTCCGGTGCTTCTACCACCGTGATAAAGGTCATTTGACTAAAAACCTATTACAAGTTTAAGACCCATCTAGAACAGCTAGTATCGGACGATCATCTTGCTGAATATGTTGATTCAAATTTAACCGAACCAAAGGAAGCATGGGACGGCAGCCAACCGTTCGGGAACTTTAGGAACTGCCCCTACAGGTGTGATTCATGTTATACATAATCCTTTATGCACTTCCATTTTGCCAACTTCTTTCAGGTCGGACATCCAAAACGCCGCACACCTCAGACAAAGTTTTGGTATTTCGAATTCAGCCCATCTTGTACCAACATCTTACTCAGAAACCCCTGGCTCCTCTGTCCATCAAGTCATCTCGTTTTCTGATGATGACCTGAGGGATGTTCAACTGCCCCATAGTGACCCTCTTGTCATAACCCTCAAGATCGGGAATTATGATGTAAAAAGAGTCTTGATTGATCAGGGTAGCTTTGTCGAAGTAATGTATCAAGGCTTATATGAAAAGTTGGGCTTGGGAGAGTCCGACCTCGCCAATTTCACTTCACCACTGTTTGGTTTTTCGGGTGAATCAACAACCCCATTAGGAAAGACTACACTTCCTGTATTGGCCGGGCTGATCAATCTTCAGACAGAATTCATAGTCATCTAAGCTTCCTCACCGTACAATGCAATTATGGGAAAAGACTGGCTGCACAGGATGAGAGCCGTCTCATCAACGTTGCATCAGAAGCTAAGGTTTCCCACCAAGGATGGAATCATGGAGGTGAACGGCGACCAAGTAGTAGCGAAACAGTGTGTCTTGACAGCGATTGGGCAAAAGGCTCCGAAGGGCATGAACTCCACTAAGGTTCCATGACAATTACAGACACCCAAGGTCGTAGGAAGGGAAAGTGCAGTAAAGAAAGATCCCGAGAAGGTACGTTTTAACTCTTCTAAATTTGAACTTTATTTTTTAGTAGGGACAAATTTATCTCTCATAGACATGGACGAGTTGATTGCTCTCCTCACGGAATTTTGGAAATTTTTTTCCTGGTCGGTCTATAAGGCCCCTAGAGTATGCTCAAATCTTGCATGTCATTCTTTAAACATATTTCTCGAAGCCAAGCCTATTACCCAAAAGCGTCGGAAGTTGGCTCCCGAACGGGCCGAAATAGTTATGGAAGAAGTCAATCAACTATTGGATGCTGACGCTATTCAGCCAGTTCATTACCTAACCTGACTTTCCAACACGGTGGTTGTAAGGAAAAAGAATGGGAAATAGAGAGTATGTGAAGATTTTACCGACCTGAACAAAGCTTGTCTGAAGGACTCATTCCCTCTTCCAAGAATAGACCAGTTGGTGGATTCAGCCTCGGGCCATGAGAGGATGAGCTTTTTGGATGCTTTTTAGGGCTACCACCAAATCCCTATGATCCTGTCCGACCAGGAGAAGACGGCATTTATCACTCCCAAAGGGATTTATTGTTATAAAGTGATGCCCTTCGGGTTGAAGAATGTAAGAGCCTCTTACCAGAGGATGGTAACCACTATATTCGGACACTTGATCAAGAAGACTGTGGAGATGTACATTGACAATATGCTGATAAAGAGTGTGGGGAAATAAAACCATCTAAGAGACTTAAGAGAAGTCCTTGGGATCCTCCGAAGGGATAAACTGCGCCTTAACACCTCAAAGTGTATATTTGAGGTTAATTCAGGCAAATTTCCGGGTCATATGATCAGTTGTAAAGGAATCGAAGCCAATCCGGACCAGATATCAGTGCTATTGAACCTCAAACCGCCCAGAGACGCCAAGTAGGTTCAGCATCTAACTAGGATGGTAGCCGCTCTTGGTCAGTTTATTTCCCGGTCAGCAAATAAATGTCGTCCATTTTTCCGACTATTGGGGAAGAAAAGGAAGCTTCTGTGGGATGAAGACTGTTCGACTACATTTCAAAGGATAAAGGCTTATCTCTCATCCCCTCCCTGCCTCTTAATCTCTTGCCCGAGAGAACCACTCTTTCTCTATTTAGCTGTTTCGGAGCATGACGTTAGTGCAGTCTTAGTTTCGAGAGACGAAGTGAAGGTCAAAAGCCTATCTTCTTTGTGAGTAAAATCATGAATGAGACAGAGTCTAGATATTTGCCCCTTGAGAAGGCCGCACTAGCATTAATTCAAGCTGCGAAGAAACTCCCGCACTATTTTCAAGCTAGCATGGTGACCGTTCTGACTAATCTTCCTCTGAAACTACTGTTGCATAGTTCGGACTTCTCCTGAACAAATCACCAAATGGGGGGTACACTTAGGATCCCTCAGAGTTGAATATAAACCTCGGACATCGATCAAAAGGTAGATCCTGACCGACTTTGTAGCCGAATTCCAAGGGAAATGAGCAACTTTGGAGTCGACTAATTCTGTAAACATTCGGACCGATTTGGATTCATCGGGATGGAAATTTTTCATGGACGAGGCCTCAAATGTGAAAGGGGCAAGGGCAGAAGCAGTTTCTGATCTCTCTTAAAGGACTCATATTGGAACAGGCCGTCAGGTTGGGCTTTCTAGCATCAAATAATGAAGCCGAGTATAAGGCCTTGTTGATCGGTCTCAGAAGTGCTATACGATTGGGCACCGATCGGCTGCAAGTCTTTTGTTATTCTCATTTGGTAGTCAATCATATCTCAGAGGAGTATTTGGCTCGGGATGAAAGGATGTTGCTTACCTTTCCATTGTCAAATCGTTGTTGTCCAAGTTTGAATTTGTGCAAGAAGAGCAGATCAGAAGAGAGCATAACTCCCATGTGGACATTCTAGCCAAGTTAGCTACCGCTCTAGAGACAGACCTACACAAAACAGTGACGGTAGAAATATTGAGTGCCTCAAGTTCCCGAATTGTTAACCCGGACAGCGTTTATACTACGGGCTCTATGGCAAGTTAGATGGACCCCTTGATAGCTTATTTGCGGGACAACTACTTACTTGAGGATTAAAAGGTGGCCAATACCATCAAAAGAAAGGCTCTAGGTTATTGGCTATCCAAAGATGGGAGTCTTTACAAAAGATCTTTTTCAGGACCCTACCTATTGTGTGTACATCCGGATGTAGTTAACAACTTTCTGTTTGAGATCCATGGAGGCATTTGTGGAAGTCATACTGGTGGTCGATCGTTGGCTCACCGAGCAATGTCTTAGGGATATTGGTGGCCATATATGCAGAGTGATGCTGTTCGATATGTCAGAAAATGTGACAAATGTCAAAGATTCGCTCCAAAGATTCACCAGCCTACTCGGGAGCTTAGTCCATTGTCAAGCCCATGGCCTTTCGCTCAATGGGGTCTGGATATCGTAGGCCCTCTTCCTCAGGCCCTGGGAATAAGAAGTTTCTAATTGTTACAACAGACTACTTCACGAAGTGGATAGAGGCCGAACCTCTCTCTCATTTCTGGGATGTGGACGCTAAACGTTTTCTTTGGAATAACGTCGTTACCAGATTCGGGATACCCTGGGCAATCATCTTGGACAACGGTACACAGTTTGAGAGTAAACTCTTCAAAGGATTCTGTTCTAACTTAGGCATCAGGAACTTCTTCTCCTCGCCGGCTTATCCTCAAGCAAACGGTTAGGCCGAGGTCTCAAACAAGGTAATCTTAGATGGAATAAATAAAAGGTTAGAAGAAGCCAAAGATAAGTGGGTCGAAGAGCTCCCGAGCATCATGTGGACTCACTGGACGACGAAGAGAAGATCAACGGGGGAAACGCCATTTGCATTAACCTACAGAGTAGAGGCTGTCATTCCACTTGAGGTCGGCCTTCCAACGACCCGAACTACGGAGTTTGACACCGAAGAGAATGAAAGCAATCTTCGAAAAGACCCCAATCTGCTGGAAGAAAGAAGAGATATAGCAACAATCAAGTTGGCCTCATACCAGCAACAGATGAAAAGAAGGTATGACAAAAATATAAGGCCCAAGAGCTTCCAAGTCGGTGATCTAGTGCTTCGGAAAGTAGTGACCAATACCAAAAACCCGAATGATGGCAAGCTCGGGCTGAATTGGGAATGACCGTACAAAGTGATGTCATTAGCTAGTGTAGGAGTATATAGGTTGGAAGATATGGATGGGAAGCCCGTTCCTAGGCCATGGAACATATGTAATCTCAAGAAATACTTCTTTTTGAAGAAATTTGATAAATAAACTGGAATTTTGTCAATGTGTATCTTATTTAACGATTCTTATTTGGACGAAACTTATCATTTTCTAGGAAATGCATAAGCATCCTATCCAAATAATTTTTGTTCGGACGGAACTTATCACTTCTGGGGGAGTGCTTAAGCATCCTATCTAAAATTGGTTGTTCAAACGGAACTTATCACTTCTAGGGGAGTGCTTAAGCATACTATCTTAAATTTGTTGTTTGGAAGGAACTTATCTCAAAGATCGCTATTTAAACACGACTTATCGCTTAAAGGGAAGCGTATAAATGTTCTATCTGGCAATATCTGTTCGGACTTATAATGTTAAGAAAATATGGGAGCATTCCCGTTCAAGAAGAAGTTGGCTTTCCAAGACATGAAAAGGTAAATTCTTTCTCATTAGATGATATTTATCTTAGGTCTAAATTTGATATTTGTATCAAGCATCTATCATCAATATAGAGCCTGTGAACCTTATTAGGATAACTATGGTTTACATAGTATGCATTATTTGTTTAGAGATCACTCGAAATGATGTAAGGTTGATGAGAACAATGAGTAGAATAAATATAAAATTTAAAGTTAAGAAGCTAACAGTAAAACTTGAATTAAGATTTAAAATCCTAAAAGTTGGGAGTTTGGCTACAAACAATTTAAAAGCAAAAAATACAAAAACTACGAGAATAAATTTATCTACAAAAGCTAAACAAAATCACGAGCTTGGGGTTATCTCAGGCGCATCTACAGCTTTGTCAATGAGTTTGGGTTGCGAACTCTCTGGTTGCTTGTCTGGCTCCCCTTGCTCCTCTTCACCTTCCTCCTCATCATCATCTTCACCCTCATCACCAGCCTCTTCTTCGGAGTCCTTCTGGCCTGCCTCTGGATACGGGAGAGGGATGTTAGCCCGAAGGAAGAGGTCGGATGTCTTCGGCACTTTAGTTTGGTTCAGGGCGGATTTCCATCCATGTCTGAACCCACTGTTGTACACTAACTGGAACTGGGCCTTGACTTCACCCATTACCACTTCCTTCCCCTCTTCCCGAGCCTTACTAATTGCCTGGACACACTCGGACTCCAGTTTCCTCACCTTCTCCCGCATCTCGGCCATTTCCCACCCCATTTGGGCTCGTTTGGCAGTCTCGACCCTTGCCTGCCCCTCAGCCTCCTCCATGGTGTAAGTCTTTTAAAATGCTCTTCCTCCAAGGCCTTGTAGTTGGAGACCGCACTCTCTAACACCTCGGCCATATTATTCTCGTGTTCGGCATCCTTCTTCTATAGGGCTTCGATCATCCTGAAGACCCTAGCTTCCATGCAATGGACACCTTGAGCAGCCTAAGTACCAAAAATAAACATAAGAGAAAGGAAGAAAGAAACAAAATGTAATAAGATAGGGAGAAACAAAAATATAAGAGAGGAGAAAGATAGAAAAGACAATTACCATCATCATTCCCCGAGAAATATGGCGGAAGATTTGCCTAGAGTCCATAGTGTCCCACAGCTTCATGTCTTTAGGCAAACAGGTGACTCGAGACAAGCCGTGGGCCACCTTTGTCGAGATCTCTATCTCGAAGTTGTCCAAGACAGTATCTCGGACAGAGATGGGACCCGAACCAAACACTAGGTCGGGTACCCAAGCCTCAAAGTTGGAGGATTCCCCTTCGGCTGAAACTGAAAAAGACTCAACTCGGGCCCTCTTTCTCTTGAAAACCGCTTCTTCACCGTGATCGTAGTCATCGAGTTCATGAACCACCGGGCAGTGGTTTCAAGGGTTCTTGATTAGCAACATTCTGAGTGGGCAACTCGGGCTCGGAAGTCTCTGCTATTGGTTTCTTTAGTTTCTTCCCAACTCCGGTGTCTTTGGCTCTACCCTTTCCTTTGCTCTTCTTCGTCTCGGAAGGGCTTCCACCAGCTGTCTTGCCCATGAGCTTGAATGGGTTGATTGGAGGAGCCATTTTCGAGACCTGGCTAGTGGGAATTAGGTCGGGATGGTCGCTCAGGAGGCTAGAGGTCGCCGGTGTTGCAATGAACAGAACTGTAGGCTCCACTCGGGCTTCTTGAGATCTCGAAACAGTTGCACCTTCAAGAAATGATCTGATTTGTGGCTCGTACCTCAGTAGCAGGGGGCAGATTGGGGTTCTCCTCTTTGGTCGACGTAAATGTTGGTCGACAACACTCTTTTGACCAGTTCGACATTCACTTGCATCTTGTCTACTTCAATTCGGGTTGGATCGGCAAAAAAGAACATTTAGAGTCAGAACATAAAACAAAATAGACTAGCTTTGTTCGGTCACATAAGAAATTTGTTCGGTTTATTCCTTTTAAGCTAGTGTTGGGCAAAACCCTAACCTGGGTATCCGAACGAGCTCCGGCAGTTGGATCTGCCCATAAACCAGTCGCCCGAAACCCTTAGAAAATCCTTGTCGTACCCCTTGTTGGAGTCGGGAAGGCCATTCACTAGTTTTACGTTTAGTTCTCTAGCTTTTAGGTGACAGGAAGTCCTAAAGTCTTCCCCTGGGCACATGTACTAGTAAACGAACAAGATTTCCTTGGGGGTTAGGTTGACCCCCAAGAGATGGTTTAAGGCGACAACACCCATTATAATCCTGAAAAGGTTAATGGACACTTAGGAGGGGGAGGCGTTTACGGTCTGAAGAAAATCTATGAGTAGTGGGTGGAGTAGGAACCTAACCCCGCCCTCCACTACGGCCATGACCGGGAGTAAGATCTCGTCCCTATTTATGATAGGCAGGTTGTCTAGGTGGCAATATGTTAGGGAGATGGAAGGGCGGAATGCGGTAGATCTGCCTAAACTAGGCCATGCTATCCTCTGAGTTTACTAACCAAGCTAACTTGCTTGCCCTAACCCTAGGTTGACCTCTAGCCATACTATCAAAATCGAGAATTTGAGGAGATTTAGAAAAATTAACAAGGGTCGAAGAAGACTTACAGGGGAAGTGATCCTGAGAATTGGAGCAATGAACTTTGGTGAGTTCTGAGGAGATAAACGATTGAGTGAAAAGGAAAGAAGTGAGGAAGTGATAAATTTTAGGGGGGTTTAACAATATGTATCTGATTCAAAAAAAGAAGGGTAACTTTCCCCCCAAATCGTCTCATCTCTTCGATTTTTCTTAGAAAGGTGCAAGTCAGGTGGTGGCACAATAAGTTATTCCTTGGAAATCGTGCTCATTGATTCTAACTTCTTCAGGAATTGCTCGAAGAAGCCGAAATCAGGGGGTAATTGGAGGGGAAGAAATCATTCGGAAAATATTACTTCAGGAAAAGATGACACGTGTTCGATTGTGACTGAATAGGAATCGTATTATAAATGTATTTGGCTTTCATCCAACGTATGTACAGAAAATCTGAACTAGTGACTAGACATAGAGGATTATTCCAGAATATCACATTTAATGCAAATGAAATATCAAGCCATTGTCAGGATTACTTAAACTAAATGGGTAGAAAACGATGCAAACGGGCTGTAAATAGCAGGCATGGGATAGGCATTAATGGTGGTCAGAAAAGGAAGGAAGAGGAGGATAATGGAAGGATTAAGAAAATATCTAAAAAAGGAAGACATATAAATAGAAAAAGAGGAAGAGGGAAGGTAAGTTTTTTTACTCACTAGAATTTATTTAACAAGAAACAAAATTTAGTCTGTGCATGTTCTGCTTTTTTTTTGGAAAGGAAGCATTTACTAACAAAATCATCGGAGAGTTATAGGCCAACCCCCACTGGGTTGACCAAGACAATCTGAGTGTTGTTTCTTTGTCTCATTTTCAAGTCCCGCTTGGATAAATTTGTTGTTTGGACACCACTTTACAACAGTTCGGGTTAGTTCGGTTTTTATGTTGAATTATATTTCATAAGTGTTAACCAGCCTTTTCGTTGTCCGAGAAAAAGTCCCACTTACACCAGTATTTGACAAAAAAGAAAAACTGTCTCTGACTCCTTCAAAGCGAAAGGTAAACTTAACCTCTTTCATGCAAGTGACGTTGGGCATTCTAAGCTTTTGCAGAGAAAGAAAGATAAAAATAAAAATAAAAATAAAAACTTACTTACACTATTAAGGAATGACTCTGCATCTACTACCCTATGCAAAGATAAAGTTGATCTTATTATTTCTACCGACGCAAACAGCTAACGCTCTAAACGAGGTGGTTCTTAGCTGAAAGGCAACATGATAATTCACGTAAATGGAAGAAACCCCTCCAAAGGTCAGCCTTTAAATAAAAAATAACAACAATATCATAAGGGTAAAATAGTAAACATACATAAAAGTGAAAAAAAAAATTGGTGAGTAAAAAATGGGTATTGCAGCTGTTTGTTGCCAAACTAGAATTTCCAAGGATGGTCGCCAGATTTGTTTGAAGGAAACAAATAACTATGTTTGATCGAGGGTCTAGTGCCTTAAAGCAAACTTAGAACCACAATCTAACTTCTATCTAAAAGGCTGACAGGCTCGGTGATTGCCTTTACCCAAAAGACTTAAAATAAAATGCAAGTATGAAAAAAGAATGAAAGTAATTAAGCTAATGGAAGTAAACAGAAAGTAGTAATTAATTAAGTTAACTAAACTAATTGATTAAGCTAAGGGATTATCTAATTAAATTAACTAGTTCTAAGTTGTCTAAAGTAACTAATTGATTAATTAAACTAACTAATTAAGCTAATCGAGGTAGGCTAAAGTTAATTAATTAAACTAAGCTAATTTAAGCTAATCGAGACAAGCTAAGGTCACCAATTAATTAAACTAACTAACTAAGCTAAGTCTAGAGTAACTAATGCTAATAGAGGTAACTACACCTGAGTTAAAGTAAAACATATTGGATCGAGATAACTAGAACGTCAAATAAAGTAACATTACCATAAACGAGACATTCTTAATTAACTGAAAGAGTACTTACAAGCATGTAAAGGAAATACTGGAAGCTACAATCGAAAGCTCTCTTAACTAATCTAACAAGTGCTATTTGGGTTTGCTTAGGGGTTTGTGTCTATTTTTGAAATACAATTAGGTTTACTATTTATAAGCCAACTCCAATAGTTACATTCCTATGCCTTGATCTTCTCTTCAAATCCTATGAAAATAGCTCCTGTTATTTGTTTAACTGCCTTGATCGTGGTCTTTCTGTTAGATAATCTAAGAACGTGCATCATGTGTGCCTTTTACTTGCCAGATGTCATCTGTGTGGCTATGTAAAAAAAATCAAACATGTGTTGTTCCTTGATTAACCCGTGTGTTTCTTTATGATTGGCCTTTGGTCCCAGCCAGTTACTTTGTCTACGTGCCACCATTTGATTGGTTTGTGATCCACTTATTACTCAAATCCACGTGTTACGCTTCCATTGGTTCATGTGTCCCCTTCTGTTTGGCTTACTTATTGGCCATTATTTAGCTTATGTGTCACCGTTCTATTGGTTCCTTTGCCGACTCATGTGCCCAATCATTTATTTTATATTTCATACTAACACATGCCCCTCGCACGTGAATCGGTAAAGATCCTTTGCCAATCATGTGAATTAAATGCCTCAAGTTACGCTTGATCTTCTGGCGGTTATGTCAGCTTTATGCGGCTCTTAAATGAATGAAAGACATATAGTCGTTTTACTAATCAATAGTCACTTCACTATTCCGACTTTCAAAATCCTACCAACTCTCAAACGTCTTTTCTCTAAAGCCCTTCTATGTCCTCACGCATTTCTCTTTCTTCAATTCTACTGTAAAACCTTTGTCATCACCCTCGATCTCTTGTTCTAACCATTAAAATGGCTAAGTCTTCTTCCAACAATGATCCTTACAGTCGTGCCATTCAAATAATCGAGGCGCTTCCTGCTTCTCACCATCTCACTGACACTCTTATCCCCCGTGGAATGCCCCAACCTCTTCTTCTTCTACCTCCACATCGCCTCGATGTGGTTTGGGTCCTTCCTTCTCATCCTATCCTGAAGATCTCTCTCCAATTTTTCCTTACCATTCTCATTTTGTTTATATCTACCAAAATGGGTACATGAACTGAGGAGAATGGGACACATTCACCACTCTTGTCACGTGGTATAAGCCGGCTACTAGTTGGTCTGCCTGGGTAGCAAGATTGGCTCTTTCCAAACTCGACAAATGGAAGACACCGGGGATTAATGAAACCATTCGTGCTTCAAAAAATGAAATGCCCATTAACCCTAGCCTGCTAACTTCTTTTTTGTGCTTCTAGTCCCCAGCGGCCAATACTTTCTCTTTTCCTGAGGGATTTATGACCACTACAGTGGCTAATATTTTTGCCCTGTTGGGTTTACGTCCTATAGGTGCGTTGGCTCACCCCTTAATGGCCGTTAGTATAGGCCCTAATGAAGACATTCTTCATGGCGTGCTTCTGAGTTATAATGAATTTATCAAACATGTGAAGGGTGTTGGCGCTTCACTCATTTCTTACAAGGAGAAATGCTGTTTTTACTTGCTCTGGATATGTAAATTCCTGGCTTGCACCTCCTCCAAACGAGTCATTAACTACTACCTGCCAATCGCTCGATGTTTGGCAAATGGTGTTCCCGTCAATATGAGCTCATTCTTACTGGGAAAGCTCTATCGAGCCATGTTCTTGCTCAGTACTAAGCCCAAGCAATCCCATGGTGGGCCTGTTTGGCTCATCCAAATGTGGGCCTATTCCTACTTTCCCTCCATTGCTCCTGAGCTTCATCTGACCATCGTGCCATGGTCTTATGGAGAAGCCTGGATGCATGCCAGGTTTCCTAAAGTAGTCCCCTCCTTCCCTACATGCTTCAAGCTTTTCAGTGACTCATCGAGGAGGAGGCTGCCTGAAGAATTCATGCCCTTCAAGGCAAAGAAGTATGGCTCTGAGGACTTCCAACAGTTCTCAAGCCAAGGCTTCTTCAGTGGAGACTCGACATGGGGTGCTTGTCTCCAATCGAGGGACTTGGTGGTTATTAGGTCCACCCATGCTAGTGTTAAAGCATACTGCCCTTTGCTGGTGGCGAGGCAGTTTGGGCTTATCCAATTGTTACCTGTTCCCCCCATATAGACCAAAAACACAGATTGGATGGCTCTAGGGAACAAGTCACAAGCTTCACCTTCACACCATTTTCGCCTCGATCAGTGTCCTCCTCTCCATTCCACAACTGGTGGGAGTCCTACATGGCCAATTTCAATAATGAAGATGACCTAATCGAGGCCCTTCAGGGGTGTTGCCCTGGATTTCTAACGTACCAACTTACAGGTATTTTTCTTATCTTTCTTACTTTGCATGCGTTGCTTGTTTTGTCTTAAACATTATGTTAATCTTATTTACCTCTTTCAGGTGCTAGTATCGAGCATACAGCCAGCTATGTGGCTCCCCAACCTCTCCAGCAAATCTCTTCTTCAGGGAAGAAAATCATTGGTGACTCTTCTTCTCAAAAGCTTGCCACTGCTGAAGTAAGTTCTGACCCTCTTATCAATCTTGTTGACATTGTCACTGATAGAGTTATTGCTCATCATGCTAGACTTGCTGAAGTAGCATTTGATTTGAGAAATCAACTAATGAGGTGTTATCGGGCCAACTTGCTCCAGGATGCAGCCGTTAAGAAGGCAAAAGAAAGTGTCCAGAGTCAAACTCCTCTCCTTATGCTTCTAGTTCCCTCAGAACAAGGGATTTGTACTTCAACCAAACGCAAATCTCCTGAGGTTGAAGAAGTCGACCCTGCTGTCTCCCCCAAAGGTGCCAAACCTTCTGGCAAAAAACTCATTAAAATTGTGGCTAAAAAGTCCACTGCCAAGAAGGCCAAGGTTGTCGAGATAGTTCCTGACTCCTCGATCATGGAAGTGGAACCTTTGGATGAGGACCTTGATGATACTACTACCTTGTCCAATCTGATGAGGAAAGTAGACGAGCAAAAACAAGTGCTAAGTGGTATCATCGAGGCTCAAAAGGCTCTCGAGGCTGAAGACAGATTAATAGCCCAAAAATTCAAAGAGGCTAAAAAACTTGCTACTACCCAGCCAAAGCTCAAGCTGAGGATGCTAAAAAACTTGTTGCTGCCTTCAAGGCCAAGTCTGAAGCTGAGGATGCTGAGAGGAAACGTCAAGAAGCTGAAGAAGAGAAGAAAAGGCAAGCTGACAAAGCCGAGGAGGAGAGGATTGCTGAAATTGCAAGGAGGTTAGAGATAAAGAAAAAGGAAAAAGCTCAAGCTGATCAGAAAAGAATGCAAGAGCTTGAGAGGAAGAAGAAAGAAGAAGAAGAAGAAAAGAATCAGCAAGAAGAAAGGCAAAAGAAGGAAGAAAAGAAGATAGAGGTAAAGGCTGCTAAGAAAAAGGCAAAGCAGGTGGTGCCAAGGAAGGCAAAATTGACAAAGCCAACTATTATGGCCCCTGTAATGTCAGTGCAACAGGCTGTTCAGCCAGCTATTGAGGTCAGGACCTCGATCGAGGCTGCAACCTCCTCTATCGAAGCTGCTGCTCCTTTGGTCAGTATGCTTTTCACTTTAGTTTTTTGCTCTTCTTGTGTTTTTATTACTAACTTAATTTTCCTATTGCAGGCTCCACATATGCAAGAGGGTCCTGGGGACATTAACAAACTTCTTGAAGATGTCTCCTTGACTCTTCAACAGTGCCAAACTCCCACCAAAACTTCTTCTGCCTCTATCTCTTTGGAGCCTTCCAGAGATCAACTCCAAGCAGCAATTAGCCAGTTGAAAGAGGTTTTGCAAAAACCTGTTGGTCTTGTATTCCTAGATGCTTCTTTAGTGGATCAATTTCTACAAGTGGCTCGACTTTTGACTACCCACTCTTCTGTCCTAAGAGAAGATGGTAGAGCTCTCTTGGGTCTGTTTGTGCAGAACCTAGATAGTACCATTTCTAACCTTCAGGCAGCCCAAGAGAAGAGAAATCGAACAACTAGCCAAGAAGCAGACCACAAGCAAAGGGTCTCCAAATTGCAAGCTCACCAACTTGATCTTCAGACCAAGGCATCTGAATTAAAGTCCATTGACCAGAAAGTAAAGTCACTCGAGGATGAACTTCAACTCTGGAAATCCAAACGAACCCAAAAGTGTTTAGAGCTTCAGACTGTTCATGTTGAGAGCCAAGGTCTCGTTCGAGGGGTAGAGCTAATTTCCAGAGCTGAACAAGACATACAAACTCTTCAGTCTGATATTGCTGACCTTAAGATGCTGCCTTTGATGAGTTGGGCTGGTCTCTCTGCTACTTTTAAAGAATTATGATTTTTTGTTTCTTCTATTTTTCTATCTTCTAGATATACTCTAATTTTTGGCTTTTTTGTAATACTTTCAGGCTTTCTTTAAGCCTTATTGTTTTTCTTTTGTTCAAAATTTTTTATGTTGATAAGCCATTTCATTAACACTTGGTTTGTAGGGCTTAAGGTATTTCCCATTTATTGACCTTATGTGTTCTTCCCCATTAACGTGCATTAACTTATAAGCATTTCCATTAAATAACTGGCTGACCAAGTAGGGCCCTTCCCAGTTAAATGACCATTTCCCTAAGTAAGAATCTTTGGTCCCAAGGGGTAATATTACTTTCCAAACCAAGTCTCCTATAGCAAAGGTTTTGGGTCTAACCCTTCGATTATAATTCTTAATAACTCTTTACTTGTGAAGAATAATGGAGTTTAAGGCTGCTACTTGTGCCTCATCCAAATCATCCATTTCTGCCATCATAGCATCCTCATAATCTGTATGGCTTAGTTGGTTTTGTCTAGCCGCTCTTAGTGATTGGACAATAACTTCCACAGGGAGTACTACGTCGTGGCTATAGACCAATGAGAAAGGAGTTGTGTTAATACTTAGCTTTTTGGAGGTTCGATAAGCCCATAACACTTCTGATAATAACTCATCCCAATTCGAGGGGTTATTATTAACAACTTTCCTTAAATTGGCTTTGATAATCTTGTTGGTAGACTCTGCTTGTCCATTTGCTTGTACATAATATGGTGTAGAATTAAGAATTTTAATGCCATATTCTTGTGCAAAAGCCAAGACCCTTGATCCATTAAAAGTCATTCCATTATCCACAGTAATACTTTGAGGTAACCCAAATCGATGGACTATTGTTTCTTTTATGAACTTAATCACATCATATTCAATTACATCTTTATAAGCTTTGGCTTCTACCCATTTTGTAAAGTAATCTGTAGCAACGATTACAAAACAATTCTTCTTATTTGAAGTAGGTCTTACTTTTCCAATTAAATCCTTTACGCATCCTCTGAATGGCCAAGGTTTAATAATTGAGCTTAACTCGGCAGCAGGCAGCCTGGGTAAAGGTCCATGTTTTTGACATGCCTCACATCCATGAGCATACTCAATGCAATCTTTTAGGATTTTTGGCCAATAATATCCATATCGATGGATTAGCCATTTCATTTTTATTCCTGACTGGTGTGCTCCACAAATTCCCTTATGGACTTCAGCCATTACTTGTATTGCTTCTTCTGTGCTTATACATTTAAGCAAAATTCCATCAACTCCATATTTGAACAAACATTCATCTTCCTCTATCAATACATATCTTCTGGCTTTGAGTTTCAAGGCATTGTTGGTACAGCCACTTGGGCTTCTTAGGTACGAGATGATTGGACTTCTCCAATCCTCTTTCCCTACTTCGAGGGTAAAGATCTCCGTCCCTAATTGCTTGGTAAATATTGATGGTAAAGTTCTTGCTTTTATGGCCTCGATTTTGACTTTTTTATCTTCGATTGGCCTATACCCTAAGGCTGCTTGGGCCATTCGATTGGCCTCATAGTTTTCTTCTCGAGGTATATGATGTAAAGTGCATTCTTGGAACTCTTGCAATAGTTGTTGGACAGACACTAAATATGGGGCTAGTAGTACACTTCCACATTTATATTGTCCCTTAACTTGATTAATTACTAATTGTGAATCACCAAATATTGTGACATTTTTTATCCCCATTTGCAAAAGTATTTCCAATCCTAACACCAAAGTTTCATACTCTACTTGGTTGTTAGAACATACATTTTCTACTCTAAATGCTAATTGGGTTTTCACTTCTTGTGATGATTCCAAAACTATTCCAACACCTGCTCCTTGTTCAGCCCTTGAGCCATCAAAATAGAACTTCCAAGAAACTAAAGCCACAAATTGGGCTTCATGTGGCACATCCTCACAAGGATGATTAGCCAAAAAATCTGCCTGTGCTTGGCCCTTAACTGCTTTTTGTGGTACATATAGTAAATGAAACTCTACTAAGGCTAAACTCCATTTGCACATTCTTCCACTTAAGATAGGCTTTGATAGCATATATTTAATAACATCAGTTTGAGCAATGACAAACACAATATAAGCCAACATGTAATGCCTTAATTTAAGCGCAGAAAAATACAAAGCTAAACAAAGTTTTTCAACAGTAGAATATCTGCATTTAATTGGATTTAAAATCCTACTTAAATAAAAAACAGCTTGTTCATGGCCATCTTCATTGTCTTGGGCCAAAAGGCTTCCAATCGATTCTTAAGTAGCAAAAATATACAACTTCAGTGGTTTGCCTTCTCTTGGAGGAATCAACACTGGTGGAGTAGTTAAATATTGCTTGATGGCATCGAAGGCTTTTTTATGTTCTTCATGCCATACAAATGCCTCATGGTCCTTCAATTGAAGCAAAAGAGAGAAAACTTTGGTTTTTCCTGCCATATTTGCAATAAATCTTCTTAAAAAGTTTACTTGCCCAAGTAATCTTTGCAACTCCTTTTTATTTGATGGAGGCTTAGCTTGTAAGATAGCTTTAGCCTTATTTTTATCCACCTCTATGCCTCAATTATGTACCAGAAACCCTAAAAAGTTTCCACCATAACACCAAAGGCACATTTTAATGGGTTCATCTTTAATTGATGCTTTCTCATTCTTATGAAAGCTTTTTCCAGGTTTTCTAAATGCTTATCGAAGTCCTGAGACTTTACTACTATATCATCTATGTATACTTCCATATATTTCCCAATCATGTCATGAAAAATGGAATTCATAACTCTTTGATATGTAGCCCCAGCATTTTTTAGGCCAAAAGGCATTACCACCCATTCGAATGTTCCTATAGATCCAGGACATCTAAATGCAGTTTTATGCACGTCACTTTCTACAATGAATATTTGATTATACCCTGAATGTCCATCCATAAAAGATAAGACTTTATACCCAGATGCTCCATCTACTAGCAAATCATCTACAGGCATAGGATATTCATCTTTGGGTGTGACCATATTTATATTTCTAGAATCAATACAAATTCTAAGTTTGCCATTTTTCTTTAAAACAGGTACTATGTTTGATAACCATTCGACATACCTGGCTGGTCTGATGAAGCCTGCTTGAACCAGTCTTTCGATCTCCTCCTTTATTTTTAGGGTGATGTCTAGAGCCATTCTCCTTGGAGCTTGTTGAAATGATTGAAATCCTTCCTTGATTAGCAATCGATGTTCCACCAATTTCCTGCTTTGTCCTGGCAATTCTAGATAATCCCATGCAAAACAGTCTTTGTATTTCTTTAGGATTATTGTAATTTTATTAAATTCTTCTGGTCCAAAGTGACCACTTACAAAGGTTACCCGTGAGTCTTCCTTTGTTCCTAGATTTACTTCAATGAGGGGATCTTGGACTTCCTCTTTGATATCATCCATTCTGATTGGACGGGTGCTTATTTGTTCCTAGCCCATAACTCCTTGCCATTCTTAGGTTTTATGTTACACTCAGCAAACTGAGAGTTTTGTTCCAACCTTTTCTCTGTTACATATCCCACCAGCTTCCTTAGGGCCATATCGATGGCCTCGTTTTTCTTTATATCAGTGGGTTTATTCAACATCTTCAACATAATAATCGAGGCCATTCTCAATTTATGGCCTTGTCTCTGTTTCTTCCAAATTTTGGCTGAGCTTGAATAAGTCCTCCATTGTTAGAGGCTCTTCAGGTCCAATGGTTACCCTCGATGGGTTTCCGTTTTGGTCTATCCCTTTGAATTTGACAATGCCCACACAATCATTATATAATTGTGCATCTACATTGTTATTATAAGTCACAAATGGTCTTTCATCTGCTTTAACTACCTCGATATTGTCATCTTTCCAGAAAACTAATACCTGGTGTAAAGAAGATGGCACAACCCAATTGGAGTGTATCCAATCTCTTCCTAACAAAGCATTATATGCTGAGTCAGTATTAACAACAAATAATGCTACTGTAGCTACTTTGCTACCAACTTTGACCTCGATAGGGATAACCCCTTTCGTTTTAGTGGCTCCACCAGCAAAACCACTAACAGAAACGTCTGTTGCAATTAGGTCATTTTTTGTTTTTAATAATTTTCTAAGCATGGAGGTTGGTAAGATGTTAACTGCTGCTCCATTGTCTACTAGGACCCTATTAATGGGTCTCCCATCCATTTGTGCCTTTATGTATAAATGTTTTAAATGCTGGCACATAGCCAAAGTAGGTTTTTCAAATATGATTTTACCTATGTCTCGGCATTCTTCCTCTTCTGCTAATAAGATGGGTACTACCCCTCGGGCATCTTCTTCCCTTTGTACCCAAGTTGTTGCCATAAATTCTCTAGGTAAGGTAATGGCATCACAACTAAGTGTTTTGCCATTTTTTGGCTCTTCAGACTCCATTTCTGGCTCTCCAGTTTGGATACCACTTTTTGTGCTTTCTAAGGTTTCTGATCCTTCCATCTCTCCCATATCATCAATTTCCTCAACCTCGATATCATCAATACCCTCAAAATTCTCAAAGGTATCAATATCTCCAACATTTTCGATGTCTTCCATGTCTTCGATATCTCCAACATCTTCCATATTCTCAATGTCTTTCATGTCTTCAATATCTTCCATGTTTTCAATGTCGTTTATATCCTCAATACCTTCAGCATCCTCGATGCCATTAACATCCTCTGCATTCTCACTTGGGCTGTCTTGAACATTCTCCACTTGTGTTTCCTAGGACTGTTTTGCCTCAATTTGGTTATCTTCTGCTCCCTTACTGCCCCTCGGGCTTCTTTTCTTTCTGCCAAACCAAACTTGTACCACTTGGCCTCTTTTTAGCCCTACTGGTACTGGTGAAGCTTTGGCTTCTTCAGATTTAGTTTCGAACTCTACCTTCTCGCTGTTTTTCTCCAAACGTTTACGATTATCTTGAGTTTTTGTTGAATCTTTGTTTGGACATGACTCGATCTTTGTGTCTTGCACTTTGTGCCTTGTGCCATCTCTTACTGGTGTTGCAATATTTTTAGTTGTTGCACCAGCAATGCCTTCTTTTCCAGCATAAGGTTCTCTGAGATATTTAAGGGCTTCTGCTCCCGTTATTACTTCCATAGAGTCTGAGTCAGTAGTTGACCTAGATGAATGGTGGTCTCCTTGTCCATACTCTTGATGTAAGGCTGCTTGCTGCCTTATCCATCTTCGCCTCTGGGTTCGCATCATTCTTGAAAAATATGGGTTATAGCCATATTTGTACTCTTGTTTGTGTATTGGTTTAAGCCCAGGGGTTTCGAGGGTAACCCATCTCCCTGTTTCCGAAACTAGTGGCCTCATCATTCTGGACTTTCTGATTGACTTAAATCTGGAGTCTAAGGAGTAGTGTGGGTTGGCCTTGATCGAGCCATTTTTGGCTATTCATATTGAGGACCAAGCCTCAATCGAGCCATTCTTAGCTGTTCATAGTGAGAACCAAACCTTGATCGAACAACTCTTGGCTGTTCATATTGGGAACCAAGCTTTGACTGAGCCATTCTTAGCTATTCATATTGGAAAACAAGCTTTTATTGAGACATTTTTTGTTGTTCATGTTGCAGATCATGTCTTGGTTGAGCCATTTTTGGCTGTTCATGTTGGGGATCATGCCTCGATCGAGCCATTTTTTGCTGTTCACGCTGAGAACCAAACCTCGATTGAATCGAGTGTACTTGTGGCGCTGACCTTGATTCAGATCTACTGTTCTCTATTGATTTTGGGACTGACTTTGGTTCTTCTTCTACTTCTGGTGGCTTATAGTCATCCTCTTTCTTGGTTCTGGAGAAGCATTTAGCCAATATGTGGCTACATCTTTCACAAATAGTGTTATCTTCGTCACTTTCTGAGTTGATTTTTTGTGGCTCTTTCCTAAGCATCTTCTTGTAAGAGATGATAGGCTGTTCTGTGAGACATGCCACGTTCTTCCCTTTGTCAGTATGGACATTTTTGTCCTGAATCGAGAGGCTCCTGCCACTTACTTTGGCTGAGCTACTTTGCCTTTTAGTAGCCAATCTCTCAATCTTTAAGCTGCTCATCGCTCGAACTAACTGTCTTTCCTGTGAACCAAAAGCTTGCAGTGAGTTAACCTTAGCTTTATCATTTTTGACATATAAATTTCTATGAGGCATAAGTGAACTAAGGTCAACAGATGTAGTATTAACATCTACAAAAGGAAAAGGATCTGCATCAATTGCCATGCTTTCTTGAGGCATTTCAGGAAATTTTAAGACATTTCTGTCTATTTTATCCTATACCACATTTCTAAAAGTCACACAAGATTTAGTGACATGAGTATAAGTAATGCCATTTACAGTAATCTCTTCCTTTTAATTCCTCTTTAGAGGGAAATCTATGTCTTCCTATAATCTTTAGTTGGTTAGCTTTGTATAGGATATCAAAGATTTCATTTGCTTTTTCTACATCAAAAGAGTAGGCCTTTAGAGGCGAAGTTGGTTTATTGGACTCTTTTGCCTGAATTTGCTTTTTATGTAAAGCCTCACAAACAAATGGCCCTCGACCTACATATTCAGCCAGATCGATTTCATAGTTGGGGTCCTGATAATAGGTCCCATAAGAAGAGTTTTTCCTTTGATTCTCTTCTTTTAAGAGCCCTTCGAATCTGGATGCTCATTCTGAGCTCGAATAAGTCGATGAAAGTTATTCCTTCGAACTTTTTTCTTAGCTCAAAATTAAGACTATCGATGGCTATTTTAACGTATTCTGCCTCTGGTAACATTGTGTGGCATCAAGTTCTGATCCTTTTAAACCTCATTATGAATTGCTTTGCAGATTCATCCGGTTTTTGTTTTAATCGAGCTAAGTCTGCCATTGAAACTCCTATGTTTGACCTGGCAAAATGGGACTGGAATTTTTCTTCCATCTCTTCCCAGGAACTGATAGAATTTGCCGATAACGCGACATACCAGGTAAAGGCTTGGCCTGTTAAAGAATTAGGAAACATTCTTAGCTTTCCATTTCCATTGTTGGAATATTCACCACACTGGACGGTAAATCTTGAAATATGTTCCAAGGCTGTTTTTTCATCCTCGCCTAAAAACATAATGAAGTCAAGTACCTTAAAACCTCTAAGCCATTCCTCTCGATCTATCCTCTCAAGATAGGGTTTCCTATAAGGATGCCTGGGCGTCCTTCTCTGACCTGGAAATGCTTGATCGAGGACTTCAAAGATTGTGTTTCTTAAGTCTTGGCCTTGTTCAGGCCCAAGGTTAGGTTCAGCTCCTATATTTCGATTCCTTTCTTCAAGATTTACCTCTCTGTCAAATATATCTTCCTCAGGAAAATTCTGGCTACTATAATCATTTCTTGGCCTATTTCTCATGTTTTGTGGGGGCACATAAGGTTCATTTCTAAACTCATATGGTTGTTCAAACCTAACTTGTTCTCTGTATGGCTCAAACTGTTGAGGTGGTTCGACCCTAAACCCCATTTCTAGTTGGCTCTAAAATGGTTCTGCCTTAGAAAACCCAAATTGAGGTGCTCCCATCCAAGGTGGCTCCATTCTTGGCTCAAACCAAGGTGGTTCCATCCTTGGTTGCTCAAAACGAGGTGGTTCCATCCTTGGTTTTTCAAACCGAGGTGGTTCCATCCTAGGTTACTCAAACCAAGGTTGTTCCATCCGTGGGGGTTCCATTCTTGGTGGTTCCATCCTTGGCTACTCAAATCAAGGTGGATCCATTCTTGGTGGTTCAAACCTTGGTGGCTCGAACCTTGGTGGTTCCACTCTCAGTTGCTCGAATCAAGGTGGATCCACTCTTGGTGGCTCCATCCTTGGTGGCTCGAATCGTGGTTGTTCCATTCTTCGTGGTTCCACTCTCAGCTGCTCGACTCGAGATGGATCCACTCTTGGTGGCTCCATCCTTGGTTGTTCCACTCTAGGTGGCTCAAATCTTGGTGATTCCACTCTTGGTGGCTAAAAGTGAGGTGGTTCCATTCTTGGTGACTCTATTATAATTTGTTCCTCCTGAGGCTGTTCCACTCTATGTGTTTCCACTACAGGGGTGTTAAGACCAATGTTGGTTGGTCTATCTTCAAGGCTTATCATCGAATTGATAGGATACCCTACAGGTATGTCAACATTTGTTGTTACCACCTCTATTTGAGGTTGTTGGCCAGATCCTTAGCCTATTTCGATTCCTCTTGTGGTAATTTTCTGAGGCATTCCTTGAACCAATGCAGCAATATTTTGATCAGTATTACTCATGGTTTGTCCCAATTTACTTAGAATTTGGAGTAATAACTGTGTAGTATCATCCTTTTGAACCATTGGTGGTTCAATTCGGGCATTCTTATTGAGTGCCTCCATCTTTTCTTGGATTCTTGTATCCAAATAAGATCTGAGTTCGTCAACCATGCTTTTGGCTGGCGGGGACATTTCAATGTCCTCTTCTGAACTAGAACTTTCTTCAGGTAACCTAACACCCTTTCCCAAGTTTTTCATCTTTCTTGTTCTTACTGGCATATATATTCTCCCACTATGGTCGCCAATTTGTTTGTTGCCAAACTAGAATTTCCAAGGAATGGTCGCCAATTTGTTTGAAGGAAACAAATAACTATGTTTGATCGAGAGTCTAGTGCCTTAAAGCAAACTTAGAACCACAATCTGACTTCTATCTAAAAGGCTGACAGGCTCGGTGATTGCCTTTGCCCAAAGGACTTAAAATAAAATGCAAGTAAGAAAAGAGAATGAAAGCAATTAAGCTAATGGAAGTAAACAGAAAAGTAGCAATTAACTAAGTTAACTAAGCTAATTGATTAAGTTAAGGGATTATCTAATTAAATTAACTAGTTCTAAGTTGTCTAAAGTAACTAATCGATAAATTCAACTAACTAATTAAGCTAATCGAGTTAGGCTGAAGTTACTTAATTAATTAAACTAAGCTAATTTAAGCTAATCAAGGCAAGTTAAGGTCACTAATTAATTAAACTAACTAACTAAGCTAAGTCTAGAGTAATTATTGCTAATAGAGGTAACTACGCCTAAGTTAAAGTAAAACATATTGCGATCGAGATAACTAAAACGTCAAATAAAGTAACATTATCATAAACAAGACATTCTTAATTAACTGAAAGAGTACTTACAAGCATGTAAAGGAAATACTGGAAGCTACAATCAAAAGCTCTCTTAACTAATCTAACAAGTGCTATTTGGGTTTGCTTGGGGGTGTGTGTCTGTCTTTGAAATACAATTGGGTTTACTATTTATAAGTCAACTCCAACAGTTACATTCCTATGCCTTGATCTTCTCTTCAAATCCCATGAAAATAGCTCCTATTATTTGTTTAACTGCCTCGATCGTGGTCTTTCTGTTAGATAATCTAGGAACGTGCATCATGTGTGCCTTTTACTTGCCAGATGTCATCTGTATGGCTATGTCAAAAAAAGCAAACATGTGTTGTTCCTTGATTTACCCGTGTGTTTCTTTATGATTGGCCCTTGGTCCTGGCCAGTTACTTTGTCTACGTGCCACCATTTGATTGGTTTGTGATCCACTTATTACTCAAATCCACGTGTTACGCTTCCATTGGTTCATGTGTCCCCTTCTGCTTGGCTTACTTATTGGCCATTGTTTAGCTTATGTGTCACCATTCTATTGGTTCCTTTGCCGACTCATGTGCCCAGTCATTTATTTTAAATTTCGTACTAACAGCAGCCTTTCAATATTGCATGGGATCTGAATCTCACCTGCACACAATGCCAACTAGCTGCAGATATAAACTCACGCAATATTATTTTGGAAAAGGTTTAAATTTTGTTTTGGTCCTCAACCTTTGGCCTTTGTGTTAAATTAGTCTCTAACCTTTCAAGTGTGTCAAATTAGTCCTCAACTTTTCAACCTTGTGTCAAAATGGTCATTGCCATTAAGTGTTGACTAAAAATGTTGACGTGGCTAACGGTCTTTTTCTAATATTAAAAATATCTTACGTGCCTCATATTTTAATTTTAAAAAATATGTCAACTAATTTTTTTTTTTTTCACTATTTTGATCAAATTCTGAAATCCATAACCTTCAAAATCCTCAACCCTCTCTCACTGCCCCTCACCCTGCATTGTTGCATTTCTCTTACAGAAACTGCTTTCTAAAGGAACTATTTTTGGTTTTCAGATATTTATGGCGTGGAAAGCATACATTTGCTAATGCTCAGCACAAGCATCACCATAGTATTTATGAGGAAGCTGATGCAAACAAGCGGAGAAAACGATATGCCGACCTCTTATTGATCTCCACATGAAAATTTACCGTTATGAAGGGCTACCATCATGGAGTCTTGGTGGAAAAACCATTAGTGGTAAGATAGCAGACTAGACATTTTGGTTCTATACTCGTTCTCTTTGGTCTTTTTAATGCAACAGTCCTTGTGTGTACATCATAAGCTTTGATTTGTGAAAGGCATTATTTGTTGGAAAATTCAAAGACTTGTGACACTCAATTTCCAGTCCAGTTTATCCATTGTAGAGAAAGGGCACAGCCTTTTGTGTCAAAGGAGCCCACCCCATGATACAAAAGAAAATTGCTTTCATTGTAAAAGCCCATCTTCTTGTATTTTACTTAAGAAAGTAACCTAATAATGAAGAAAATGGAATAGTAATTTTACACAAAGGTGGTGCTCTACATTAGTGACTCGTTGAAGAAAAAAAATGATGTCCTTCAATTTACTTGGTTAATGGATATATGATACTATTATTTCATAATATTGACAGAGGTGTAAATTGCAGATGTGCCAGAAGGAGCCGTTATCATACAGGAACATATTGCAATGAGTAACTTGTTTAGCTGCTTGTGGTTCAATGGGGTTGACCACTTCACACCAAGAGACCAATTGAGCTTTGGCTATGTTGTATACAGGTTAGGGGGTTTGTTCAAGTTCTTTATGTTTCCAAATTGTGAGTACAACTCACTGTTTGTGCTGCACCCGCACACAAGGGAGCATTCTTCCTCAGTTGAATGGGTAAAGAACATTACTGAGCTTAGTGGGAAAGGTAGTAGAATGAAAGAGAGTAGGGGAGGATTAGGCTTGTGGACTCCTTATCCTGGGAACCTTGATTCAGTTGTCCTACCAAATATAGCTAGAACATCAAAAGCAGGCTAACCTCAATTTAATCCACTTGGTCATTATTATTAACTTCTTCCCAGATTTCTTCTTGATTTAATTCTTTATCTCATCCCTGCAATATTTGAGAAAGAATTTTTTTTTTTTTTTCAAAATGGAAGAAGTTAAGTATTTTGGTAGGATCTTATTAGAAAGTTAACCAAATTGGCAACCTCTTGAGGGGAACAAAGTTGCTGGTACATATATATAGTTGTAAATGAACCAAATTATTTATAACTCAAGCTTATCTAAAAATAAATAAATAAATAAATAAGGTAAATTTTTTATTACTATGGTATCAATCACATTCATTATAATGTCAATTTATAAACGTTTTGTAGTAAAATTGGTAATTGTATAGTTTTTGCATTTTTTTGAAAAATAAAAATAATGATTGTCCTTGGGGTACCTATATATGGGCACCCCGTATATTTATCCATCAAACCGCTGATAGTAGATATATCGATGGACTCAATAGAAGAAATACATTTAATATGTGATGATAAAGTATACTCTAAAGTTCAAAGTGCATACTTCAATTAATAATCTCATCCTCTCACCAGACCTCCAGAGTTTTGGTAAATATTACTATTTAAGAAATATTTTTATTCTTTACCTCTTTGCAAAACTACTTGAGGAAATGAGAATTGAGAAATAGTGCAACAAACTTTTAGAAATTGGTAATAACATTGCCGATTTCTTATTAGAAAAAATATCATTTACATGAAATCAACATTACAAAATTTATACATCAGTTTTTTTGTAATATTTATTTAGCTAAATTGTAAATTACAATTACACTCTTTAACTTGATCAAATTTCAAATAAATTCTTTATGTTTTGACTGATTCAATTTAGTACTAACTTTTAATTCAAGCCTTTTGTTAAGCACCGTCCAAATTGTATCGTTGGACCTCTCCAAAATGATCAAGTTGTTTTGGTGTTTTCCATATTTTAAAATTATATATATATATGATTTTTTTTTAAATAAAAATAAAATAATAATAATGTTTTCCATATCAAACCTGATAGAAAATCATTCTTCCATATTAAACTTGATAAATAAATAATAAAAATCAAACTCCTCCAACAAAATTTAATTGCTTTTTGATGTAGGAAAATATCAAACATCAAACCGAGATAAAAATAAAATAAATAAATAAATAAACAAACAAACAAATTCCCCTCAAATCTCCCACACCAAAACACAAATCACCCACATAAAAAACCAAATACCAAATTTAGCATTCCCATATCAAAAACTGTGAACATCGAAACCCAAACTCACCTTAATTCATCAAAACCAAGGACCCATCATGAACATGGATAAGCGAATCGAGAAAGAAGAAAGAACATACAATTTTTTTTTAAACAAAAAAAATCTTAGAAACTCTGTCTAGTTGAGAAGAATAAATTAAAAATCTAAACTTCCAATCTAAAACTTTGAAGACCTTCTGCAATCTGCAACCATAGAACCCTCGCCTGCACAGAAACCCAACCAAAACCCCTCGTTGACAGAGCAAAACTCATAGCAAAAACAAGAACCTCATGAACCCCTCCCCCTTCACCATACCTTTTTGACGTATGGGTTTATGAAATAAAGCGTGGCTATTGTATAACCACATGTTGGAAAGGAAGAAAAGTCTTCCCATTTATAACAACCACATATCAAAGGCAAACTTGTCTGATATGAAAAATAAAAAAAACATTCTGAAGCAACTCTAGTTCTTCGAAATAGAAAATAAAAGAAGCAAATTCAAGCCAGTAATTCGAAATTCTTTTTAGCTATGATTCGAAATCATTCCAACAAGCAAAGTGAACCCAGTACATCAAAACTTCAAACCTGTTGAGGCATCAAATTAAATAGCACAAATCGAAGTTGCCAGTAACAATTTAAGGCCTTTAAAGGCAGAAATTTTGAAGCCATTGCTTCGAGGATCCACTTCCAGCCATCTCGAGGTCCTGAACAATGAACCTCGAGGTCCCTGAAAACACAACCTCGAAAGAGCCACCTCGAGGTCATAGAACCAAAGCCTTATTCTGTTGGAGACATGGTTTGGAAAGTTTTTTTACCTCTTATAACAAAAGATTCTTATTTTAGGCAAATGGTCACTTAATTGAGAAAGACCATAATAAGTGAAGCTTTTGCAGAAAATGCTTATAAACTCATGCATATAAATAATATTCACCAAGTTCGGATTCAGATAATGGTGCGTTACATTATTGCCCATGTCATTTGGGTTTAAGTAAGCCGTATTAATGAACAAATACTTTTAAACTTGAGAAATATTAAAATAATTAGATTTACAAAGGACCAAACATTGGTCAGCAAAAGTATTTGTACAAATTTAAATTTAAAGTACTGAAACATAACAGTTTTGAAGTAAATTTACAAGGATTTTACTGATCTCCAGTCAAGAGTCAAGAATTATTATAAAATTTGGCAATGTAATTGTGAAAAAGCTAATCAATTTTGAAGAAGTTATCCGGCGACACAAATGCAAATTTCAAAAATTAAACTTGCTAAAACTATTTTTGAACCCCTTCTAAATAGTTTCAAATGTTCTTCTTAATTTAGATTCTTCTTAAAACATACTAAGCTTTTTTCTCCTTTTTAAACCGGTCACAGGTTCTCCTAGGAAACTCAGCCATAACAGATAAAGATTCACTTTCCAGATTCGTTGCTAACAACCGGTCACAGGTTCTCCTAGGAAACTCAGCCATAACAGATAAAAATTCACTTTCCAGATTCGTTGCTAACAACGCAACATACGAAACTTTTATTATGCAATTCTCAATTCTTTCCTACTCCTCTCATTCCCAAATGGACCATGTTTAGAGATCCCCACAAGCAACCACTGGTAGCCATCCTATCCCACCCCACTCTTTGCCAATCCTAAAAAGCAAAAAAGATAAAAGAATATTCATTAACTAAATCTTGAGTGCACCATAAAACTCTACATTGCAGCGCAAGTATGTAATCAGAATCTTTTCTACAACTTAAAACGCTATTAATTCAAGATTAATGTTTAGGAAGTAATATTTTTAGTACATGCCATAACAACTCAAATGAACTTGAAATAAAACACACACATACACACCAACCATGAGCTAGAGAATCACAATATATATCAACCCAAGAACAACTCAAAATAATAATCTCACACACTCATCCACATGCACATTACACATAAATCCAAATCAAAAGTTAAAGGTGACAATAATAAATCTAATCACTTTACCATGGTCTATATTATGGAAGCTGCAAAGAATGGTTTGACTAGGAGGTGGTGTTCTTGAAATTTCCGAAATTTCCGAAGAGGTAAGAGAGCTTTGAGTGAGAAAAATAAAATAAAAAATGGAAGAGGGTTCGATGGCCCTAGTCCCTAGAGATTCGGGTATGGAGAGGATCGAGGAGCTTTTTATGAGTTCTATGGGCCTATGGCATGGAGAGGATCGAGGAGCTTTTTATGAGTTCTTGGAGGTGGGATCTATGGGCCTATGGCATGGAGGATAAAGCTAACCTAGGAAGGAAAAATGGAAGAGCAAAATGAAAGGACAAGTGAGAGTGGGAGGCTTTAAGGTTCGGCCGAGAGAGAGAAAGCTTTTGATAGGATTTTTCAGTGTCCGAATGAGAAAATAGAGTTGGTGAGAACATTAAAGGAAGATAAAAATCAAACTTTAAACTCAATAATGGAGGTGCATGTGAATCGTGATCTTGTACTATGGACTGTTGTCACGGTTCCATTGGTTTTAATTATGAGCTGCCCACTACTTAACATAAAAGGCTTCTAGTTTGCATGCAAGACGGATCTTCAATTTGTCATACTCCCATCACCCCCCATTCCTTTTTACAAAGCAATAAAGACACAATTATCATTGCTTCAAAGAGTAAGATTTTAATTTACATTTTCGTTAGATTATAAAACAAACTTAAAATTCACTTGAAAAAATAAAATAACGCTAGCTATCAAACTTTATGCCATTAGCCATCATTAATGTACCCTACATCCATTTATTGAAACAAGGACATTTCATACTTAAATATCTTGTAGAATTTATAATAGTCTTATATTTCTTTTTATTTTTAAGTTAATTAAGATAAATGTTCGGCAAATCTGAATATTTACTATGATTACCACAATTAGAAATTGATATAAATGCTTAAAAAGGAGAGGAAAACATGCAAAAGCTTCAATGCTTTGGCCTAAAACCCGGAAACACTCTTGATGTTTTGAGTGTAATTCTTAAAACTCATGCCGTATTTGTCGGTGTAAAAAGTTAATCCTATAACTCTTTTTAGATTAACACAATTGACAATACCCACATAAGATATTAATTCATGTGATATGTTATCATACGACCTACTCACTATTTATTCTAACAGATCTTTTTAACAATTTATACATAAGAGTATAAGACTAATTCTGGAAGGTTATGTTGCGTTTAAAATTATAAGAGGGTTTGTTAAATGGATAAACCACACAATGTTTTTATGAACTAAATTAAATAAATAAAAATAATAAACTAGCACTATTTTTTTAAAATAAGGTTTCTGAAGTTTAATTCTGCCTCAAACTTTTTGAACAAGTGGAGTGAGGATAGGTTCAAAAACTATGGAACAGGTGAGCTAAAGGACAGGAGGCCTTTTGGGTAGAAAATAAATTATTTGTACTCAAACTTAAACCACGAGCTATAAATTATTTGTACTCAAACTAACCAGCCTAAGGATCAATGACAAGTGTGAAAACGATCTCAATAATCAATATGCCAGTATTTCACAAATAAGAAAAACTGTCTCTGACTCCTTCAAAGCGAAAGGTAAACTTGCCTCTTTCATGCAAGTGACGTTGGGCATTCTAAGCTTTTGCAGAGAAAGAAAGATTAAAAAAAAAACAAACTTACACAATTAAGGAATGCCTCTGCATCTACTACCCTATGCAAAGAAAAAGTTGATCTACTCAAACAGCTAACGCTCTAAACGAGGTGGTTCTTAGCTGAAAAGCAACATGATAAATTCACGTAAATGGAAGAGACCCCTGCACGCGATGCCAGCTAGCCGCAGATATAAACTCACGCAATATTATTTTGGAAAATGATAAAAGTGAAAGAAGGGTAGGCTAGCTGTATGACTGTATCCAAACTGTGAAAAATCAAAGCAAAATAAATGCTGTTTGAAATTTGAATGACAGATAATGAAGGGTAAAATGTTAGTAAAACGTTGAAGGAAACCAGTACAAGCTATGACGAAAATGATAAATGTGATGGAAATAAAAAATAAATAAAAAAGAGGTGTGTGACTGTCTATTGGAGATTTATGACAAGCGGACAAAACCTTCCTTCTTCATGTGCAGAGTCACATGGGCGTCAGGGACTGATTCAAAAAAGCGAACTGTAGTTGCGACTTGCGAGGGCTGGTCCGGATTGAATGAGCTGATTAACCAAACAAGCTCATCAAATGGAGTGGGTCCAAGATAGAATTCTAAGCCCACAACTACTCATAAAGCTTGGTCCAAAACTTCCATTACCTGCAAATTGGATCCTGTCCAGTTACATCAGGGTCACAATAAGTGTGCACGTGTGTATACTAAATGGAAATTGAATAACCCACGGTTTAAAAAATGATTATGCTTAGAAAAAAAAAAAAAAAAGTGACCTTTGGAATATTATATATTTCATTATATATAGATTTTATAAATTGATTTATTAATTTTTTAAATAATAAAAAAATAATTAAGAAATTTATTTATTAAGTAGTTAATATGGTATCAATCACATTCATTATCATGTCAATTTATAATTTTTTTAAAGTAAAATTGATAATAGCTTTAATATTTTTTGAATAGGAAATAAAACATAAAAGTGAGATAACGAAAGGGACAAGGTTTAGCTACAAACCAGTTTGTAACCGATTTGCTACAACTCACTACGTGGCAACTTATAAAACCATCCACATGTATTATTTAAAGAAGTCATATGACTCATTAAATAGGTTATGTGACTAAAGTACACGTAAATGATCTTATTAATTGCCACGTAATGGGTTGTAATAAGCTGATTACAAAATTCTATCCTAAATGGAATGTTTGCCTTGAGAGGGCACCAATATATAATGGCAATCCTTATACTTTTCCTTTGACCCACTTTGTGGTGCTTCACTACACCAACGTAATGGTAGATATATTCAGTGGGATTTGCTTGTGAAGAAATACATTATATGTAATGACAAAGTATACTCCAAAATTCAAAATGCATACAACTACAATTAATAATCTCATCCTCTCACCTAAACCTTGGAGGGTTTTTGGTAAAATATTATTATTTAAGAAGCTTTTGACTATTTACCTTCTTGCAAAACTATTTGAGGAAATGTGAAATAGTGCAAAAAACTATAAGTAACATTTGCTGATTTTCCTTCAAAAATAAAAAATACAATGCATGAAATTGCCAATTTCATGCAAAGGCTTACTGATTGGCAATAGCATTGCCGATTTTATGAACAAAAACTAAAAAAAAAAAAAAAAACTGAAATGCACTCTACACCCTCTAAATTTAATCAGTTTTGATTTTGTTTCCTAACGTTTGAAATTTTTTATCCGCTCCTTCTTAGTTTGGTTTCATTTGGATTTTGGCCCTCCCGTCCAAAAAACATTAGCCCCTGACCATTAAGTGTCATCTAAACTTGACATATATGCTAGATGGTCCAATAAAATCATGTCACGTGTCAAAGTATATTATAAAAATTGAAAAAAATAATAAAATTATTCTTTAATAAAATCATGACATGATTTAATTGGACCACCTGACACATGTCAAGCCTAAGTGGCACTTAACGATCATGGGCTATCGTTTTTTGGACAGGAGGGCCAAAATCCATAGATTCTTCCAAGGTTTTTAAAATTAGGATCTTCTGCAAGATCAACCAAATGGTTGTATGAATCTGATCAATGATCATAAATTAAATATACATATTTACAGGAAAAATAATTTTAGTTTTCTCCATTTTTAAAAGGATTTTATCCTAGTTTCTTACTTCTTTACAAATTAAATCAACTTTCATAATCTTTATGTATATATATTTTCTTTTCTTGCCAAATTTATTCTCTTGTTAACTAAACCGTAGTCATAAGGCAGCAACAATACAAAAAATCCTAAGAAATAAACATTATTAGGTCTTATGATTATTTGTGGCTTCTAATTAGCTCAACTGGTAAAACCTTCATAGGTTCAAATATTATCGTAACTAAATATATATATATCTTCGATTTTTCAATGAAGAAAAAAGGTCTTACAATTATTTGCTTTTACTAATTATTTGCATCATATATATATAAATTATTAAAGATATCATTTGGGATGAGAGATTTAAACCCTGATATATGTATCTCTGTTGGAAAGACAAGAAAATTGCAATTAAACTACAAGGCTCTTGACAAATACTACAGATTTCACTACATATGGTTTTGAAACTAATATGACAATAAATGTGATTGGTGGATTTCAAACCATATTAAACGAATGTCTAAATTTTCTTTTTTATTATTGGTGAAAAATCAATTTGTAAAGATTATGTACATATATGTAGTTTCCTATCATGACTCTTTTCATAAAGATAATCAAGTGCAAAACAAGAATTGAGAACCGTCGACTACATTCTCCTATTCCCTAGTAAAACCATACTGGTATAGCATGCTCTCGCATTAAACTACAGAACGAGCAGACATTATGGAAAAATCAAACTGAGATACATCATCTCAAAAGAAAGAAAACCCATGAAGTTAAACTTACAATTAAATATGATTATAGAACAACATGGCACACACATAACTAACAAGGCCGGATCGTTCCTCAAATTTCGACAAAAAGAAATAGGTAATGCAACATGGTGACATAAACTAATAACAGAAATTACAAGATCTAAAAAGCCTTCACTAAAAGAATGCTCATCACTTTGACTACCCGAAGAGCTTTCGATATAGGGGACTTCAAAAAGACCACAACCTTTATTGATATATAAGAGAGATGCGCAACCCAGGAAGGAAAAGCAAATAAATAAACAAATTGCAGATCTCATGCAATGCTGATTAAGCAGGAGAATAGGAGATTTGAGCTAGTTTCCACTATCAATTGTTTGCATCTCGGTTATAGAACTGGTCAAGGGTCTTTGCAGGTATACGGTGGAGAAGCTCACGCGGGAAAATGCGAAGGAGTGTCCATGCCAAATCTAGCGACTGAAAGATATTGCGGGTGTCATAAGCTCCTTGGGCCACAAATTTCCTCTCAAATTTATCCAAGAACTCCAAATACAACTGTTTTATAAAGACCAAAAAAAAGCTCATTAGTTCCTTTTATTGTGATATATTTTTACTTATTAATGAACCAAAACAATCTTCATGAGAGAGAGAAGAGGTAAGAGACCATATCCTCAGAAGAAAGTGCTTCTTCTCCAACCACAGCTTTCATTGCCTGGACATCCTTCCCAATAGCATAGTTTGCATATAGCTGAAAATAAGTCAAAACAACACATGAAAAGGAAGGTTAGATGGCTTTAAGTGAGACAGTACTGAATTTGTGTGATGAACTACCCAAGCAGACCTGGTTGGATACATCAGAATGGTCTCTGCGAGTCATCCCCTCTCCAATGGCACTCTGCAGATAATCAATAATACTTTAGAGTACACCCGCAAATTTGTATAATTTCTGAGATGCAATCCCTCTCAGGACCAGTTTGGTAGAACTTTTGGCAAGACAAATACAGCTGCTGTTTTACAGGAAAACAATAGTTGATGTGTTTAGTAAAAAACACACTTGACTGCTGAGCAGGAAGCAACTGCTGTATGACAGCAGAGTTTGGGAAGCAGCCAGGGGGTTGCTAATCAAAGCTGATGTGTGGACAGCAGGCCCTTAGTTTGATGATATTTTGAATGGTAAATATTATCCTCATTATTCTTTCAAAATTCCCATGATAACCTTTTATTTTTCTCGAATCATCCCCTAAAACCCATTTTGGCCATTTCACATGTTCGCAGCACTTTTACAACAATAATTACCAAAGAGTCAGCAAAGCATTTCAACTATACAAAGCTGCTTCTCCAAAACATTTCCCAGACAATTTTTTTAGCAAAAAGCTACATCATTACCAAACAGGCCCTGATCAGTACATTGAAAGTTCAAACAATTTAGAAATTAATCCTTACCTTCATCAGACGAGACAGGGATGGGAGAACATTAATTGGTGGATATATCTGCTCCATTAAAACAGATCAATGTTTAGTTTCAGAATCATTTATAAGCTCACATAACCAATCAATATCATTCCTAAACCTTGTACCAGTCAATGAAAGGAACAAGAAACCTAGCTTCCTAAATGCATCAAGGACTATTTTTAAAATTTGAGATCAAACTAAATGAAAGCGAATCTTTATGTACTGTTTTCAGTCATCAATCAATTGATTTAAACCCAGTCACTCAAAAATAAAAACCAAAACCATGCTACAATAGAGAAGGTAAAATTCTTATTGGTGATGCAAAACCATAAGTCGACTTCCTTGGATACAGTTTGTTGCATTTAGTTTAATCCCGAGTAACGGGAATATTGCATTTTACATGTTGACTTCATGCACACATGGCCCTAAACTACTATGATAATAAGAAAGTCACGTCCATCTGAAAGTTATTTACCATCATTAAACTACTATGCTAAATGACATTGATTTAAAACTTTTACCTGTCTATTGTGCAACTGCCTGTCAATGTATATCTGCCCCTCTGTGATATATCCAGTAAGATCCGGAGTTGGATGCGTAATATCTGGCCAAAAAAAAGAAATCAATGTTCATGAATTTTTTTATAAGTAAATCAATATTCAAGAAATTATTTATCATTAAAACAAGATCAAAGAATAGGTAAGATGATGAATGTTGTTTGAGATTGCATTACCATCATTAGGCATGGTTAAAATTGGAATTTGTGTAATGGAGCCTTTCCGCCCTTCAATTCTTCCAGCACGCTCATAAATTGTTGCCAAATCAGTATACATATACCCAGGATACCCACGCCTTCCTGGCACTTCTTCACGGGCAGCAGACACCTTCACAGTAACAATCAATAGTTTGTGTCAAGCAAATTGTTTTAGAGAGTTCTTGGGGCTCTTAAAGAGTACTCAAAATACTCAGGTCAAACATCAAAGCCTTGACTTCCAAATATACTTGGAAGCCATAATATATTGAATATTTTTAGGTATCAGGACCACAAAAAGATGTTTACAGATGTTACAGACAGCTTCATGCATCCTGTTTTTTTTTGGTAAACTACAGTTTAAGGTACAGCCTCAGTGCAAATTAAAGACAATTTTTACATTACCTCACGAAGAGCATCAGCATAAGAACTCATATCAGTGAGTATGACAAGAACATGCTTCCCGCATTCATAAGCCAAATATTCAGCAGTAGTAAGAGCAATACGAGGAGTGATAATACGTTCAATTGTAGGGTCATTTGCCTGTACAAGAGCACATCAGAGAACACATTTTACGAATGCAATTCAGACCAGTTATTAATGAAACATTCCCTCATTACAGAAAAAAAGTATATTGCAATATAGTCCATATGCAGATTCAAAAATTATACCAGGTTCAGAAAGAGGGTCACTCTCTCCATAGAGCCATTTTCCTCAAAATCACGTTTGAAAAACTGCGCAGTCTCCATATTTACTCCCATAGCTGCAAATACAATGGCAAAATTGTCCTCTGTTGCATCCTGTAAATTCATAAAGTAGGTTAGTGTAATCACTTAAAAGTTAGGGGGGGAGAAAGGCATCAATAAGAAGATAAGAAACATAGTAATCCAAGTGGTGACCTAAGAAACAACTGAGTGATTTCTAAGGCAATAGAAACAACTGGATCAGTAGTAAGCAATAACATGAAATAACACTTCAATTGAAGCAGTTGGCCTCAAGCTATCTATGGGCCATTCAGAGAATTTAAATTTACTTCAAACTACAAATCTGTGCAATTACTTTAACTCACAAATATAAGTAAAAGATATTATTCTTATTAAATTAAATTGAGATTCCTATTGACTAGGAGGGTAGACAATTCTAGCACTACATGAATTCCAGTGTAAATATGAGCTGCTAGTTCTATTCAGAATTTAACTTCATTAGTTCATCAACAACATTTTGCACGCCTAACATAAAAATCACTAAAAAAGGCAGATTCATCAGAAGATAAAGGGGAATCCTTTTATTATTTCCAGCCTTCAGTCATCCAACTTTTTTTTATATCCAGTTATCACCAAGGATGCACCAATACGGATATGGAATCAGATACGATATAGGTACAGGTACGGGTACGGGATACAACATTTCTTAAAAAGTTATGTGGGCCAATATGGATATCGAGTATCAAATACAATACGGATACGGGTATCTGATACAGGTATGTGGGCCAAAATGGAGTATCCGTGCATCCTTAGGTTATCACTAGCTAATAAACATTTGTAAGGCAGATATACCTCCAGAAGATTTTCAGTCTTCTCCAATCGCTTGACCAAACCAGCCTGGCGACATATCTGAGCAGCTATTTCATTATGGGGAAGACCAGCGGCAGAGAAAAGCGGAATCTTTTGTCCTCTAGCAATGGAATTCATGACATCAATTGTAGAAATCCCCGTCTGTATCATCTCCTCGGGATATGTTCTCTCACTAGGGTTGATAGAACTCCCTGGAAAAGACAAGTGATAAATTGAAGGATATGCAAATATATAACAAATAGAACAACGTATATTACCATTCACTCCAATAACTCACCAGATATATCCAAGTACGCCTCAGGCAAAATAGGAGGACCATTATCAATGGGTTTCCCAGAACCATTAAATATGCGCCCAAGCATGTCCAATGAGACAGGAGTTTTCAAAACCTGCAACACATGTCCAAAGAAAAGAAGGGAGATCAAAATAATAGAACCGATTCTTCTGAAAGAAATACAGAACCTAGAAGTCAGAGAATCACAGGCTTGCAAAGGACAAAACAGAGCTCCATTTCATAATCATTGTTAACAAATTGGTTGGTTATCTGGCTGCCTAGCAGAGACTTCTTTATAGTAGGCTTCTCTATTTATTAGAAAACCAATTTGGAGGAAACTCTAAATTGAAGAATAGACATTTGGTCCGAAGCCTTATACAATAAGTGAAATTCCTGTTTGCTACAACTATTTCCTCAATTTTCTTTTGGATGATTACATTTACATATATATATATTTACATATATATATTTTTATAAGTAATCACATTTACATATATTATGCTTGGCTGTATGTTTATCTCATTCAGTTTCCATCTCCTTTATCACCTCACCACTCCCGCAATGAATCTAAAAATTTCCAATATATTGACATACCATCCAGCAATGGTAGATTCTATACTAATTTTATTATCAATAATTTCTTCAAATGCATCTAGTGGGTCTGGAACCCAGAACCTCCCCTCTGCCTTGCTCTTACAAGGGGAGGAAGTGCCATTTCAGCTAGAGCTAATTGGCAAGACAGGGATTCTATACTAAGATAGCCCCACTGATGCTTACTTAAAATATGAATAGAAAGAAAACTGAAAGCCTAACACAACCACAAAAGTTTCTAATTCCAAATGAACCTTCTAGCTAACTGCACATAGATCAACTTGGTCTTGAGTGTTTTAGTGTCCTCTCTAATGAAATTATTTTTTTAAGTGTAATAAAGCCATTTCACCTTATAGATAACTCCAGATTTGTTTAGCAAAAAACAATTCCAGATTCAAAACCTTTCTTTTATTGGTACATAAGATAGATACACACTCATTGGGTCTTAAATTTACAATCAGACCCTCCATCCTATTAATGTGGGAAGAGGAAGTTCCATTGAGCTAAAGCTCATTGGCAACTCTATGTTCAAAATTATTAACACATAAATACTGTACCATGCTATCTGGACAATCCAATTTTTCATTATGACAAAAAATGCATTGATAATAAATGGAAAGAATATGAAAAAAGTTAAGCACCTCTCCTGTAAATTGCACAGTTGTGTACTTGTTGTCAATTCCAGATGTTCCTTCAAAAACCTGGTCATCGAGAACCGATTAAGCAAAATGTTAAGATAAGAATATCATTCCCTTTGAACAATAGTACTACAATAGAGTAATGACAAATTTTTCAATTGCAGGGAAATTTGAAGACATGTACGAACTACACTTGTAAGAGAAAGCATATAGGTCCATGATCAAGATGTGAAAGGCGTCCAATTTTATAAACTGTGAAAGAATGTCAATTATGGGTAACTCACAACCATGAGCAAATAATATAGAATTTTCAGCAACAATCACCTGAACAACAGCTTTTTCTCCATCAACTTCTAGGACTTGACCACGTCTGGTGGTTCCATCTCCTAAACGAATATTGACGATCTCTTGATATTTAGGTCCCTGACACAATTAATTAGAGGATACATTAATCACATAACTCAAGGAGGGGAAAATCCTGGTAGAGAAAGCTTAACACAATTACTAAGCAATGAATGGCAAGAGAGAAAAATCCCCCACCTTTACTTTATCAAGGATAACAAGAGGTCCCGCAACTCCTGAAACAGTTCTATACTCTGCAATGTAAAAATAAATAAATAAGCAAAACTTATCAAAATCAATTTACCAATCTAATACTTCCTCAGTAATCTTAACCAATTTATTTTATTTAACTACTCATACAAATTATTATTATTATTCAAAGAAGATCTCCATTGTGCTATATACTCAAATTCAGATAATATCTTAAATCTCACATACCCATATTAACCTTTAATAACAACATGAAAAACAACAACTAAATTAGCGTAAAACTCATTAGAATAAATGGTTTAAACGATTAAATTCATCATTTCCCATCATCTTACGCCTTTTGAGATTTTTTTTTTTTTCCCGGTATCAGAGCAAGTGATCCTAAGTTCCAGACCTGCTTTTTGGGACAAGCAGTAATTTACGAAAAACTTACCCATGCCGATCTCCAGTGTCCCCTCCTCCATATCGTGATTGTTTGGCACTAAACCCATTATATAGCTTCAAACACAAAAATTCACAAATATCAATATACACATCACCAAAAAAACCACAGACTCAGCCAGCATCACAGTTTGTCTACAATAATATCACTCCTCAAAATACAAAAATACCTTAATTAACACTGATTAGATGAATTTCAGGGATTCATAAAGTAATACACTCCAGTAAGCTCTAACTAAAATCATTCAAAACTCTCTGTTTGGTCGCCAAGAGAAAAATATTCACACACAGCAAAATGGTAATAAGGCCAAAACGAATCTCATTTTCCTCAATTCAACTAATCCAAACAGTATAATCGAATATCTAAAACTGACGATTCTTCTTTTTCTCACACTTTCTCGGAAACCAAGCAGAGCCCTAACGAAAATCTAATCACAATTAAGTAACCAAAATTATTCAAAAACCACAAACGAAAGTAAACGAGAATTCAAATAAAACAACGAACATTTACCCCAAATTCGAAAAGGAAATGATGCGAATGCGATCGATTCGATTCCTTAGTTAAGGTATTGTGATCACAGAGATCAAAATGAAACTGGATCAAATATAATTACGAGGCTGAGAATTTAGGATTGAATCTGAAAGTGAAACAATGAGCTTTACCTTTATTTTCCGATCCGAAGCGAAGCGAAGCGGAGAGAGAGAGAGAGAGAGGCAAAGAGAAAGAAAAAAACCGAGATCTAATGGTTTAGAAAAAATTGAATAAATAAGAAATGTGATTAATTGGGTTTATTTTTTATATTTAAAGTAGGATTGGTTAATGTTGATTGTTTTTAATGGAAGGTGATGAGGAGGGTAATAATGACAAAGAGACAACAAAGACTTTTTTGTATTGTATGAAATTAAAAGAGAGACTGAGCACATCACATGAATATTGCAGTCGTGGAATGTACTTATGTGGTCCAATTAAAAAACGCCAAGTAATCACCAACTCGATAATAGCCAAACAACTTGGCAAAATCTTAGCTTCTTCTTATAGCCAAACACATCCCAACCAAACCTTTACTATTGCTAACATCTAGCACAATCTGTGGCACTGTCACTTTTTTATATTGGTTAAGAGAACTATGTGTACACTACAATGGAAAAAGTGAATATTTTCTCGCACTGTAGAGTGGTGTCAAGTGTCAACAAGACCACTAAAAACCTATCAAAGCCATTTAACCACCACACCAACGACCTCCTCCATACATAAATAGAAAGATTATGAGAGGTTAATGGAGTTCAGTAATGTGACATAAGAGATGTGCACAAAGTTGGAGCATAAGTGGCTTTTGCATTGTGAGAACATAAAGAAGATTTAGATTTTGAGCATCTACAACAACAAAGCTATATACATTGTTATGGAGACTCTCTCGTTCACCTTGAGTACCATATCTTATGATCCTCACACTTGAATTACTCAATGATCTCAACATTGAAACCCGTGTCAACTCATTCACTAACACATTCTTTGCCATTTAGAAAATGATGAAAGGTAAGGAAAAAGAAAGAAAGAAAGAAAGAAAAGGTGTGTGTGTGTGGGGGGGGGGATTTGTGGTGGCTATGGCTACAAATCTGGTAGAGTTCATCAAAGAGATTTGGTGTTGTTTAGTTACAAGAGGCAAGTAAGAGTTGTTTTAGGATTGACAATTCAATTTTTGAGCATCTATTGATGTGTTTTTTTTTTAATTAATTAATATACTATTATTGGTCCAACTCATGGTATTACAAAAATTGCATATTCACCTATTAGAATGTGAATTGTAATAAGCTTTACCTACTTTTACGAGTAAACACAATCTAACATTATTTTTATAGACATTCTCTTAAAAAAAAAAAAAAAACATTATTTTTATAGACATTTTCATAAACCAATGGAAGAGTTGTAAAATTGTGTGTGAATAAGTGTCTTGCTAAATTTTGAGTGCAAAGAATGGACCGTGACAATATTTGGTTGGGTTGCCATGCAGTGACGTGGCGGACTGTCAGTGAGAATTTTTTTTGATAAATGACTGTCAGTGAGAATGGTAAACAATTTCGGTGAATATTGAATGAGTACGATTATAGAGTATCTATTCCTCCACTATGTTGTGGGGCGAGAGGGAAAAGGACTGGAAAGTTAGCTGGGCCCACTGCAGCTTCCGGATTTTTGTAATTTTATTATTTTTCAGTTTGGTATTGAGCTTGGTACTGTATTTAGGATCGGACGGTCCAAGATCACTGATGCAGTCATGCAGATATCATTTTGGTTTTACTTGTAGATTGGGACTAGCTAAGAGTGAGACTCTAGCCAAACAATGGAATTAATAAGAGATAAAAGATGTGGGCAAGTGGGCAAGTGGGCAAGATGGATAGGAAGCAAGTTGAGTTCAATAGTAGTGATTAGTGAAGCACATCATCCCTGACTAAAGCCATTTTACCAAAGTCCTGTTATTTGCACAAAGGGAATATGCTTCTTGCTTCATTCTTAGCTATAGCCTATATGCTCTATACACTGAGCTTAATGGTTCAATCGAGTACATCCCATAAAATTGGAACAACACTAATAAATAAGATTACAAGTTTACTGGAGGAAAAAATTGGACAATGGAACTTGAGCTCTAAACTCATTGAAGCTCCTGTTCAGGCTGCGAAGCGCTTGAATGTGAGGTTCATCTTCCTCTACGGGTATTATTTTAGCAAAGCTTCCTTCTTCAAGATAGTCTACCACCCGGTTGGCAGCTTCAAGTCCCGTGACATAAGATTTCTCCTGTCAATTGACATTCATCATAAGTCATAACATGTTTTCATGTGATCTATAATTTTCACTCAAATCAGCAAAGGGAAGGGAATAGTTAACCTGTGACCAGGAACCATGTCTGTTTATAATCCAGTCTCCAGCCATGAATAAATTTGGGAAAGATGTAGATCCGCGCATCATGTACTTGTATGAACCTACATAAAAGAACATGCCAACAAAGAAAGAAAAAGGTTATGATGTTTAACATATATGAAGTAAATGTAATCTGTGAACAAAAGTAGTAGAAGATCATTAAAGATGCTAAACAAAAGTCCCAATATATTGTAGAAAGGGAGTAGAATTAAGATGTTTGTCTGTCGCCTATACAAATATATATCCAAACTTACTGATATCTATATCAAGGAATGCTAGCATGACTAGGTTTATAAATATAACAAGCCCTTAGATTACCTGGAAAAAAGTGAGTTAGAGGATTGTGGAAATCTTCCAATTTCCTTATCCACCACAGAAGCATACTCGAAGTCCTTGATGCACTTTGGAAGGTAAGACATCACTTTTGCAACTATATCCTCATCCTTCAATGGCAAGAATTCATTGGAATGATACTACACACAAGATATTGAGGCAAAAGGATGAGAAACCTTCATTTCTGATGCAAAAGTTTTAATCCTTTATTAATTTGGATAAGAAAAAAAGAATGTGAAACTCACAAAATCAGCTTCTAGTACTGTTACTGAATCATCTTTATGCTCATCATGAATTATGTTCAAGTCAAAAAGAGTCCAGCCAAACGAATCATCAAATCCAGAGAAGGCATTACTTGCATTTGGGATATTAACCTGCACAAATGCAGAGTCTATCACTTAAAGTAAGCACTTTGCAAGGAAAGAATTTTGATACTATATAAAGGAGCCTGCAGAAGCCAGCCATGAGTATTATAGTAGCAGACATGGCATAAGTGCAGCATGATAAGGATCTTCATCATGAAATTCCTGCCAGGGTGCATGAAATTGGACCGGACCAACAGGTCCAGCTATCAAAACAAAAAACACTTTAAATTTTTTAAAAAGAAAAACACTTCTTTTCTGGTAAAATCAATTTTACCTAATCTCTTTGTTTTCTTAAAATATTATTATTTGCAACTTGAAAGGATACATTTGTTCTTTCTTTATTTTTTATTATTATATATGTTTGGTATTTGAGGTCATCAGCTGAGTAATCAAACTAGTGACTTAGAGCAGACCCTTTTACAATTCAACCCCTGGCTTGGTTTATAAACAACCATCCATATTTGCATGTGGAGATGTGCTATTGATGAGTATGGTGGATGCAAGAATTCTACAGAACTTGAAAAATAGAGCATAGGGAAAAAATGTAAATGATGGAAATATATAATAAATTTGGTTTGCAATAGGTAAAAATATTCAAAATTTTCTTAACCTATATATCATCGGTAACATAAGTACAAACAATATATGTAATGATAAGAAAAAGGGTTAAAAAGAGGAACTTCCCCACACTCACCTTCCTATCGAGGCGAAGCTTAACAGTGACTACATCAATGCTAGCCAAGTTTAAAACCTTCAGAAACTCCTCCCTTTTACATAATACTGCACTATACAGAACTCAATTTCCAGTTAAAAAAGGATAGCAAGAACAGGTTCACTAAATCTGTTTAAATTCTGCTAAATATTTTAAAGCAGGAACAGAACTGCCTAAAGCATTATCCCAGTTGGTTTTTGTAGGATGATTGGAAAAAGTGGTTTAGATCCAGTCTGATTGTAACACCGTTCACCACTTATTCTTTGTGAAAACATGGAGCATGGAACTATGGCATATATACTAAGTTAAAGCATCAACTCATCTAGCTGAACCATTTCAATTTAATAAAAATAACTACTTGTAAATTAACAAACAAATTCCTGAAATAACACACCTGTTCTTGATAAGTTCCTGGACTCTCGAGATTCCAACGGCCAATATAACTGCATCAGCGTTATACGACTCTCCACCACAAATTACTTCTGAAATGCGACTTGTTTCCTCATTAAAGAAAAAATTCGTCACTCTTCTACCCTCCAGAATTTCACAACCTTTAGTCCTCATGAAGTCAATCCATGGTTCAAAAATCTTTTCTTTGACTGTCCCACGACACCATACCATATCAAAATCTTTCTACATCCATCACATAGATAAAGTATATAGTTTCAGCTTAAGAATATGCAGAACACAATGGAAAATATTACTGAACAATGCAGAAGTATGGATGTTTGCACTTTGCATTATGTTCTCCAGGCAGTTTACATAAGTACAAAGGTTAAGAAAAAATAAAAATAAAAACAGTATTAATATGCCTAGAAAAATATTTTAAGTTGAGTATACCCTCCTTGTTTTTCTATAATATCATTTGTGCCTCCAAGCAAGGAGAGTTTTCATGGCAAACTTTTTTTTTCCCCTTCATATTTAGTGTTGCAATGTCCTCAAGTTTCATGGGTCAAATAACATATATCCACTGGGCAGTTGCAGAAAATTTTAACTCACAGGTTGTCATTAATTAACATCAGTACCTGCAAGTCTATGGATTCATTCAACTTGATAAAATTACTGTAAAGTGGCCTCAAAATTAGTTTATGAACGACTTTGTGCTTGTGGTCCAATGATAATCTTGTCCTCATTTGTTGCATATTGTCAGGTATTTTAACCTAGTTAATAATTGATGGCATACACAGTTGCAGTGTTCTTGTGGTGTAACATAAAGTAATTCTAGATCTAGATGGTGCAGTCTTATCATTTCTTGGCCCCCAAAAGGATTTGACACCATGTTTAGTCTCAATAAGATTTGCCATTGAAAAACTTCACATAGGTAATAGATGTTTGCATCTTATAAGTACGTAATTTCTTATACGTTGATTGAGAGAATCATCGGTATCAGAGCTTTCATTATCAAACTTCAAGATATAATGCTACTACCCAACCTAACCTTCTAATCCAATATCTTTACAATTAGCTTTAGAGACTTGTGCAGAATCTTATGTATTCTAGTATGGAGCTCAACCCATCAAACCTGGTGGGAAAGGATGTAGACTAGCACTCCCAAAGTTGCAGCAGCACTACATTGCTCTGCTGGAGCGAACAAACCCACTTGAAGTAACGGATCAAAAACATCCCGATAAAGCCTTTCCGAGAAGCCAAACTGTTTAAAAAGCTCCCTTGCAGTAACTAACAGTTAAACCTCTATATAAGACTTCAAAGTTCGTTGGTGATCACAACTAATCATATGAAGAGGGGATCCTTACTTGAATCATATTTTCTCCAGGCTGTGTCAGTGTTGTCAAAGTCAACTACTGCAAACAAAAGGTGCAGAATGCAGATGAGTTAATGAGTGAAAGAAAATAACAAGTAATGAAAAACAACCTTATTTCTTTTTTTGATGTGTTTTGCTTATTTGATTGCAAATATGTAACTTGAATCTTGAGACAAGCATGGACAAAGGAAATCACAAGTTTAAAGGGATGGAATGTAAATATGGGCATATTAATAAAATAAAGTATTCTAAAATTTTAGAGGGAGAGAGAGAGAGAGAGAGAGAAATCTTTGAACTGTAACATTTGTCATGTTACTGCAACCTCTCCTGAAGGAACTCACAGAAGAAGTGCAAAAACAACATTTAGTTTCAAAATAATTGTAAATAAATTCTAATTAAATATACTATATATATACTTGAAGATGTTATGGGCAATAAACATATTCCATAGAAAGTTAAAAAGGCGTAATAAATGGTTTGCAGTTGTCCAGATGTAATAGAGGTTGATGGAGGACACTGAAGTCCTCATATGCACTGGCTATACTTCAATACTGCACAACAACTTAATTGTGAGGGTACTTATTACTTTGAAAGACAAGTTAATAGTATGAATCCATTGCAGTAAGATGGAGAAACCAGGTGTGAAAACTTGTGATTTTCTCAGCAATGGGCTCCATGTTGAGAAAAGAAAAAAGAAAGGAAAAAGGGGTGGTGATATCCCATCATAACATGATGATTCAAATTATGCAGGTTCACTTTGCTCTTGTAGTCAGTAAATTCACTGCTCAATAAATAGAAAAATCTAGATTTTAATAGTAGGCTGTACCTGCAGCCACTAAAGGAAGTGATGTTAACCTATCAAACAATGGGAGCCGAGCAAACTGCACAATGTAACAATGATTAATATATAAAAGGATAAATAGGTTTTTATTGTTAATCAGAAAATAATAAATAGGATACAACAATGAAGCATACTTGACTATAGAATAAGGTTCCCAATGGAGTTGGCAATTGAGGTAGATCTTGGAATATGGGAAATTCAACCTGCAGAATGACCTTGGTTTTGTTAAAACAATTTAAAATCCATTTACCTTCAACTCAATGTGATTCTTGATGAAAACTAATATATTAAGAGGCTTCAACACCATCCTACTACAAAAAAGGCTCTATGAAAACATCAGAACTGCAAACTGAGATTAGTGATGCAATGAAGTAGGAATTGTGGAAAAAAATCTGCATATCAAATCTCCATCAAACAAGAAGATAAAAGCAAGCAGGTAATTACCTCTAACCCCTCTCCTGAATACTGAGCAGATGTTGTCCAGTTCGTGAAGGGCTTGATACCCAGCTCATCAACCAGGCTAAATATGTTTCGGTGAGGATACAAATAACCTGCAAAGTAGAATCCAATTTCATTATCAAAGGACCTCAAGCAAAACATACATTTGAACATCATCAAAAAGTAAGGCCAAACTACACTTTTGATCCTCCAATAATGGGGGTAATTTCAATTTCATCCCTATAGCTTTAATTGTGTCAATTTCATCCTTAATCAAGTCAACTCCTAGGGATAAAATTGACTTGATATTGAAACTTGATGGACGAAATCGGCAAAATTAATAGTTGAGGGACTTTGATTTTGAAATTTGAATGACTAAATTAATACAATTTAATGTACAAGGAAAAAATTGAAAGTATGACAAATGTATAGGGACCAAAATTATAGTTTGGCCTAAAAAAAGAAGAATCCAAATCAACTATAAATACTTCCACCCAAAATTGGACATGACCATTAGGAGTCTAGAGGTAGCCCTATTTGCTTGTAAAACCTTCTTAGTAGATTAGCATCATTCAGCAATGATATAGCTAATAGACATTAAGATACATATTGAGGTTCAAATTACAACAACATCATTGTCTTATAGCCATTTTGATCAATTAAGAGCAACATTAATGGTAAAATCACCATATGATTCATGTTCAGTTTTAAATTGTGTCTATTCAATTGGGTTCGTACGAATTCATGAAATTTCTTGGCATCACAAAACCTGGATTCCCTTTTCCTCCAAAAAAAAAAGGAAAACATGTTTCATTACCACGTATACCAACATCATCTGGGCTGCCTTCAAGAACAGTAACGTCAAACCCCTGAAAGGAATTTAATCCCAAAATACACATTTAAGAGATTCTAATTTACTATTGAAAAGATTAAGAAATAAGTACACCAATCATTAACAACATAAACAATAAAAAAGCAAAGAGAGAGAGAAAGAGAAAACCTGGTTGCAGAGATGATGAGCAGCTCCAAGGCCAGCCCAGCCAGAGCCTACGATGACTACCTTCTTCTTTTTCTTATTATCTTGGTCCCCATTTGCATGGCTTTGAATAGCATCAGCTTTACAATAAAACCCACTTCTATTTCTCTCATTAGACAAGCATGGTGCAAGTAGTGTGACACTCCAAGTAGAAGCTAACATTGTTGTTTGTGGTATATGCTAACAGCTTTCAACGGCTATTCAGTTTCCTTCCCGGCTTTTATAGTTAGAGACAACCACAACCAAAACAAAACTGATTTTTTTTTTTTTATTATTGTTTTTTGGGAAGTAAAGGCCTTAAGGAGTTGAAGATTTTTTTGAGTGCGGGTCGTTGTCTTAGCCACAAGCAAAGGCACGTCTACAGCGTGTAGTCATTGAGAGGACACGCTTCTCTAGTGTGAGACACACTCCCCAACAGTATGATTAAGCTTTTCTTTTTCTCATGGATTTTGTTGAGGCAGGTGGTTGATCAAAGAGAAATAGAATACTAAGAAATAAAGTGAGGACTTATTAAGTTGATACTTGATAGAGGCAATGGGCCACTGTTTGTATTATTATTGAACCATAACATCACACAATCTAATTTTATACATTATAGTATAGATAGTAATATTGCACATATGACATATGATATCTGTATAATTCTCTTTAAACAAATCAAAGTCGATTAAGTTAAATAATGGGATGGATAGTGTATGAGTTGACTGGCATTTCTTATATCTCAAGTCTCACCAAATAGCAGATTTGAAATTGAGTTTGGTAATGGGTATTAAGTAGAGATTGAAAAATAATTCTAATTTCTAAGGACACCCAGTTTATGTGATGATTGTGACTCATGAGATAATCTTCATACAAATTGTTCTGATGAGCTAGGTAAATCGAAATTAGCAAATTACATTTCATTGAGTAATTAATTAGTGATTAGCCAATACTAAATAGAGGGAAAAAAAAAACCTAAGGTTTAAGCCTAGCTTGTCTCTAAACAAGCCATCGGGTCCAAAGTCTAATCCAAGCAGGTCCAACCCAAGATCACATCCATGTGACAATCCCGCTTCATCTTACGAAGCAAATTCTTTGTGCATTGATTGGTATTTAAGCCCTCATAGATGAGGAGGGTGACATCAAGGAAATACCTAGAGGGGCAAAGCTTTGGACCTCGATTAGAAATGTTAGGAGCTCGGTAACTGACCACCATATACCTCAAAATGAGCATCTGTGAAAGGTCATTTGCCCATCACATTTCACGTTAACATTAATTACCCTAACCAATTGTCACTCCTTTGCATTAAATTAACGGACAAGTCGTCATAATACAACATTAGGGGAGTACCCAAGGAGCACATCCCCTTAGCCAACCTAAGGAGATAGTGCATTGTTAGGACCTCTCCCACTTTATAGGGAACTGGTCACCAATCCACACTCACAAAAACTCTATAAAAACCCTCGTTCAGTCATAAACAAAGGTATGCATGCACTTAGAATATTGTGACTCTACAATTTTTCTTTAAGCTTATTATGAGAATTCTATTATTGACTTAATTTTTGAAATGCCTCCAACCAATTTGATCCTAAGAAAAAGATAATTTAATTTTTGCAGGATCTCACCTCAGTGAATTTTCACTCATCTATCACCATGTTCAATCGGAGTCTTTGGTGTTGCTTCTCTTTTAGAAATTCATCCCAATACATTTTACCAATTGAAAGCTAAAGTAAATAGGTAAAAAGTTAGGAAAATACAATTGAATAAATAGAAAGTCAACATTTTCTAGTGACCATGATAGCATTTAAAAAAATAAAAAACAAAAACGTTCACTACTTCTTTAACCTTACACATCAAATGGTCAATTGAGCTACTTTTGTCTTGCATAAATTGTATGTTTCGTAATGTACGAGAATTCGGTGTATGACATGCGAGGTTGTTTAATTGTAATATTTATCGTAGATATTTATTCATAAAAATGAAGAAGAAAAAATGTGTATGATTCTGACCTCATGTTATAAATAACTATAATATGATAACACACACTACTCAAATTTTCAAATCAAAATGTGGAAAATTATCCATTCATTGGATTGGGTGCTTCCTCAAGGACGAAGGCATGCGTGGCGTGTACCCACCTTCCAAGAGCTGATAATTGAGTAAGCAGCATTAACTTGTGGGGCTCGATTGATGTCCAATAATTATGAATAGGGCCAAATAAAAGATTATGACAACGAAGAACTTCAAAATATTAATTTTATTATAAAATACTTATAAATTGACACAGTAATTAATTTGATAGATACCACATCTATAATATAACAAAATCAATTTTTAAGTTGACACAAGATTTACACATAGTAAAATTTATAATAATCCTATATTATTCATAAAGAAAATAAACTTTTATCTTAGACAATGAATTTTTGGAATTTCCTTGAAATTTTTAGATGAAAATTTAGAAGACTATTTACCGTTTTAATCATACCATTCATTTATAGTCATGAAATCCACTTAATCACTAATGAATAGTTACATAAACTATAATTATTAAATATATAACTACTATTTAACTGTTTCGAGCGAAAGGAGTTTACTTCAAAGTGAAGATTAAGTTTCTATGCAAAACATCTTTTAAAATCTCATTCCATTAAATAAGAAATGAAAATTGATTTTAAATGATATGTTATCATATTTACCTTTATTTTTGCAAACTACTACATCTTCATCATAAATAAATCCAATCCATTTCAAAAGTGAATGGAGATGATAATGTTCAAGGAGAACTTCATCATAAGTAAGACTTGAAGGCAAAATTTTCATCAAATATGGTTTGAAAGAAAATTCCTCCAAATCCACTTTCTAACTCATTTAATAATTGACAGAGTTTGGCTATAACTTATTTAAATGACATAATAAGTCATATAGTTGAAATACACCTAAATCGTTAAATGATAGGTTTTAAGATGTTTCTTCTTAACTAAAAAATTTTGTTTGTGAATTTGCAGCAAGAGATTAAACCACATTCTTTCTTAATGGTTTGCTCTCAATTCTCAAACTCTACTATTTTATTTTTTTTCTTTCTTTATATTATATATATATATAGAAAAATCACTTATTATGTCTCAAATTTCTTCTATATATTTATATTTATATATGTAATTTCAACGGTTAATTTATTAGAATGTCTTTAATTTTTTTTTTTGGGTGTGTTCTAAAACAAACGGTTGAAAATAATTTAAATATTTTATCAATATTTTTTGATACATCATATTCAATAGCTTTCATGAATAGTGATTAAGATAGAGTTGATGATCAAAGGGGGCCTATGGAATGTCATAATTTGACCCAAAATGAACCCCCATCAAACGGCCATCAATTAAGAAAACACAAACAACACAACAACAACAAACACACGTAGCTCCCGGCTGCTCAGCCTCTAGATTAATTAACCGTTTCATCAACAACTCTCTCTCTCTCTCTTTATAGTCTCTACTCAGCCTCACGTTTCTCCCAAAAAAAATGGCTGCGACACTCTCCGTCCGGCCCAACCGCTTCACAGCCGGTTCACCCTACCCTCGACCCGCGTCCCGGAGGCCCAGCCCAGCCCACATCTCCAGACGGCGGCCCAACACCAAGAAGAATCAGCCTTGGCCATGGCACAGCCTCAGCCCATTCCCATCATCTCGTCCCGTATTAGTAGCCGCGCCGGTTGTCCAAGCCGGGTCGAGAGCCGACGACTCGGCTTCGTTCGAGATGTCCGTCGAGAACGCACTGAAGCTCCTCGGAGTCTCCGACGGCGCTTCCTTCGATGACATACTCCGCGCCAAGAACTCCGTCCTCGCCACTTGTAAGGACGACCAGGATGCGATTGCTCAGGTCCCCTTATCCTACTCTTGCTCGCACTCGATTCCCAATTATTCTCAATTTCTTAAAGTTTGGATTTTTGAGCTGTGAAGTTAACATCTTTAGCATGCATTAGTTATTAATTTTATTTTGGTTTTAACTTTTAAGCCTTATATACTTTAATAGTAGTTTCAAATTAAACCATAAAGTTTAAGATTGTTACAAATTAAACCTTGTAATTTCACTCGTTTTCAATAACATTGAATTGTTAAAATTTTAGCAATTTAAATATTGGACTTTTTGGATTTGATTGGGGTTTAAATTGATACGATTTTTAAAGTGCAGGTTGGATTTGAAACTAAATGAAATTATAGGGTTTAATTTGTAAAATGTTATTTTCCATTTTCTTGTAATATATTGCAATTGTTGTAAAAAAAAAAAATTAGATTTTGTTCTTGATTATAGGTGGTATGACTGGCCAATTGCTAAAAATCTTGGACAATAAGATTGCAAGAAATGTTATAAGTGTGAAACATTGTCCTATGGTTGTGTTTTGAAGTATTGTTTGTAAATTAGGTACTCATCTTATAATTTGCATGGTCTTAATATTGATGTTGTTGCAGATTTCATGCTTAATTCAGAAGATTACATAAGACCCATTTGGTGGTGTATCCTGTATGTCAATGTTTTGTTTTTGTTACTAATTAATTATTGTAAGAATTGACTGTTACTGCCAGATTTTATCATAATAAAGTTGCAGATAGTTTTGATTTCCTTATCACTACTATTTTGATTTTTGAATGTGTTTTTTAGGTTGAGGCTGCATATGACATGTTGCTGATGCGGAGCTTAACACAGCGGCGAGCAGGAAAAGTTGTGAATAGTGGTATTCGTTATGCTGATGTTAAACCTGTGAGTCCTCCTGGGATGGGATCAATGCCACCGTGGTTGCAGTCGACTGTGAAGAACTCACCCATTTCAGTTGAAACACCATCAAGTGGTGATTTGGGTATACAAGCAGGCGTGTATGGGGCTTTGATAGTATTAACCTATGCCAATGGAACTTCGACTTCCTCTGCCTTGCCATATGCTGGGGCTGATGTTCCTGGACTGATCTTGGCTGGTAGCTTTGGAGCTTCCTTGTACTTCATGACCAAAAGGAATGTTAAGTTAGGTAATGAGCTTTTTTATATATATGGTTCTACTTGCATGGCTTTATTAGGATTCAAAGGAATTTTGTTCTCAAGAAGTTTGAGATTCCTTGCAAAATTAAACTCAAGAATTTTAGCATGTTTTCTTTTACATTGTTGTCAATATGTTTATGTCAAATATGAAAGTCCTGTGGTTGTGTGAATTAAGTTGGTTCTTCATTATTGGGAAGAAAGAGAAAGGTAGAGAGAGGGGGGGGGGGGGGGGGGGGGGGGGGGGGGCAAAGTATCCTCTATTAATGGGCCATTAGTTAAGTCATCGTGGAAATTAGTTATTTAAGAGGTTTTAAGTGTTCTATGTTTCTGATTATATAAATAAGAGCTGTTAAACTGAATGTCCTTATCTCATTAGTAAAGCAATGTTTCAAGTTGTGGTAGTAGAAACTGTCATTTTGATGTTGCTGGCATTGGAGCTACTTCATTTTTGGTTGAGTCTATTTAAGGTAGTGAAATTAGGTTAAACATCTGTCACTTTTTCTATGGTCACTTTGTTGTTGACAAAGGAGAAGCAAGTAAAATTGATTTCCCTCAGAAGGAATACCAATGTATGAAGGAAGACAAACTATTGAGAACTATTTGAGTATGATTTGTGTATGGTCCTGGTTTTGCCATGGTGATCCGGTTGAGTTTGGTGGTCCAGAAAACGAAACAGCAAAAAGAAAAAGAAAAAAAAACTCCTGCTAATGAAAAGGTAATCACGATAGCTTTTGATAGTTCCACTTTTAGAGCAAGGCAAGGGCAAATTTTTTAAATTTTGTGGATATAAGAATGATTCAGCTGGTGATTTGGACTACCAGGAGTGGGATTAGATCACTCTTCCTGCCTTTTCATTTAAGCATGCGAAGGCTTTAGAGAATGCAAATTTCTATCTCTCTTAAGCTTCAGCTAGGTGCAAAAATTTTGAGTGTTCTGTTCATATTTGCAGGGAAAGCTACCCTAATTACCTTAGGGGGTCTTGTGGCTGGTGCTGTGGTGGGATCTGCTGTTGAGAATTGGTTGCAGGTAGACATTGTCCCATTTCTTGGCATACACTCCCCTGCTGCTGTAATAAGCGAATTTATACTTTTCTCGCAATTATTGGTCTCCCTGTACCTAAGATAAGCTTAAGAGAAGATTGTAATTGTAACCGATATTATGAAATCTGTAATTATTCATTTGCATGATATACCCAAGCTTTTTTTAGGATGTGTATCAATGCATATTGTACAAAACCAAAAATAGAATTTAGTGAAACTAAAATCATTTCAACAAGTTGCTAGTAAATTATAATGTTCATTAACAGCTGTTAAGATATGAGGGACGAGCATCACCCTTCCTAGATGCTACTTCCTAGTTTCTGACGTAGCTTGAGTGATTGTCTTCTGATCAGTAAAGGCTTGGAACCATCCCTACGGCTATGTGCATTGACCTTGACTTGACAGATTAATCCAATCAAACCTGTTTAATGAGTTCTTACCATATATCACCTCGTGAACATGGAAGTCTGCTTAAAATTCACTGAAAGATACTTGTTATATGTGAGCTTTTCATGATTGAATATAGTTTTTGTTAGAACAGGATACTTGTCAAATGATGTTCTTATGAGCAGATTTATCATTTTACATCAGCAATGCAAATGCACATATGCTGCTCCTAAAACTCCCTGGGATGATTTGTAATGTTTGATAGTTACCTAGAGGCATCATAAAGTTGAATGAGTTTGAAAGGGATGACTGTTGCTCGACGTTCATGTCTGTCACTTGACTCACTTCCATCTCTCTCTCTCTCTCTCTCTCCTAATTTGTCTTGTCATAAATACGCAAGGTTAAGGTAATGTCGTTACTACATACAAGAAGGAAAGTTGTTTACTCAACCACTAGGTCAGTCGTTTGCTCTTCACTCTCTGATATCAGAGAGAGAGAAGAAGAAGAAGAAGAAATGTAAAGGGGCGCTTGGGCAAAAGTTGGTTTGGTTTTAGGTCAGTTGCATGTTGCTTGCCCCATAGTTCAGTGAAGCCCAGACAACAATGATCAATAATATACATAAGGGAAGGGGTTTTTTTTTTTTCCTCTCTTTTATTTTCTTCGATGATTAAGTTTTAAAGCATAGCCCCTAACCGATTGTGTTACCCTCTTGGGGTTCATTATAATTGGAACATGGTATTATCTTTTTTCTTTTTTTTTTGCTAAATATTATCTATTCTACTAAAGAAGCAAACAACCGATGATATTTCATGATGCTTGACTTAACTGATTCGAACCAATTGTATTATCCCTTTGGGGTTCATAATAATTGGAACATAATATATTTGCAAGAAATAAGCAAAGACAATGACCGATGATAAATAGTAGGTTTCAGTCAAGAAGATGAAAGAGGTCAAGAGGGAGAGAATTATCTTTGATGCTGCCAACCTCGAAGCAGAATGTCTCTTTGATTCTCACATAAGGCTGACATTTGGGACTTTTTAGTTTTTCCCCCACCTTTCACAGGTGTTGTAGAGCTATCATGAGCATCAAATAAAAATTGGCCCATAGGGTACCTTTGTCAGGAGCTTTTTTTCCTTTAACTATAAATTTATCTTGCATATGAGCTTCCTTCATTTAGCCTTTAATTTATCTGGCTTATGTACAACTTTTTAAAACCTATCACCTTTTCCAGTAAAAAAAACAATCTAACAAAAACTCAAATAAGCTAGTGCCAAACTGACACTTAGAAAGTCATGGCTTAGGACTTTATCACCAAACACTTCATATAACTCCCCTGTCCAAGACCAAAGTTCTATTACTTACAACAATTGCCCACTTGAATTTCCCCTCTCTACACTTCTTGGAACTCTTGCCAAGAAAGACAAGACAGGAAATTTACAGGTTTTTTAACAAAATTCGTGGGCAAGCATAACAACTAACTATTAATAAGAACAACTTATAAAAAAAAACTATTAATAAGAACAATAATCAATTCATTGCTGCAAAAACCTCCTAAAAATATAAATAAAATATGCCTCAGCGAGCTGCTTTGACACAATATAATATACAGATACCTTATAGAATCCATAAATCCAAGATCCTCAAAGCCCCAATTTTAGCTTCATATGTCATCTGCTGCCATTATCTTCAATCTTGGAGCTATCTATATATGATAGGTTCCCAGCTTTCTCACCATTTTCTTTGTAATTTACAAGGTCATTGTACATTTTTTGAGAAGCCTTGGAGAACTCCATTAAGGACTCAAAAACAGTAGAAAACCCAGTTTGAAATCCGTTTAATGTGATCCTTTGTGTTTCTTGCACGCAATTATGGTGTTTGTCCTTCTCAATATCCAACTTCCTTCTCAATATGTCCAACTGATCCTTCTTGTCTGTCAAGTACTCATCTTGATGTTCCACTTCGGATTCAAACTTCTGTTCTGTAAGCTTGCACTCAAGAAACCTGCTCTCTACCTTCTGGAATGTTAAAATCCTTCTGTCAAGATCTTTGGCTAGACTGTCAACTTTCCTCTTCTGTTGCTGTTCCTTCCCTTGCTGATGCCACAGAGCCCTCACATCCTTTGCAAAACTTTTCAACGCAAAGGTTACTGCTTTATCTGGTAATTTATTCATGGAGGCTAACCAATCATGGCAGATCAAAAGCAATGGGGGTCCATTGACTCGAAATGGCACAGCTGAATTCCTTCTCCTAGAGTAGACTTCAACTTCAGGCATTACAAACTTTGATAGCCAACCATGGAGTGCTTCAATATATCCTTTCTGTGCTGCAACATACTCCATGAAGCATGCATGCCAATTGTGAAGCTCGGCCTCGAGTTGAAGTGTTGCTATTCGGTGAGTCTCATTGCAGAATTTTCCAAATGTGGGGCAGGTAAAGGACCTTACTTCAAAAAGGATCTTATTCTGTGTTTCATGGGATTCCAACATAATTTTCCAGGTTTTCGTTAGGCTGCACTAGCAAAAAGGAAAATAAGAGAACTAGGGAAAGCCAGAATTTTTGACTTGTGAGTGAGCTTGTTTTAAGGCTTAGCCCCTTACCCTTTTAATAGTTCGACAATTTGAGGCTGCAATTCTTCATCTCTCATTTTCTGAATTCTCTCTGAGATCGACCCAGCACTCCGAATCGCAACCAAAATCCTGGCATACAAATCTTTTACTGTAGCTCTGGTTTTGTCCAGAGAGAGTTCATCATCTCCTCTGACATCCTGGTTTCTCAGCCGTGAACATTTTTTCTCATAAATTTTTCGCATGCTGTCTCCAGCCTAAGGGAAAAGTAACATCAAACATGTCAAATACTGAAAGTAGATGTCGAAGAAATCAGATCAATTCTCCAGTTTTTTTTTTTTGGGTTTTTTATGGTTTACATTCTAATCATAGTATATATGAGGGGTAAAACTTAAGTATAGTTCCTTAGGTTAGGTACATTAGGTTTCCCCAATTGAATTCAAACACATGGTTGCATTAACCAATGAAACACAAACTATGTTATCTTTTTCAAGAATATTTAAATTCAACGTATTTGAATTCAACTAGAAACCTAATGTACTTGACCTAAAGAAATGTATCTAAGTTTTATCCATATATGAGACACATGCTGGGTCAAGGACCTACAGTAGAGTGTTGATGGGATAATTTCTGTTCTGACATCAGTAGTTGCAACAGTTCTGTTTCTCTTTGCCAAAGTTTTAGCAAATGTCGAAATGCAAAATAACAATGATTGGATCTCTACACATACTGGAAACTTTTGGTAGCTGATCAAAGAGAACTGGAATATCAAATCCTATCACCTTGCATCAAGTAGCTAGCTGTCGGGTTGGGGATTGTGAACATAAATAGCTTATTGGTAATGTTGTTTGAGATTTTTGCTTGCAGCAAATGTTACTAAAATATACACACTTATGAATTACTCAGGGTAGGTAGTGATCATAAATTTAGCTGCAGACTCCTGCCGAAGATAATGCTACCATATAAAATTCTGCCATTGTTTCAGTGAAAGTCTCTTCTTAAATCCTCAGGCAGTTACTTCATTCCATCACTAACATGATTGTGGTTATTCTGATAATACTAATATCATTTAGTGTGCATCATTCTCATAAAAAATCTTATGTCTGGGAAGTATAGATATCACATTATTATAGCCTGCTAAAAGCAAGGTCTTCCATGAAATCAGGAAATTTCTGCATCTATTCTTAGTTTGGTGTGTGAAATTAGTGCCCAATTTAACTAAGTAGAGATTCTTTAAATGTCTTTGTCCTTTTAAGATAAGTTACACACGTACCCAGTGGGTCTTGAACTCACGACCTCACCCTCCACCTTAGCACTTGCAAGGGGAGGAGGTGCCAATTGAGCTAGAGCTCATTGGCGATAGCCACGAATGCTACTTATTCACTGATAATCAAGAATGTCAGATTGCTATTTTTCTCAGTGATCAATTAGCCTTAAAAGTTATAACACAAGATAGCAAATATGAAATCATGTGAAGCAGGACCTAAAGACACTGATGACACAAAGAATCCAAGAAGCAGAAATTTGTACTACTCTTAGTTCAAATCCTAAGCAATATGTACCAAACTATCTATATGCCAATAGTAAGAAAAGGTGAAAAGTGACTGATATTTATCCATTAATTGACTTGTGTTCATTTACATCAGACAAAAACATAAAATTATAATGTAAGTTGGAATAAATTATGGAAGTAGGCAATGCAATCTTAAGAGAGGATAATTTACCTTGACTTCTTCATACAGCTTCTTCTCCCAAGCATATAGTCTTCCTAGGGTTAGTGAATGGCTTCCTGAGGCCATTCCACCATATTCCTCAAAGAGGTCATTCTTAAACTCTGTCCATGTTGAAGAACTTTTGGAAGTGGATGCTACAAGACTCTTACATGATGAAGGCTTAGATGAAGTGGACCGGTTCCATGTGATAGCTTGGATGAGTTTTGTTGAGTTCTCTGCATTAAAGAGGACAAGTGAAGCATTACGTTTGTAAATTAGGAATTGACATATGCATGTTTAAAGTAGATGTTCTTAAATAAATTCTGGAAAAGTTGCAGAAAAGTGATTCTTAGACACCACATATGAAAAACATACTTTACAAAGTAATTCCTGCTTTCTGAGAAGAGAAATTATGCCAAGGTCCAAAATATCATAAACCAACAAACGCAACTCTTAATTAATTCAACAAGCATAAATATGACAGGAGGGTTGCATTGATTGAGTTAGGCCAGGAGGGTGCATACTGCGTACTGGGTATTATATGCCCATGTTTTTATCATGTGGATACCTTCTTTTCTATTTTTTATTAAAGAATTTCCTCTCTTGAAGTCCAAAAATAATGGAATTCTAATTAAAGCATTTCTTCCTTTGTTAGTAACTTAAGTATAAATCAAAATAGAGTTTTGTTTCCAGAGAATCGTTCTCTGCAATTTACGATAGTGGAACAACAAAAAAGTACAGTTTCTAAGCAAAACAAAAAACAAAATTGAAACTTGAAAGGATCATGATCATGATCATGGATTAACAAAAATGTGCAAAAGCTCTATTTGCCTCGGCCATTCTATGAGTGTTTTCCTTTTGGCAACATTTATTACAACGGAACTTATTCTACCTACCAATCTCTTTATTAGTGTTTTTTCTTTCTTACTTTCTTTTTTTGTCCTTTCTTCTATCCTTCCTTCCTTTCTTTCCTACTTTTGGTTTAGAACTAAAAGGGGGAGGTGGTCCAGGTTGAGGGGATAAATTCTTCTCAATAAACCTTTTAGTTAGTTTAAGAAAAAGTGAATCAAGGTTGTTTAGCACATAATGACAGATATAAATCATGTAAAGGCATGGAAGAAGATTCGACAAAGAAAGAAAAAAAAGCCCTAAAGTAATACTTCTTACCAAAAGATAAAGAAGAAACAGAAGTGGGACTACCACAAGGACAATTCAAAACCCAAAGGAAAAAGAAAAATTATTATCAAGCTATCTGAAAATTTTGCTGCTACTGAAACTAACACTTATGCAGACACAGATAAGCCAGCCAAAGGTGGAATTTTTGGAAATTATAGGAACAAACAAATTTGCACCTTATATATCCTCTAAACTACATTGCAAATGAACTTAAAAGCTTGGATTGCATGTCAAAATAGGATACACGGAAAGGTGAAATGAACAGAATAATAAAATTTCAAAACTTAGGAAAGTAAAAACCCCACCTTATTTTCTCACTAGACCATACTGCAGATCAATTTAAAAACTGTGTTGCAACTTAATATAGGACCCATGCAGAGCTAAAAAATAGGAATAACTTTTAACACTAACAAAGACCCACCTTTTATTTCCTCCAAGTTAGTCTGTAGGTGAACTCTATTAGCCTCCAGCATCCTAGAGACATCCTTGCCGGAATCATAAGCCCTAATAAAATGATCCTCAATATCTTTCAGTGCATCCAGAAGCTCCCTCCCTACAACTGGTGAATCAATAACTGTAAGCCCCTTCTGCTCCCTTTGGCTCACATTAGAACCATCCACTACTTTGACCACCTCGACCCCACTGTCATGCTCTTCACCAACATTTTCTTCAACCATCACCACCTTGGTTTCTTGCTCTTCTCTTGAATCACCTTCCTCTTCTAGCTCTGGAATCCCTTCCTCTTCCCTCACAACCCTTAAATCATCATCTGAGCTCCTTTGGTATCCACTGATAACCTCAGGTCTCACACTGTCAAAAGGGTTGAAGAAATCCCACCCAAAATCTCTCTGTGGTGATGGCATTAGTGGTGGCATTTGCATATAAAAGTACCCACATGGCTGCTCTAATCTTCCTCCTCCTCTTTCTGCTTCTTGTCCTTGTTCTTGTTCTTGTTCTTCTTCCTCTTCTTCCCTCTCTTCCTCAGAACAGTCTGAAGAGGTTGATGACCCACATGACTCACAAGCAATGGCTTCATGGGTGGTGCACTCAGAGGGTCTTTGTTGAAGGAACATTGGGTTGTTTATCACATTCTCAGTTGGTGGAGAAGGAGGGCAAGGTGGTGGGAAAGTGATGACGAAAGGTGAAGAAGGAGAAGCGTGGCGAGCAACAAAGAGCTCTATGGCTGCTGCTACAGCATATAGAGCATGACAGTACCTACAATGTGCTTCTGCAAGAGCATATCTTTTCTCCACAGCAAGCTTTAGCTGGTGTTTCCTCTCTCTGCAGATGGCTACTACTTCCACTTCTTCCTCTAGCTTAGAAGCAACACACCCCATTTCTTCTCTTGGTCACGTTAGAGAGTCTTTCTTGCTTGCTTTCACTTGGGGGGTGTTAGAGTGAGGCTGCTTTTAGAAAAACAGGCTCAAAAGTGAGAAAAGGTGGTTTTTTGGAGGAATCTGTGTATTCTTTTCTGATAAAAAGGATGTGGGGTTTTTCCAAATGGAGGATGTGTTTGTCTGAAGTCAAGTTTAGAGAGAAAGATGAGAAAATGTAGCTCTTGAAGGAGTTTTAGAGTGCAACCCATTTCATTTTTTTGGTAAAGAAAGGTTGGGTTTTGTTAGAAATGCAGCTCTTGTAGAAGCTTTGGCCCTTTTGGAGCTACCCATACCATCTCTTGGCAGAGTGTCTTATCACTACCACACAGGGAGAGAGATTTTACAGAGATAATATGTTTATTCTGGCAGTATTTTTTTAAAAAGAAAATATGTTACATAGCAGGACTGCTAAATAGGGAAGAGATTAGCAGAGAGTTCAAGCAAAAAAGACTAGAGATTAGCAGAGAATAGTGGAGAGAGAGAGATGACAGAGTGAAGGCCAGGCAGAACCATAGGGCGTAAAGAAGGTAGGGGCTCGAGAAAGAGAGAGAAGGAGGAGTTCTTGTGTTTGGTAATTTGCATTTTGTATTCACATGACTTGGCTACGGCCAAAAAACAAGTTCTCAGCTTTAAATTAAGTTAGAATAAAATTTTGGGTACTGTTAACGAGTGTCCTTAGGGCAATGGTTAAGGAAGTATTTAATGCTTCCACTTAATACTTCTATTTAATACAAAAATAACTTTTAAGGGTATTTTAGTCTTTCTATTTATTATTTTAATATTAAAAATTCGTTATTTCCCGTAAAATGCAATCATTTAATGCTCCTTAACCATTGCCCTAAGGGCACTGGTTAACAAAATCCTAAAATTTTAGCAGAGAATATGGAGAAAGATCTAGTTTTTTTATTCCTAATTATGTTTTTATATAGTGCAGAAACATAGACAGACATATCTTTTTGCTAAACATAGACAAACATATCTTTTTGCTAAACATAGACAAACATATCTTTTTGCTAAACATAGACAAACATAAACACACATAAATATGTTCCTTTCTTTTACCTTTTATTTATGTGCATGAAATTTACACATTTACTCACAGCACTCTAGCTAATTGCTTTTCTATGTTGTTTGTGTGATACATTTATCTTGTGTCATTTATGATTGATTCGTATATCAAACTACAAACTAAAAGCTTATCCAAAAAAAAAAAAAACTACAAACTAGAAGATAAGATCTCTATGTTTAGATTCTAAAGATTTAACACTTTGTTTTATTTCTTGTACTTTTTGTTGGGTGAGGTGAAAGGACAAACTCCTTAACTCATGAATTAGTCAAGTTTGTTTATTTCTCTTGTTTCCCTTTTTGTTGTAATAAAGATGTTTCCAACCTTGTCAAAAAGGTTTGGAATAGAGATATTATGTCCGCTTCTTCTTAATTAAAGTTTCGTTTAACAAAAAAATATTGTCAAACTCAACATATGTTTGCTTTTACTTATTTTCATTTTAAATGAGAAATATGATTGTGTTATGTATTTATCTTATATCAGTCATGTTTAATTCATATATCAAACTACATACTCGTATGTTCGATTTTAGTTATTTTCATTCTAAAAAAGAAATATGATTGTTTGTGTATGTGCAATGTGTTTATCATATACCATTGATACGTTTAATTCAGATTTCAAACAACAAACTCAGTGTATGTTTGGTTTTATTTATTTTCATTTTAAAATAGAAAAATAATATTAAAAATATAGGAGTATATTATTGATGTGTCATAATTAATAATTATATTAATTATCATATCAATTCATAAAATAAAAATCGTTAATAACTATAAATTTTTAAAATATAATTATATTTGTATATAACTAATTTTTTTAATAATATAAATCAATAAAAATATGATCTATCAGTTCATGAGTTCATATGTGATCAGCCTTTTAACATATTGCACGCTCGTTATTAGCCTAGCCGTGTTGCCCACGCCCCACAGTGACAGAGAGACAGGCTAGTGACTAGTGAATAAAAAGAAGAGTCAAACTTTGTAAATTACTGGTAAAAGGGCACGGTGACCACTGCACAAAGAAAGAGTGTCAGCTCTGTCCTTGTATTGGGAGGTATGTATTATTTATTGTTCCCTGTCTGTTTCTTAGTGCTTTTTTAAACCTGTGGAATACCAATAATCAGAGCATTATTGTGTTTTAGTTTGTTTGTGGAGGTTAAGTATGGGTTTAGCAGACTAAAAGTCATTAGTGTGAGTGTCATTGCTTTAACTACTAAGGACAAAACTGTCCTTAAGAAGCTGTCAATGCAATGACTCCTGAGTGAGATCTTAATGCTCTTTTTGGCAATGCCACTGGATTTCCCAAGGATATAAATACAGTCGTGGCCTCGTGGGTGTGGCATTGGATAGGAACAGAAGTTATAGCTGTATGGTCCATTAGTATAAAGTCCTTTGTTGTGGCATTCATAAAATTTCACTATTTTTTACAAATGAGGTGGATTAAGTAAAACTTATTATCTTAATAAATTTTGAGGAAAAGAAAAAAAAAAAAAAAAGTTTAATTATAGTTATGGTCTTCAACATTTGTTTCTATTATCATAACAAAATTCACAGTTTTTTATTAGTTTTCTACCGAACTCACCATAAACATCATTTTATTATCTACTATTTACAGCTTGACATATTAAAATTTATGAATTTTTTTTATAAAATTTTATGTGCCTTCTTTAGTGCTTGTTGGGATTGTAAAAGTGTCACTTGTGTGTTCAGTAAAATAAAATATTTTCTAACCATGCTAATTCTCAAAAATCGTGATATCCCACTGGACTATCAAACAGGCCTTTAACCTTTTAAATGTTTCATTTTAATTATTAAATTTTTATTTGTGTTTTATTTTAGTCTCAATCGTCAAATATTTGACATATGAAAACATCTGAAGTGGTAAACAATATTATTAAAAATAATATACTGACATTAACATGGAACCTACGTGGTAAACCACGTCATAATAGTTAAAGAATCACATGCAATGCACGTGACATTAAAAATTGGGACCATAGCAAAATTGACTTGGGGATTTCCCTCCCTCGTGATATCTGTCTCTCTCTCCCAACAATCTCCTTAGCATTATTCTTCCACATGATGATGAAGTGGTACTTCCTTTTAAAGGGCGTAGTTGATGAAGTTGTGAGTTATAGCTAGTTTGGTTCCATTTAAAACTCAGTATATTTTGTTAGACATAAACTTTTTAAATCTTATTTTGTGGGTGTAAATCTGTAATTATATTTTCATATAATCTATTTTTAAATAAAACAAATCAATAAAAATGCCGTATCAAACACCCATTTTATCTTAGGAAGAATTTAAACTTAATAAAAATAAATCATAACAAACACATACTTTATTGTAATCTAAACTTCACTTGAAATTGACGGGTAATAATCAACTTCAGCCAAGTTGAATGCAAAACTCCAATGGAACAAAAACAAATGCATAACGAAGAGTCTTATAACTCAACTATTGAATTATCTATAAATAAAAAAAGGATTTTTTTAACTAGTGCCCTTAGGACAATAGTTAAGGAGTATTAAATATTTACACTTTACGGGAAATAACGAACTTTTAATATTAAAATAATAAATAGAAAGACTAAAATACCCTTAAAAGTTATTTTTGTATTATTTTAATAGTAAAATTTTACTACTTCCTATAAAGTGATAGCATTAAATGCTTCCTTAACCATTATCCTAAAAACACTCGTTAGCAGGACCCATCAAAAAAAGCATAAATTGAAAACCAATGGATACTCTATTGGTTTTTTTTTCCGAGGGATGAGCAGATTGGGCTCATAATGGCAATCAAGGCAGTCCAATATTTAAAAGGGTTTGTCCCATTGCTCAATTTGTGAGTGATAAGAATTATATTTCGAGGTCAAAACTACTAATTAAACCATTCACTATCTCTCCCCTCTGACTTTATTTTAACAAGTGGGATGTTAATATGTTATCAAGCTATTTCTATATTTTGGCACCAATTGTGCATTGGTATGGAAATAGTATTGATACAGAAATAACACATTTTGGTGTAGAAATATAATTTCCCAAGAAAAATCCAATGAGGGCTGAAAATGGCACTGTTCAGATCTAGAATACCTAAGAGTTTGTTCTGTCACATTTGATTATATGATGGGTCTAACCACACAACTAACTACAAATTATTTCTATGTACGATTGCTATTCGATTCAATCTACCAGGACAAAATTTCAACAGCAACTCAGCCAAATTCAGCCTGGCAAGAACGCAGTCTAGGGGAAAAATAATAATCAATAACCATTTTGTATTAACTGAGGTTTCATTTGGCATTGAAAGATAATATCCAATTAAACTTGCATTTGATAATCAATGATTTCATGAAGTTCAAAACTTCTTTTGCCATCGTGTTGAACATTTCTCTAGAAATACAAGAAAATGAAATCCTTATGTTATTTCATCACAACAAAAAAATTCTCAGTATTAGCCTTCATTAAGTAATAAAGACCGAAAATGAACTCACAAGAGTATGTGGAGATAGAGTTCTTATACTGACACAACAAATTCTAGAATAATCGTAGTATTAACCCACAACAACTCAAATAAAAATTTACAGTCGGACCTATCACAACTCACAACAAACCATTTCAGCTTATTGTGAAAATGTTGTGCCTCTAAACTTTTTAGTTAGCCTTTTTTTTTTTTCTTTTCTTTTTCCAATAGGTTTAATAGCACAATAAATTTCATTATATTTTTTAGAATTACTAAGGTGACAAATTATGATTAGTGTACAATAAAGATAATATCAATAGTGGTAATAGTAAAAGTAATAATGCACTAATCACAATCTGTCATCTCAACTGATTGTGAAACCAAATTTGAAATTTATTGTTAACATTATTGTTTTTTTTTATTTTTTTGGATAATTGACAGATACTTTCAGTTAACTCTGCCCTTTTAAGCTTGTGTAATGTTTGTTATAAAATAATATCAAATATCCTAGCTTCTCGAATGTGTCCCCTACTAAAAAAGAATCAATCTACGTATCAAGCTGTTTTCATTATGGGGAGATGAATTGCTAAGATTTCTATAATTGTTCAAAATGTTGTCTACAACTAACAAAAAAAAAAAAAAAATGGCAGAGGAATGCTAGGAGTAAAACTTCCCCATACAAAAAACCTATGATAAGATTGAGTGGAAATTTATATTGACAGTATTGGAGAAATTTGGTTGTGGTGAAAACTTTGTACATTATGTATTGCCACAGTCAAGCAATCTCTTTTCCTTCTAGAGGGTTGCCACTTGCCACAAGGAGATCTTTACACCTATTTGTATTGAAATGTTGTCTTGTACGATTCTTAAAGAATAAAAAGAAGAAAAGAAATCATTATCCGGGGCATCAAGGTGGCAAAAGGAACCCCTCCTATCACTCACATGATCTTTGCGGATGATTTAGTCTTATCCATTTATCCTTTAACACCAGGGAGGCAGAAGTCACATCTAGGTCAATTATGTAGAGAAGTATTGTCAATGGTTTTAGAGATTTTATATTGAAGAATGTTGCTAAAAAAGTGTTTTAACAGTCTAGCCAGTAGACTGTGATGCCAAAAGATCAGCTAGACTCAAAATATTCACGCTCTATTTATCTCTAGAATGAAGACCAAAGACTTCAGATTTTTGCAAGAAAAACTACAGTTGAAGAAGAGAAAATGATTGTCTTGAACTAGAAAGTAGAAGCGCAACCATGATTAATACGGATTGCTCAGGCTTTGTCCTGCTATACCATGTCAAAAGGTTTGTAAAATCTTTGTCTCAATACCATATAGAGAGCCAATTTTGATACCAATAAGTCAATAACACACTTTCAAAGCATGGATGCTTAAAATTGTTTTTTTTTTTTTTTTTGATAAGTATGGATGCTTAAAATTGTTAGTCATACAAGCATTTTACCGAGTATAAGACCAAGTATTAAACAGTGGCATTGAAGATCTGAGAAGGGTAAAAAACAAGAGTGGCATTGAGGAATGTGCATTTGTTTGGAAGGGGTTAGAAACAAAAAGTATTAGTAATAAAATAGGAGAATTAGTTGAAGAACAACATTAATAAGGGTGTTTTAGTGGGTTAGCGAGAATATGCTCCCAACCCAACCTCTGACAACTGAGAATAGGCAGGCTTTCTCTCACCTCGTAACTCGCTCCTTCCTCGCTTTTCTATGTTCTTGTTCAATTTTTCTGGATTATATTCACTGTCAGTTTATGCATACATTATTGTTTATTTATTTTTAATATTATTCTTCTTAAGCTAACAGCACCATATGATTAAATGACACCGCTATCACAAATCCTACACCTTTTTTTTTTGTTGTTGTGCTAAGCATCACAAATCCTACACTAGTCCAGGAGAGATTTACCTAATGAATTTCTTAAAATATTAACCATGCATACTTAAATGAATGGTTCAAATTTTATCACCTAATCAATATTTAATGTCATAACTAAAAGTCTAAAACATTATTTTGGTTTTCATTTATGATTGATACTAGATTAATCATATAATTTAACACTATTTGGAAATTATAACTCAACTAGTTGGTATCTCTGGGTGTTTTCCGAACGAGACATTCAAGATTCAATTTCTTCATCCCCAAATATAGAATTAAAAAAAAGAAGATGTAACTAACGTTATTTTAGTTGTCATTTAAAGATTAATGATGTAACAAAATGTGAATCACTCACTAATTATGTAATAGGTTTTTAAAAACTTCACAGTAAAGTTATCCTATAAATTTTTAGAGGATCTTAATCTCCAATCACTTCACTAAATTGTGTTCGAATAAACTTAAAATCCAGCTTATTTTACCCGGCAACTTTTTTCTTTGTTAGCTGAATAAATGAGATTACAAAAGCTCAAGGCCAAGCCCATCTCTACTTCGACAAAAGACCCAAGAAGGGAGGGTAGAGATGGGGACAGGCCCACCATAGGAATACAATGCAGCCCAACATAACCCCTAAGGTTGATATGGAGAAATTCACTTCAGTTGATAATAGTACAGAAAACACAGACAATGAGACCTTTTCATTTTGCTTTCAAAGGATTACAGAATTTCTCACATACCAAGAACAATGAGATTGACTTGGAAACAACTCCCCCATTTTGCTTTCCATTAATGTAAAAAATTAAAAAATACACTACCATCCCATGGAGGAAGAACAAAAAACTAATTTGGAAATATGATAGTGAACAACAAACCAAACCAATGAAACGACCAAAGCATGATTCCTGTTCAATATTCAAACAATTAAGCTAGGCAACCTAAGTCTTATAATCCAATGTGCTTTTTCTAGCAGCAAAAAACATTGTTGGTTACTGCAGTATTATGACCTCTGAACAAACAAACTGAAAAACCTTTCAAAAGAGTTTGACATAAAATGTATATATATATATATATGTATATATATAATGAGAGTGACATTATGAGAGATCACAATATCAATGAGAATATTTTGAAAATTACCTGACCACTATCAATATTTTGAACTCATTTCTCTCAGAGAACAGGTCCAAATATTGATTATCATCTTGTATTGTTGCAGAACTCTGCCTGCAAATCACTCTACAGCTGAAACTTTTCTTATTGCCAATTTAGAGTAAATTAGAAGAGCAAACAAGCAAGCACAGAAAGAAAACTTGATGTGACAAAACTCATACAATTTACAAAGTCAAGTATGCCAACAAAAAGAGGGAGAGAAAGCAAGGGGGAGGGAAGGAAAAAAAATTAATAGAGGGTAAGAACTGTGCCGAGGAAATAACTATAATAACTGTCGCCTAGAAAGTTCTCTTTCTCCAGTTCTTTTAACTTTTGGCACAGAAGCTAAATGCAAGTATTAGTTTTTCCAGTTAAAGTTACAGTGTAAACTAAAGAATTGAAGGCCTGCTCCTCTGATCTCTTCTGGAAGCTACCTGGTATTCACATAGAGAATAATACAACAGAAAAACATGAGATAAGCTTTAATTAGGTGCTGCCAGCTTCCATCTGCGTAGTATAAGGAGCGAGTGTGTTGTGAGGCAGGTTTATTCCACCCCCCCTCACGGATATACTAGGGCACTTGACTGAACTAGCTCTGCTCACAAGGTTTGAGTCAAGAAACACAACAATCACTGTGATGTCATCATGGAAATGGCGGCGGACACCACGGTCAATCTTCTTCAAGTCCGAATATCTCATTTCTCTCTTCTTTGCTGCTTCTTGCAAAGCAACTTTTATCAGCCTTCTAGCACTTCCCTGCATAAAATTAGGGGGGGAAAAGTAAATTCTCTTGTTTTCACCATCTAACAAAAAGGATTTGGTGTCTGACATGAATCTGCCACTTATGTGGCAAGCAACATGGATCAGATCTGAGAATGTTCGATAAAGCATGTGTAAAAATAAGATGAGATAATAAGGGTGGAAGTTAATTTTCTTTCCTGCTTGATGGAAAGTACTACATTTAGCAGTCAGCAGAGATATTTCAGTAAACATGACAGCTAAAATTTTCAGTTAGTGCTTCGTGAAATCAAAGAGGTATATTGGACAATCCATTATATTGAGTGCACTGTGCATATATATACACAAAACCCAGTGAAGGAGAATGGGAGGAGATTCAAGCAATAATTACTTGGCTAGAGTAAGAAAAGTCAGGAAATTGTAGACATGTAAAATACATTTGAATGCCCCATGGAAATGACACACTTCCCTTTCTGTATGGCATACGTATGGGTTTTTATTTCAAATGATATAGAAAACCTTATGGAACACTTTTCCATATCTACCATGAATCCAAACAAATGCTAATTTCTGTAGTGTTGATACTTCTAAATATTTTGTCATTCATGAAAAATTAAGGCCTATTTACCAAAAAAATAAATAAGACCCCTACTTCAAACTCTACTTGATCACAATAAATTGCACGTATCCCTTCCCCTCACTAACATGATATAACAGTGCTCAAATGACGATACTTTATTCTCACCAGGAGGGATAGCCCAAATTAACAGATTGTAACACTTATATTTTACAAACTTGTTCGTTCCACAAAAATAAGAAAGGAGGAGAAGAAGAGTTGATGTCAAAACAATAAAATATATGATCGGTTGGTTGTAAGAACTATAAAAGGGGGGGGTGGGGGGGGAGTAAGAACTTACACCTGAATGAAAGACTCCAAACCGAATATATTGTCTTAAAAGACTTTAACTGCATAGTCAAATTATTCAGCTTATCTACGGCTACGAACTACTATGAAGAAGATGATAATGATAATGATCACATTCAAGAAATGGCTCTTCTAGGTGATATTGCTACAAATAAAAAATGTAAAAGCATTCATTAATCTCAAAAGAACTAGTATACACATACATCAACAATTCAAATTCGTAGATATAGTACAGGAGGACCAATTCAAATCAGGGCTGAACTGGATATTGGTCTACTATACTTTTTGACCTAAGAATTAACAAGAAAAAAAAAATCTATTTTATCAGTAAAGTACCAATATTTTTAGTGTTAAGAGATAGATATCTTACGCTGCGTGGATGATTTTGAACTATATCAACTGCTTCCTGATTGCTAAGGTGCTCCCAAAGCCCATCAGATGCAAATATAACAAATTGATCATGGGGTTGCAATTGGTGCACTGAAATTGCTGGATCGGCGCTCAGTATTGGCTTTTTGAAAGGTTCACGAAGGCGAAACTTAGCATATAAGGGCTCCCTGTTGAACTCAGCCTTTTTTAAATACACATCACCAATAGATCTAGAAATCTGCAAGATGAAAGATTCTGGCAATTACAGAAAGCACTCAAAAATGGGAGATGCATCAAGTCAAACAAGCCAACATATATCCACAACAAACAAAATCTTGTATAGAGTCATCGTAATCCTATTTGGCATATAGGTAGATATAGTTGGGTTCTCTTATTCCTACAGCATGTCATTCAAACTTAATTCCTCCAAACTCAGTCTCTAGATTATATTCCAATCAGTACTATTACAAGATCAGCATGATTTGGAGTTGAGGCTGACTGAAGTATGTGCTGCTTATAAAACTTTTTGAACAGCAGAATAAAATTGAAACATGAAAATTTTAAGAATTGTTCCATTCTCGCTTAGCAATTAGTAGAAAAAAGCAAAGAAGAGGAAGAGAGATTTTGAAGGATGCATAGGCAGCAACTTTTCCCACTTTCCTCTAATCCACTGTAAGAGTTAAGACACCAAAAATGCTGCCTCATCCATGGCCTATGTGCACGACAAAGATTGAATCATCCTGAAAAATAGACGAAACTAACATTCTCTTCAATTTTTAAGAATTATCCACCTTAAAAGGGGGGGTGGGGTTAAAATACTTCACTGGGGTATTCTCAACTCTTGTTTTTACCAAATGGTTTTGCACTAATAAATATGAAAAAGAAAGAAAGTCTGAGCATCACAGAATCAATTAAATGGAAGTACTCCATAAATAGAAACTGCACTCAATAGAAAACCTCATCACAGAAACAAGTATGTGACATTGCTACATAAAATAGCAACACACAAATTTTCTTTTCTTGCTCCAGCAGTAACAAAACTAATACTAGGAACCAATATTTTACATTGTATGAGACTTACCTGTATCAGGCCCTTTACACGCCATACATTATGCTTCAAAACTACAATCTGTGGGTCCTCGGGATGCAAAGAATGCAACTCCTGTCTGACAGACTCTATAGCTACATTGTGCTCCGCTGACAATTGGATGGATAAAACCTCCCCTGTTGCCTTCATAACTCTTCCCAGGACAGCACGGGAATCACCAAGGTTGGCAATGTAAAGGGTTCCACCACAAATAACACCACCAAGACAGCATGACCCAACCGCTGCAATCTGTGGTTTCAGTGGCCATTGTTTGGTAACTTGAGACAGGAACCCCTCTTCTGTTGCTTGATATGCTTTCCGTATCACTTCCACCGACATCGAGTGTTGCTCAGCATGTAAACCCTGCATATAATAATCATAACAGAAGATTCAGAACAGAGATGATCTTAAAACCCACAAACTCGCTTCTGAAAATATGTGTTATTCACAAGTAGTAAATTACTTAAGAAATAGCATAAATTTGAAGATCACAATTCTAGTGCTCCAACTCAAAATTTATTTTGAATCCTTAAAATTTCCATTCTTTGTGACCCTAATTTTTCCTAAAAAGAGTCTATGTAACTTATTTACAACAATAAGCCTTTCCAACTCAACCAAGCCTTACCCTCCATCATATATTTTATTTCCCACAATTTTCTCAGCAGCCAAATAACGAACAATCAAACGTGGGACGATAGTAACCCCAAGGGAGTATAAAACGGGGGTCACTAATTAGAATCTCCCTTTCCCTTCCCCTAAGGGCTAAATTCACTCATCAGAATAAATAAATACATAATTGGGACCATAATATTCCATCAAAGTTTAGTCACTTACTCTTGAGATGCTGAAACAGGTGATTATTGACATAGCGCGACGTCTCAGGGCCACCATGCCCGTCGTAGACACCAATAAAGGTGCCATAGGGGCCGGTCTCGTTCAAGCTCAAACTGCCCGACTCAATCTGGCTCTGGTCCTCAAGCAAATTGTTGGCCTGGACCACAGCCATAGAGAATTCACCATTGAAGTGCTGTCCACTGTCTTTGTACCACAATAACCCGTCTTGGCGACCCCCTGCATCTGAACCCGTATGAACATGTCGATCGGACCTGGGCCGAAAACAGGCCCTCAAAAAGTTCATCAACTCCGAAAACATCCCTCATCTCCTCCAAACAACCCTCCAAATTCTCATCAACATCAAAAACAACTAACCTAAAAATCTCAATTCTGAATTATCTTTTCCTCAACTCCACACCACAATAACCACACACTAAAACACCAACAACAACAAAACACAGCATAAAAATCAATACTTGTACAATCAGAAACCTATAAAATCAACAATAAAGTACAAATAGAATCAACAGCTGAAAGATTTGAACCCAACAATATTAGATAAGCGACATAAAGAAGCTGCCTTTACAGTTAAATTCAGTTGAAGGATAACACCAAATACAGAGGGAATTAGGTCCTATAATCTGAAACCCATCTTATATTTCCTCTTAAAACAGAAAGTCCATGACCATAACACATACAGCCGCTAAAGATGAAATATTCAACACAAGCCAAAAGGTGGGGTTTGAACAGAAGAGTGGTCAAAGCTACGTTTTCTCAGACAAGTGTTTGGTCAGCCAATTAAAAATCCAGAAGGTCTACCTCTTCACATTGAAAAATTGAAACCTTCCAGTTATACAAATCCCCCCAAGAAACCATCAAACACAATAATTCAACTTCCTTTTCAACCATATTATATACAATAAAACCCCATGTTATACAAAAACTATAACAAAATAAAAAAGATGCTTTTTTTGTTAAAAAAAAGAGCTTACCAAGTAAATTGGCTATTTCCTGAAACCTACTGTGGACTAGAGTTGAAGAAGAGGGTGATCTAGAAAGAGCAAGAAGAAGTTTAAGTAGGTTTTGTGCCAAATCATTAGATCTGTGGATCCATCAAATAAAAAACCAGAAGTGGGTTTTTGTTGTTTTTGCTTTTCTTTGTAGTGGTGTGTGGATGATGATGATATGAGATAGTAGTTTCGAAAGAGCACACAAAGTGAAATGGGAGTTGTCAAAAACCAGAAACCAGAGTCTTATGTTAAAAAGATTGGCTCAACTTAAACTTCTTCTCTCTCTTTCTCAGCAGACAAGCCCCATAAAAGGCCAACAATGGAGAGCTTGAAGCCAGCAAAGCAAAGAGGTAGCTATGGGCTCCACGCTACTATAGCTTATAGAGAGTTTTAGAGAGAGAGAGAGAGAGAGTCAATGAAGTTAATTGGACGATGATAATGTGCAAGGTGATTTTATAAAGGTTCCATCAAATGGGGTTCACACAATAACACGTGTAAATCTAGTGGGGTTTATGACAATTGACAGGAGACCAACACCATATAATTGTTTAAAGAGAAAATAAGAGGATAGGATTTATCACTTTTTTAAGGAAAGGAAATGAATCCAACCTCTTTGTATGTGTAGATACTAGATAGAGCAACACACATTTTCATTAACTTTTTTGTAATGTGTTGGAGATAATAAACTGTGATTTGGGTAAGGCTATTTTTACGCAATTTATAATTAGTTTTCACTTCTTGATATTAGTGTTATTTCAACGGAGTGTTTTGTTGTTCGCATTATTTTCGATGTTTACGTATTTCACCATTTTATTACTTCTATGGTATTTCAACTTAATAATTTCCACTGTTTGTCCACACACCAATCACAGTTTAACACTTGTAATAAATTGTGAAAATGTGTGTTAATAAGTATATGTCCATGTATTTTCTAATATATATAATCAATGCAAAGTAAAAAATAAAAAAAGGCACTTAGCAAGCAACACACATTTCCATTCACTTTTTTTATATTGTGTTAAAGATAATAAATTGTGATTTGTGTACTATTATTTTTACATAATTTATAACTAGTTTTCGTATTTTGGTATCGGTGTCATCTCAACAGAGTGTTTTGTTGTTGACGTTCTTTTCGATGTCTACGCATTTCACAATTCCGATACTTCTACTATATTTCAACTTAACAGTTTACACCGTTGTCCACACACCAATCACTTGTAATATATTGTGAAATTGTGTGTGAATAAATGTATGTCCCTATACTTTCTAATATAAATATGACAAAGAGTATCTAAGGATTTTACCTTCTTTTTTTAGTAACCTGATAGTCCATGGAAAGGAAAAGAAAAGGGGAAATGAGAAAAAATCATGTACCTTATATAATCTTAAATTTCATTAATTTAGTACAAAAAATCTTTCCTATTTAGTAATAGGTTTAGACCTTTAGTTTAAGAATAATAAAAGTACCATTAAAACACTTTGGTTTCCTTCAAAGTACATGTCCACTTTGGGTGCAAAAGAATGTCAAGAAAAACTTCAATAAAAAAAAAAATCATTCCAAATCCAAACACCTCATGTTTTTAAATTTAAAATTTCGAACAAATTAAACATATTCTTACATTATTTTCTTGTAATTTTTTTTTTTACATTTTCATATTTAATAATGTCAAACAATTATTATCCATTATTAGTACAGAGTTCTAAGCTGTGGACCTATATATGTTCCTATATTTAGCACCCCCTTCACGCTATTATTTTACATGTAATTTTTTGTTAGTACATATAGTATTGTTTATGTTCTCATTGCCCAATTCGAATTAATTAATTGAAAGTATTGGTCCATTTGGGTTATAGTGCGTGTCTCATATGAGAAGTAGTAGCACGAAAATGTTGTGCCTCCAATTTTCATTTAAAGGTTTCCAACAGGTCAGTGGTTTTCAACTTTTTATGACGGAACAAAGTCTAGCTCACAAAATTTAGACCCGAATGAGTTTTGTTCCTCTACTATTAGCTCACAAAATGCTTTATAATGACGTGGGTGCTGACTATTAGCTTGCTCCCCCGGTCAAAAGTATGACTTTTACTTCTAGAGGTTGTGAATTCAATCCATTAATAGTCATAGCTTAGCTTTTTCTTTTCTTTTTTTCTTTCTCTTAAGATACATAGAATAGGATTTGAATAAACTTGCATCCATATCATAAGGATTAGGTCAATATATCAATGAATTTCTTCTATAGTATAAGTGAGATTTTTTTTTTTTGGAGAAAGAATTCAATTCAACGAAAATAAATTTTACCAATTAAACTAATTGAAACTCATATATCAGGCACAGATTAACAGTATTATAAAGATGAAATTGCTAAAAATGGACAGAGTAAAGGCAGTATGGAATAAATATGCTGCAAATAAAATTATAGTGACAATAATAAAATCTTGAAAAGCAATGATTGAAACTGAAATATATTTGATAAACTTTAAAACAAACTTACAGATGACTTTGAGATATAGCTTGAGAAATACAAGAGAAGGTTTTGTTTCTGAAAGGGAAGGAAAGTGTTTCAAGGTTTCTTGGAATTTGCTAAAAGAAACTAAAGAGGCTAAAATGTCGTGCCTTCTACAAGCCAGAAGGATAGCTTAAATAGAAATTGGAAAAGTAAAATAAACAGTGAAATAATAATTTAACTTGGACATTTAAACAGTAGTCTTGGTAACTTTGAAAGATAAATCTTGAAAATCTGAAGAAATCTTGAAAATATAGGTTTTGAAGTGTTAGAGTTTAAACATTTCTTGGACTAGTGGGTTATTATGTTAGCGTGGATTTTTCCTTACCAAGAAAAAGTAATTTCTTATAAAATTAAAATTTTGATCCTATATTCTAATGCTAAGTCAACAAGGTTGTTTGGCTCTATAGTTTTAACTATTTGTCATGTACCTCTGCTCCAAAATCAACAATACGATTGGCTTAGCATGATTGAGAATGTATTAATCGGTTCTATAGGGAATTTAAGCTTATAAAACATCTATGTCAATTTTCAGGCTCCTTTGCCATCTTTCATTGGGACCCAAGTGTGTTCTAACTTCTCATAAAGGCCCTTTTCAGTAAATGCAAGACTTTGACTGTTATGCACCTTATCCATACAGGCACATAATGACATGAGAGGTTCCTATTGCAAGAATTAACCTACCAACTTAGGCACCACGCCAAACTGAGGATTTGGGCACCCACATCACATAGTTTTGTATGTATAATGATATATGCAATAGACAAATAAGATCACAAAAAGAAAAAAAATCTATTTTAAATCCTATATTTTATGAATAGTTTCAAATTAAATAAAAAAGTTTCAAAAACATAATTTGTTCAAAAATACATTTGTATTTTAAATTGTATAGATGTATTTGGATCATGTTCATGGTTGGTTTTGTGATCTAGGCAATTGGTGGCAAAACAAAGCCATAACAGAAAAAATAAAAAACTGAAATTAGAATTCAATCACTACAACAAAGCACTGACATTAACAGTACCAGAGAAAAAAAAGAAGCTTTAACCATTTTAGGTAATTGGATGAGGACATAATCCACTGATTAGTAATTTATACAAATGTTTGGTCTCCATTGGTGGAACTATTGGGTCCATCTTAAAGGTCACTAAAGTTCTCCATCTTTGGTAGAAATTAGAAAGTTAACACTGTATGACCAGAAAATGTCACATCCACTTTCCTTTAAAGATTGACATGTGCGAACTTTCAAATTCTACTCAAGTGGGATGCAATTCAATATTATTGCCAATGCTTATCTATTGTTTTAATAAACCAATTCAATTTTAACCAAAAAAAAATTAAATTAAAAAATTAACCAATCTAATAGCTTATCGAGAAAGTGACTTATTAGATGAGAAATGATGCAAATTTGGTGGGTCATGCTTTGGTCAAATTTGCGGCAAAATTTGCGGTCAGTCTATTTTTCTTTTTTTGTAATATTGACTCGCTCCCTCCCTGAGTGTATGAGGTTTAATTGAAAGATATTGTTGATTTAGCCTAATGAGAATTTCTTCTTTCTTAGAAAAAAAGAGTTCCATCCACCACGCCAATGTAAAATTTGTGGTGACTTGCCAAAGAGTAATGTTGAGGACATTGTTAGTATGATATGTTATAAATAGAACAATATTGCTTTTACTTATAAACCACTAACACTTATCGAGAAAGTGGCTTATTAGATGAGAAATGATGCAAATTTGATGGGTCATGCTTTGGTCAAATTTGCGGCCGGTCTATTTTTCTCTTTTTGTAATATTGACTCTCTCCCTCCCTGAGTGTATGAGATCTGGTTGAAAGATGTTGTTAATTTAGTCTAATGAGAATTTCTTATTTCTTAGGAAAAAAAGAGATCCATCCACCACGCTAGTGTAAAATTTTTGGTGAATTGCCAAAAAATAATGTTGAGGACATTGTTAGTTTGACATGTTATAAATAGAACAATATTGCTTTTACTTATAAACCACTAACACTACTTATAAAATACATTAATCATGTCAATAGTTGTGAAAACAATTTTGTTTCTAAACTTATTATTTGTCAACAATCTTGTGGTTTCATGCCATCAAATAGGAATTTTTTTTAATTCAGCCATCAATAGATTGTTATCGGTAATCTCACTTTTCAATTTATCTGCTTGTAATTACTATTTAGCATTTAAGAAGTTTGTAATGTATATTTGGAAAGGTGTATGGGCATTGAAGAAGTTGCCAATTGATTGTCTCTCAAAAAAGATTCGAAGCACCTTATCCCATAACTTGGGGATGGATTAATTAGTCACATCTACATTGTATCTTATGAAGCTTTTATTTATGTTGTGGAATAAGGCCATAATTAGTAGGATTAGTAGTAATAAGTTAATAACTCACCTTTTGGGGTTAAGCGCAGATCAGCGCTTTCCTTGGGTTGTTACAAATGGTATCAGAGCCAACCTAGTATCCCGTGTGGGCTGACATATGGGCCCTCGAGGACGTTAGGGATTTAAGTGGGGGAGATTGTGATGCCCCAAATTCTGTAAGTGTGTGGTCAGTCCCACATCGGGCAATTTTGGGTCGAATGACTTTATTAACAACTGCAAGGAGCCTTAATTGTAACTTGACTAGTCCTTTTGGGGAAGCGCAGATGTGGCTAGATAGTATACAAGCCCACTACGTTTTATGAATATTTAAGCACTTGAACCTTACTCATTTAATCCTTAAATTGCCCTTGTTAACAAAATCCTTTATTTTAAACTTATTTCGGAAGTTGCTAAGTCATCACGACCTAATTAATTTATCACATTTGTATGATATCCCAAAAGGAAACAGGATTCAATATACGCTTACACAATATCACATAATCTAAATCCTTACATCATACGTCACACCTCTAGAAAGAAGCTCATAAAATCTTCTTTTTTTCCAATTTAATTTTGAAATGGCCTTTTACTAAGATGACAAAGCAAGATGTGAAATTCCAACATCAACAATAAAACGTTTATATTTATTTTTAACTAACAAGAAAAGGCTTTATTTATTTAATCGTAATCTTCATGTTTTTAGGATGTATAGAGCCGTAATTGGGGCATACGGGTTTTTTCATTAGTTAATTAAGCCGCAACTTTTTTAACTTCTCGAATAATATGCGTCAAAACCTAACTCTATAAAATTATTTATTTTTGTGCTCATTCTACCAACTTCTAACAGGTGTTATTAAAGGCAGTCTCAGTCCAAGCCGAAAGCTTTAATTAAGAGAATTATGAATTACATCTTGAGGCTATGACACGGGGTATTGTGAGACATTAAATACATCCAAGCAATATATAAAATAATGATTTTGTTAATGAGTGTCTTAGGGTAATGGTTAAAGAATATTAAATGCCTACACTTTACTGAAAATAATGAATTTTTAATATTAGAATAATAAATGAAGAGATTAAAATACCCTTTAAAGTTGTTTTTGTATTATTTTAATATTAAAATTTCACTACTTCTTATAAAGTGAAAGTAATAAATGTTTTCTTAACCATTGCCCTAAGGATACCCGTTTACAAAACCCATGAAATAATTTTCCCACCAAAACACCCCATGATACTACTTTTTTTTTCTTTGGCTAAGAACCCCATGATACTACATGAACATGAAATCCATATGCCTACTAGGCATTTGGCCTAGTGGTGCTCCCCCCTCTCCTTGATTCCCACCCCTAAAAGACGTGGGTTCGATCTCCAGTTTATACAAAATCGATTAACGTGTAAGTGTGTCTATCATCAAAAAAAAAAAAAAAAAAACATGAGATCCAGATATGTTGATATGACAGCAACATTGAAACTCTATCAATTAAGCAAACCACATCTTCACTGTTAAAAAGTCTTATGTTTCTTTTTCTACATTAATTCTCTCGCACACTAGTTCTAATTCTAAGTGCACATTGAACCGTAATAGTAAGGAATATAAAGGGATGTCATAAGAGTGATATACTGGTTTACATAAAAGCCACACCAGTATTTGCTAATGATGATCTGGCCATTGCTAGTTGCATTTCGTCCCCATATGGAGTTAAATCCGGCGTTGGATCCCCTTAGCATTCATTAAAAAAAAAAAATCTAAATTATATTTCAAACTCATTACTTCAAGTCTGGTAAACCTTGTTACAAATTAAACCATTTAATTTCATTAGTTTCAAATCGAATATTAAATTTTTAAAATCGTTGCAATTTCAAATAAAATAAAACCCCAAAAGTTCAGATTTTAAATTCATACAACTTTAATAAGTGTTCAATTTGAAAATTAACGAAACTACCAGACTTAATTATAATTTACGCGCCCCCCCCAAAAAAAATAAAATAAAATAAAAACCCGTTAAATACTAATAATGTACTATATATATTCAGTGGATTGGATTCTTTTTCCTCTTTTTCTTTGCTTTATCCAATTTTGGGGGCACCTTAATTCGTTCACTAAATTGATATGGTTTCTGCATGCGTCATTTTTCCACGTTAGAGTCGTGGTGGATAATATATATAATTCACCACAATGTAGTTATGGATCCTGAATAGTGTGCTATAGGCCTAGCTATATCCTAGGGATAGAGAGAGGGAGAGATGGGTGTGGTGTGGATGACAATCTACCACACAAGGATGACCAACCAAACACATAATATCTTCACCCCGTACGCTGCAAGTTAGGAATCCTTTTTCCACCGATGGGAAACGCTTGCTTGTAAGAATATTGCACAATGTGACATACTCAGATATGACATTCCCCTTAGTCTTTTTTTACCTTTCTTGGACTTGTCTTCCTAACAAAAACAAGACAAAGGCGTGGGACAAATTTATGAGATGAAAATAGATTCGTGATTTGCTTTAATTTCACATGCATGATGCATGTTGGGAAAATGTACATATGCTATTCATCATTTATCATGTACGTACTTTGTAAATTATATGGGTCTAACCAAAAAAGTACTTTAAACTCTGGTACTTGAGTTTCCATTGGTGCTGTGCCTTTGGAAAATCCTGAATTAGATTTGAGGCTCAACTTTAGATGGGCATCACTCACAAGTACGTATGAGAAGAGTGTTACATATATATACTTCTATTGTATAAATACTTCAATTTTACTTGTTGTAAAGTGATATACCAAATATGTGGATTGGATTAAATTGTGTCATGCTGGATTAAATTGTGTCATGCGGGCGTATGTTCATATCAAGTGTTTATTAGGTCAAACTGAGTTATATAAACGATTATGATGTGCACGTTTACAATTGTAACTTATTTAATATTTTTCAACGGTGTAGTGTATATGTGGCCAACGATTTTCCTTAATCGATAGTGACACGATTAGAAGTCTCAGGAGATAATATTGTTAATCATACATGTCCTCCTCCGTACTTTTTGTATCATAATTTGTTATGTATTGTCAAGAAAAGGATAAACCCCTATATAAATAACTATTTAACTTTTTGACATTTTTGTTTCTCTTTAATTTTTTTGTATTAAAAAATCATGAGCCAGGTTCTTTCTTACCAATTACAAAATCATGAATCAACATTATACATACTTGTCTTTTTAGTTTTTACACTTTTATAATTAAGTGACATATATCAATTCATCAAAAGCTCAAAGACATCCGGTAATGGAAAATGATTATATTTCTTATGCATTCAACATATGTATCATCATTCATCCATGCATGTATCTCATACTGTATGATTCCATACAACCTTAAAATCTATAAACTATAAAATTAATGATACATATATAGAATATATAAGATAATTATCGTGACCCACCTCCGAGAGAATGAAAAAAGAAAAAGAAAAAACCCTTCCCTAAAGTGTTTTATTTTTATTATTTAAGTAACTGCATTATTGTCTACAAAATATATTCTTTATGGCAGGCAAGGAAGGAAATAGTAACACTAATAGATAAAGTTGGATAAAAAGGCAGCCAAGATTTGTCCTTTTACCCAACAAATGAATTAAATTTATAAAAAAAAGGGACAGTTCAGTCTCTCTGATTGAATATAGTTCTTTCCCTGCTCAAATTCAGAGAGCCCCTGGGCCTTCAAGTAGAGTCTCAGTCTGAGCAATGGTGGTGGGGGAATAGATTTGCAGTACAAGCCCTTCCACATTATTGGCATTCCTGAAGGCTAAAGCTTAAAGTGTGCCACGTGAATACAACAAGACATAAATTGTCATACCTCGAAGGCTAACATGATAGAAAGAGTGGATAATTCCAAAAAAAAAAGAAGGGCAAAAATAGTTTCAAACAAAAAAAAGTAATAATTGCAATAGCAAGCAAACGGTTTGGGGACCTATTTGTGATATCTATTTGGTGTCACAAAAGGTTATATTGCTTGGTATTTGGGACCACTAATAGCGTTCTCAATATGTATGATCTTCTAACATGGTGTTTTTTTTTTTTTTCTCCTGCTTTTGTTAGAAAAGAAGTTAATGTAAGTGTGTGATGTTTATTTTCTTTGGCCAACAAATAGGAGTTAGTGTGAGTGATTGGTTTATTAGATTTTTGTTGATTTACTGAAAGTAGGTAAAAATAACAAATAGGTAAGTTAGTGTGAGTGATTGGTTTATTAGATTTTTGTTGATTTTCTTTGGCCAAAAAATACTAGTAGTTAGGTTGTCACATGAACGGCCTAAAGTCATAGTATCTGAATTTTCGCCATCACTATCCCACAAGGGCACCGATTTTGGTGTTGGGTCACTAACAAGTCACAACTCATGCATGCAATCTATAAAAGCCATATCATAAGGCTTTATAATTAATTGAAGAATACAATTGCTCTTGGCAAAGTAACTTTAATACAGTAACAAATTCAAGCATCATATTTGAAGAAAATGGCAACAATTGAATTCATTAATTAAGCATCAAACTTGAAAAAAAGAAAAAGAAAAAAAATAATAATATCAATAAGTATATATTCACTTTTTTCTGTTACTACCGATAAGATATATGATAAATTATTAATGATAGATCATAAAATAATATCAATAATAGGTATATATGAAAATCAATGATAACTTTTCATCACTTTAATATTTTTTACTAAAGTATAATCACTTTAATATGTTATGAAAAATATTGTATATATAATACTTAAAAAAATAAATAAATATTTTACTATGCCTTATCTCAACCACCGTATCGACAATATGGATAATGTTCTCTGGCTCGAATCTATGGATGGTCATGTCTTCAATTAAAAACAGTGTACTTAGTCCAGGTTGTTGAGTTTGTGTTGGGTGGCATTAATGAAAGTGGCCCTTCTCCTATTCGTACATTGAACAGTATTTAATGAGTTAATTATTATAATCACTCGTGTAATCAATAAATCAATTGTCACCTGAGAGCACCCAAAAGGCCAAGAGAGAGAGTCAAACAAATTTTTTGATAAATAATAAGACTTTATTGAAATAAGAAACATATTTCATAACCCTACAAAGAGGGAAAAGAAAAACCCTACAAAGAGGGCGGAGAAAATAACATTCGTCACGGCAAAATACCCTAAAGGGTAGAGAGAGTCAAACAAATTTTTTTCATGGTTTACCTTGCATATCTTATAAGTTGGTATAACCTAGATATCAACATCTAAAGCAACGTATCTGGTAATGGTTTGGTTTTTTCAACATGCATGAAGTTCCTGACCAATTCAAATTCATCTTGAGGTTCATATCTCGTTTTCATTTACTTGACCAGGTTCTAATTAGCATCTTTTACCTACCAAACAACTTTTTTTATCCGTCTTTTCTCATGGTTTGGACTTTGGAGGAGATAAAGTTAAGGACCGAATGGCACAGCTTAGTTAAGGCCTTCCTTTTTGTTTTTTGATGAGTTAAGGCCTTCCTTAGTGCAACCTACGGGGGTCAATATTTACTAGCATATATATTTTGATAGTCACAACAAAACAAAAAACTGGACATTTTGATTCAATATGTTGAAACAAAATGAGGGTCTTCGGCATCCTGATTAATTTTTCTCCCGCTACATCACTTTGACCACTGACTTTGAAGTTTGAATGCATGTATGTACTCCTTTTCAAAATAATAAATTTTAAGGATATGAAATTCTTCACAATTTTTTCACAGTTATTAACGTATTCTTATATGATTGATGCATAATGAAAATAGTAATAGTGATGAATCATTTGAAAGTGATGTTATTTCAATAAAGATTTGCTACATTAGAAAGTTGTGGAAAATAAAATTGTATCCCTAATATTGATCTTTTCGAAATAAACCAATCTTCCAAGTTTTGAGGCCATTGCATGTGTCATGTGAATTCCAAAATATTCCATGTCTGTGTGCAAGTGACGATGATGATGTGTGCAATTATGCCTTTCATGACCTTATTAGGTTGTTTACAATTACAAGCACATATGTTGTCAAATTGCAATACGTTAAGCATGACATCGAATCTCAGATCCATTGGTAAAAGTTAGGGCGAAGATGCGACGAAGAATCCAAAAGTGGGTCCAAATTGAAATCAAATCATTTAGGTACTTAATAATACATTGCTCTTTCATGGTCAACAATATTATCATTATGGAAAATCTAAGGGAGGCGGTATCTTATTTGGAGGTGGAGGGTTAAGGCTGATAAATTCATTATTTTTACTCATAGATTTTATAACTTGTCAAGCTAGCTTTTGGAAATTGATGGATGTCAAAGGTTAAGATAGAAAGAATAGACTATCAAATGGGTTAGATGCTTTCATATTAGGGAGTCCTTGTAAGTGTCTAAAGAACAAAGAACTTATTAGACAAAACAAAAACTTGCATTCATTTCCATCCTGCTTAGTTGTAATATTTTGTTAAAGTGTGATAACTTAACTATGATTTGAGATTTTAGTCAATTTCTATCACTATTAATGGGTCTTGTACCTTAACGACCCTTGCATTAGATGGTGCTTCCTGGCGTATCCCAAATTTCCAAGTAAAACGTCCAGATTCGATTCCCTAATAGTGGAGTGCTTAAATGTAGCCAAAAATTAAATGTATTATATCTTCGTTGAAAGTTCAAGATGCCACTTTTGAGGGTTGTAATATAAATGATTAGGACTTGAAATTACATGTAAGTTGTAACAGAATATTAAACCTTTTTCTTTTTTTCCCAAAAAACTTCTCAACAGGACCACTCATTATAGAGGACCAGCATCACTAGTTATTCATATTAAAATTGCATTATATTTGTAATTTTGTTTTTCTTGATAATATATATTTGTAGTTTGTAATTTTGTATCATGTCTATATTGTTCATCATCATTAATTGTACCATGCAAAAGGCTGGCATGGGGTTGCCAATTGCCATTGAAGCTTGGTTGATTATTATTCGAACCAGCTGGATATATTGCCAATCACAATCTCTAGAGTCTAAATACATGGTGGTGCTAGCATGAATTGATTGCGACCCCTTCTTTTCATGTGAAATTAACTATCTACAAAAAATTCGGTGTACAATAGATGGTAAAGACTAAAGAACATATCACTTATTTAACGAATCAATTAGTGCGGAAATTTCAAAGAGGGAAATCAAAAAACATAGCTAGCTATAAATATAAGGGAGTGTTGCCCTCATAGGTAATGTAGGTGAAATAGCTTAACATGTAAAGCAAATTATTAGGGCCTATTAGGCTATGAGCAATGATTTTATTTTTCAATGAGGGTTTGGGTTTGGGTCTATGAGCTATAACATGAAAGCCTTCATTTTTTGTTAACAATGATTATTGCAGTGCATGTATAACCCTAAAGTCATATTCCAACAGGAAAAGACGGGGAGGGTTATGTAATTATCTTTGACTAGACGTTTCATCTAAAGACGAATACTAGCTTAACATGATGGTTGGTATGACAATCTTTTTGTCATGTTCTTTGACACAAAATGCTTAACATAATGGTTGGTATGACAATCTTTTTGTCATGGTCTTTGACACAAAATTCGTAAAGAAAAATAATAATATTTCGTATTCCTTCTCTCCTCAATCCTTCTAATAAAGTCAATAATAAACTTATGTGAAATTACATTGTTGCTTTAATCATAATTAATTTTTACCTTAATAATTGTAAAACGATTGTCGGAGTCTGAAATTCTAAGCCAAAACTCAATAGAATCCTTTTGAAAATCTCATATACATTGAAATTGGACATCCTTCTCTTAAAAATCGAACTAGACCTTTATTATTATTCTGTTTTCTCTTGAAAAACTCAATATATAGAATCCATTTGAAAATCTCATACACATTTAACTTGGACATCCTTCTCTTAAAAATCTAACTTAGACCCTTTATTATTATTATTCTGTATTCTCTTGAAAAGCCTCGTACCGGTTTGACATGACAGCATTTTAGGCCCTCGATTTGTTTTTTGCGTATTTCACTATTTGTCAATGTTTTACACCAATTGCATCACATGTAGTGAAGAGAGTGTTGTATTTGAAGTGTGTTTCTTATCTTATTGGCAACAACAGAAAAGTAGTGAAGAGAGTGTTGTATTTGAAGTGTGTTTCTTATCTTATTGGCAACAACAGAAAAATAGAGAAGTTGTTTTCTAATAGGTAATGATATGTTCTCACCATTTGAAAGAAAGTAACATAAAAAAAAAAATCAATATTAATACATGTTACAATTTGTAGATATTAAATTTTCATAATTTGTGAGCATTAATATCCACATTTAGCTAGTGTAAAATTAATATTTATCCTCTCTCTCTCTCTCTTTCTCTCTCTCTCTCTATATATATATATAGTAACCCTCACAAAGAAAAAATAGTGTCACCACCAATATGTGATTTTAATAGACTCAAATTGCCAGAAAATTCAAGAATAGATGATGATTTAAGACATTTATAGTTTTCTTACATGAACAGAAATCTTTGTAATCACAGTGACATAATTCTATCCCTTCTTCGTTGGAATTTTCTGAATAGGAACTATTAGAAGAGTTTTCAATTTGAAAAATTTCATTATCTGAAATCATTTTCTGAGTTAGTTTGTAAAATTTGATGCAGAGAGGGAGCAATAACCATAGCAATCCATGAAACACCAAAGTTTAAGATAGGCCTTGCCCATTCAATTTGTTTTGAAGTATAAAGGGTTTAGTGAAATTTTTTTTTTTTTTTTACACATAAAAGTGTACAATGTTTTAAGTCATTAATATTTTATTCTATCAAATAAAATGATAACTAATTTTAAATTATATGACATCTTATTCACTTTTACATTAACAAATTTAATAAATCTATTGAAACAAAATTTTCATAATTTTTTTTTTCACAATTGTCAATGTATCATGTTTTGATTGGTATACATATAAAAATGATATTAGTGACATGACTATATAATTAAATTAATACATAACGGTTGTGTATAATATTTCACTCATATTAGAGTGAATCCTACATGTGAGAGAGATATTGTATATAATCATTATATCAAATACTATCTCGTCCTCGAAGAAGTTAAAATGGTTAACCGCCCTTTCCCATATTTTTATATAACATAAATAAATAAATAAAATCTTACCTTTTAACTAATTGATAGAAAGATTATGAAATTGTTTGTAGAATTGCTTTGGAGGTCGTGGTTAATGGAACCATAAAAGTTCAGTCTTGGTACCAACTGACAGTAGGTGCCTTCACACGCTCTATGGGTGGACTTGTCTCTTAATTTCTCATGGCTTTTTATTATTATTTCTGTTAATATATAATACCTTTATTCATATTATGCTTGACGGATTTAACATCCACATTAGGAATAAAACAATCATTATAAGCGTGGAAAATAAACGTTCTAGGATTATTAATAATCACGGTCGTGCTCTTGTTTATCATTTTCAATGAAAACGAGGGATTAAAGAATGATATTGTTTGCGTATGGTAATCTTCTGTAGTTGATGTATTCAAGCCATTAGCCCATTAATATCCATAGAATCTATAGTGGATTATAGTGGGTGTGTGTAAATATATAAAATAAAAAGGTGGATTTATTTTTTATTCTTTATAACAAACGATAGAACTGTGAATATATGTAGTAACAACACGTGTTATTTTTGAAATCTCTACAATTACGTTGTTTAGGAAAAAAATCAAAATACTGAAACAAACCATTAAGCATCCATTTTATAGCTTTCCAAACGTTTTTCGTATTTTCATTTGCAACTTAATTGACTTTTTGAAAATATATATATAAGGGTCTTTTTGAAAAGCTTGGGATGAAAATACATCAATATTGAAATATATGAATATTTAAAAAGTTGTATATAAATTGATTCTGAAAATACGTTAGATTTAAAACTTACTCAATCACATACTTAATTAAACATATTAATCCATAGTAACTCCCACCAATTTTTTAATTTCATGTATTAATTTAATTATAAATTGATCTTTACAAGTTTATTGCTAAAGTACCTCCTAGCTACTCTCTCTCTCTCTCTCTCTCTCTCTCACATTCGAAGCAAATTCTAAATCAATCTTAATTTCTTTCTCCCTATTCTTGACTGTCCCCTCAAAATAATTGAAACATTACATTAATTAGTTGTGAGCCTCATGGCTCATTCATAGAATATAAAAATAAGCCTTTCGTTTCTTTTCCTTCCTCATGTGGTCATGTTTTAGTTCAAGACTTTGTAGGACAGTGTCAATAGAAGGAATGAAAATCTTCTATCCCACTTTTAATGTTCCACTTTTCACAACTCGACAATGTTTTTTTTTCCTTTCCACTTTATATTCCACATAAAAAGTGAGATAGAAATCACAATAGAAGAAAACAAGTTAATTCAGAAGAAGTGGAATAGTTAAATGCAATTAGGTTGGTTTTTGCTCTGACTCCATTGAATACTTGTTTTTTTCCTTTCCTTATAAAAAAACTAAGATTTAAAATGGAAAAAAATCTAACACAATCTAACACATGGCTAATTGTGATTGGTGGAGTATAAAGTGAAACATAAAAAGTGGGATAGAAGATTTTCATTCCAATAGAAGAAATACCAAGTTAATTGGCAGAAGAAGTGGAATAGTTAAATGCAATTAGGTTGGTTTTTGCTCTGACTCCATTGGAATACTCATGTCCTTTCTATATCAACATTTCCCCCCTAGTTCTATATCAAAAGAATTGGTTCAATATTTCAATAGCATTTTTATATTATTCGTGATTATTGATAGTATGAATTATTGTAGACTCAACTCTTCAATGATACGTGCCAATGATGAAGAAATTAAAAAAACCTATAACACATTTGTGGTGATTAGCTATCAGCACTTCGATACTAAAGTTAGATCTCTATTTTTAGTGAAAAGATAAGTCACTCGATAATTGCGTATATTTTGAATGTCTCATAATTTTTTTTAAACAATATTCAACGCCATCCATATCTATAGTATGGATACATAATGTATATAAATAATAAAATATTGTATAATTACTTACTTTTATGCATAGACACATCATATACTTATTATATTAAAAAAAAAATCCGTCCAAACACTAGTTCTACTAAATGTGATTCTTGTCACACATGATGATTATGTAATATAACTATATATAGGTCAGCGTTGATTTCCATTATAGGTAATTGCCACAGATATGAACAAATAATAATATTTGATTAATGTGGTCTAAGAACCAATATTGGCAATAGGTTTTTGTCATTGTTAATAATGGAATCTAGCTGGAGTTTTCAATGCGACAAGAAATATAATGTTAAACTTGTTGATATTTTTCCAATTAAACATAAAATGAATATAGTCTAATGTGTCATTCTGAATAGTATATTATCCCTGCAATCAGACGTGACACATTTCTAAAGTTTATTTTCGCAAAGTAATTATTGCAATCAATTAGTACTTTTAGAAATAAAATTGTAGATAGGATATGTTGTAATTGTTGGTAAAAAAAAAAAAAGTTTTGATGAAAGTTATGTCTATATAGACTAATTCGTGTTGTTGAATTGAAAAGAATTTTTAGCACACCCGTGATTTTGCACCGTACCTAAATTTCTGTTTGAAACTTAATTGAAAAATATCATTGTTTGCAATTGACTTTGGACCATATAAATGTTATTGTTACAAGTAGTTGAGAGTTGAGACTCGAGACTAATGTTGTAGAGGGTTGATCTCCTTAGTTAATACCTTATCTTTTTTTAGTTCGTGACCTTAGACAAGACCTAAATAAAAAAAAATTTGCCACTCATTCGAGATTTTTCATTTTTAGTTATAAATCAGTAACATGATGTTTATTTGTCATATATAAGCAAGTAACGTGTATGGTTTCTTGTCAGTGTTAATGATTGAATTTGAGAAGTATCATGTCCTTGCAACCAGGCATGAGGCATGGCTATCATTCTAGTCTAGAAGTTGATCTACGTAAGGAAAAGATGTTTTTGACTTGCCATAGTAATAATTAATTGATTCTTATTCATTGAAGGCTGAGAAAGTATTTGCGTACTCAGATTTGTCTGGTGTGGGAATCTAATAGACCTTTACCATAGCCGTCAGACTTAAGCCCAACAGAGCTTACATCATTTTGGTTTGAAGGAGGGCCATTTCAGCTTTGGCAGGTTGGTCCGAGTTTTAGTAATTGACCATTTATTGATAATTAAATGGTTTACATTTTGTCATGTGATCAATATTTAACAAATATTTATTTATTATTCCTGTTTTCAATATCTATTTTAAGTTATGGGTAATGTGAAGAAATCTAAACCACTTATTTTTCAATGAATTATTAAGATTTGAATATCTTTTTTTTATTATTATTATTTTTTTATATATTATTTTGGGTGTCTGAGTTAGCGTTCGGTAGATACATGTATTTCGACTAATTCCAGGAGGACACGTAACATCTTACTAGCACGTGTATCACGATAGGCACAAGGCTTTACCTCGGGTAGGATGGTCTTAAGAAAACTCAAACTAATGACTATTAGAGAGCACATTCAAAATCAGAACCCCTTCCCTATGAATCCTAAAATATAAACCCAGTCCGGCTATGAACAAGGCCTATTGTTGCAATAAAGTGGGACAGACTCATGCTTGACTGTTATTTGTAGGATAGAGCTAGAGATAGGAAAACAATAGATTAGGCCTAATAGTCATCTAGAATATGACTGAGGCCCAAATAATTACCTAGAGTTGATATAAAATATCATTGTCTTGGGCTCTTGGCCTGCTTTGAGATCCAACGCAAGCCCAGTTATTATTTGACCTGTGAACTATGCGTTGGAACATAAATTTTGTCCTATGGATCATGTTAATCTAGTCCATAAAGCTTTTTAAAAGAAATCAATATAATTCTTACACCTCTTTCCATTTTTAATACCAATTTTTTGAATGAAATTTCTTTACAAATTGAGTTGTTCAATGTATAATTAACTCTTTTTTTTTTTCCTCATAAAAATGCAAAGGCCAAAGAATTCGAAGAATGCATAATTTGCTCAAATTCAACTCCAAAGTCCAAACTATCAGTTATGTCAATTCAGTTCATAATTTTTTTAAAAGAGTTTAATGTTTTTTTTTTTAATAGAAAAAAGAGTTTAATGTTATTATCACACTATTTTCTTTTTAGAAATCAACAGACTAATTTTCTTTACTCAAATGATTTAACTTGTAGTTAATTTTTTTTTGATAATTTACTTGTAGTTAATTTTGATTAATACAAATGTAAACAATTTATACATTACATAGTTAACCATGTTAACAAGTGGAGCTAAAAGTGACGTTGAACCATTTTTAAAACTTTAGAGACTAATTAAACGAGGACCATATTTTGCCTCTTTTTTTCTTCTAGCCAATACCTTAGGGCTACTCCCACAACCTTGCTAAATGGGCCACTTTGGCATCATCTAATGGGCCTATAAACCCAACTCTCATATTAATTTTTGTTGTCCTTGTATATTTGTTCAGGAAAAAAGAAAAAAAAAAAAAAAAGAGATCCAAAATAATGTGGAATTGGAGCTTAGGTTTGACCCGGTTCAAGCATTGGGCTAGCTTCGGCCCATTTATACATCTGAAGTATTTGCTAATAGAAGTTTCAACTGTAAAAACTGGTGTCAGAAAGAGCTGAAACTGGAACCCCTGCTAGGGTTTTCATTCATCTCTCTCTCCGAAAATCCACACAATAAAAATGCAAACTTTTTGCTAAAAGAAGCAAAAAGATGGCATTTTGGTGTAGAATCAACCGGTTCAAGCTCAAGCACTTTCCAAATCAAATTGCTCCAAGACACTACTTTGGCATCCCAAATGCTTCTTCTCTTAATTCAAATGCTTCACACACCAACCCAAGTATTTTTGAAAAGCCTTATTGGGTAATTCACAGTGGACCCACTAGTTTTTGCAACAATGTCAGGTTTTTTGCTGCACCAGTTCAGGTAATGATTTGGGTTTGTAATTTGCTGATTATTTGGGATTTCTCTAAAAAAAATTCTGTATTTGGGTATTGGATATTTTGTATTTTGTATATTTTTTTTTTCTGGGTTAGATTCAATTATTTAGCTTGTGGATCACTTGGGTTTTGGTGTGAATGTCTTTTGTATGTGTGTCTGTGTGGTGTTAATGGGGTAGTTGCATATGCATAATTGAATTCAGGTTGTAAGAGTGAATTTTGGATATTTTTGGTGGTGGTGTTGGGTAATGGATGGTTATGGATGCAGAATGAATGTTAATGATATGAGGGTGTAAATTGTTAGTTAATTATGGGGATTTTGTTTTTATTTTTTTATATTAGGATTTGGATGATGTGTGTTTTATGATGTATTCTTGAACTTTCAGGCTGCAAAGAAGGAAAAGAAGGACACAAGTGGGCCGCGTTTGAATGGAAAAATCCAAGCCCCTGTTATTAGGCTTGTGGCAGAGGAAGGTACATCAGTTGGGAGTGTTTTGTAATAGATTTCTTCTATATGTCCATGTTATATTGTCTCTTGATGGTTTTAAGATTGATATGCCTGTTAAAAAAGATGATGACAACATTGTAAAATGTAGAAAATTCAAATAGGGTGGATATGCTCTTTATAGTTGTAAGAGAAGGAAATGCAAATACAAACTACACTATCCTTTAAAAGGGGCAAAAAATACTATGATATTACAAACTATAAATTGTATCTTACTACGAATTAATCACAAGAACTTATTACCAGTCTTGTGATTCTGTAGCTTTTAGCTATCTATCCATTAGGAGAGACTCAAGAGGTTCAAAGACTTTCATTCATCATTAAACAGATTGAATACTATGGTGATATTGAGCCAGGCTTAGGTGTAGATGACCATTGTGAAAAATGAAAGAGAAGACTGAAATAAGTTAATCTAAAGTGTTGTATTTCAAAGAAATATTGAGCTATATGTTACATTTAACTAACTGCTAAACAGTACTTGGGGAAGATCACAATTCTGTGTATTTTGGGCAATCTAAGAGTATATTAGACTTTTGTTAGGGTTATTCTGAATTTATGATTATGTGCAGGGCTTAAAGAATATTTCAAATTTGAGGACGGTAAGACTGTAGTCATCTCCAGAAGTGAAGCACTGGAATGTGCCAGGAAACTCAAGCTCGATTTAGTGGAGGTAAAATATTCCAAATTTGTGGCCATGATACTTGTAAAGAGAATTCATGAATGTGATAACTGCAAAAAGAGAGCGCTGACTGCACAAATTTGATGAATGCAAGATGGACTTCTTTATGATTAAAATATTTCAGCTTCCAGTAGTTTGGTTGGCCTATTCATGTCTGCCTTCTTACATTCTTTGCCGTTTCCTTATCTTCAGATTGTCTCTCTCTGTTTTTTTTGGGGTGTTGGGAGGTTGTTCCTGGATGTATGTTTGTATTTATATGTATATAATCAAGGGCATACATGAATAGGTTAACTTAGTTTTGACTTATTCGGAAGTCTTCCATGATATTTTCGGATCCTGTATAAAGGGTGAAGTATTACCTTTCATTGTCTTTATATTTAGATATTTTGATTTCCCCGAAAGACCCAGGTTCTAGTCCCAGTAAAGGAATTTTACACTTCCCCCTTCGTTTACTTATCATTTTTTTTTACTATCACCTTTTGCAGTCTTTTTTCTCTGGTTTTTCTTCGTATGTTTTTATTTTCTTGAATGACAAGAAACAAATACCAAGCATCTTTTGAGCACTAGTAGATTATCCATTTTTCTGAAACCATTGAGTTGTTTTTAGACATAATAAGCAAATGTTCAAATCATCCTTGGAGTAGCTTCTGTTACTTGTTGAGTAGGCTGTACGGTGTGTGTCATGAGCACACCAGAAACACGCATGGTTGCTCCACTTTCTTTAGGTACTCCATAATAGCTCTTACTTATCCTAAGAAAAAAAGTTACTCTATTATAGATCTTTCTTTAAGGAATTTGTGATGCTATTCTAGCTTAGATGCGAATCTCTGGTATGATACCTAAGGAAATCTAAGAATCGTTGGGTTGTTGGCCATGCTGATTTACATGAGCATTTTTTGAGTGAGTAGGGTTGGGTACCATAAGCAACATTCATATTCGGTGTTCATTCAATGTGGGAGAGTTGAAAGTAGGAGTTTATCATGGGAAAAAGTAATGGACTTAGACTTACATTGGTGAGAAAGAAATAAAAGGCAGCCTGAGTACTCTATATAAGGTGATTTACACCACAAACATTTTAGGTTTGGAGATGATATGTGCCCATGGTTGTTTTCTTCTTTATCCTGATACCAGGTGTTATCATTCTACTTAACATGTGTATTTTGAATAATTTAGCGAACTTTTCCCTTGTGACCAACTTGAAAATACATCCTGCCTTGCCCTGATTAAATTGCTTCCCTATCCAGCCCCACCGCATCACGGGGTGCAAAGATCTGCTAAGGTTTTTTATTCTCTTTAGGTGAGGCTTGGAAGGGGAGAGCTGCCTTGAACCAGCCCTGTTGCCATTGTTATGGCTGCAGCGTCAATTAAGGTAGAGAGGTAGTGGGTGTTCCTTTTGTATGCTACCTATGTACTAGGGTTGCACCACTTTTCATTCTTTTCCCTATTACTTAATAAAAAAGTATAGAGGTACTATTTATTGATGTATCCATATGTTATTTTAGTTTCTATGCAATATTCTCAAACATGAAGTTTCTCCTCCTCTTACTCAGTTTTTGAACCACCTTTATTGACTCCTCTACTATCTTGGATGATATCTACCATCTTTTTATTTTCAAAAATAATTTGGTGTAATGGTTTCTTCGAAAACGAGGCAAAGAATGTCCTTTGAACACCATTATTGATTTACCTTATTGATTTATTGCTTATATAAATATGCTGGAGTCTAATGTGTTTAGCCATACATCTGTTGATACCTATCAAAAAAGAAAAAAAAGCCATACATCTGTTGATGCTTGGAGTAAATGGCATGGCCAGCATCTATGTAAAGGTTGGAGCTATTGCCTATTAGCACTTAAGAACTATAGCTTCTTGGGACAAGAAGTTTGTCTAGCAAATTCTGGGATGCTCAATATTTTAATTTCTGTTGCCATTGCCATGTTGCTGGTGCTCTTTGGAATTGGATCTTTAAGACCTTTGGGATGCAGTGGGTTATGTCTGGGACAGTGGCTGATCTTCTGCATAGCTGGTGGAATGGTTTAGGTCGGCACTCGTCGGACATTTGGAACTTTGTACCAGCTTGCTTGATGTGGACGATTTGGAAGGAGCGCAATCAACGAACTTTTGAGGATGTTTCTAAAGCGGATAATCAAATATTAGAGGGCTTTATCCAAACCCTCTTTGATTGGTCCAAAACCTGGGGATTTTCTAGCTGCACTTCCCTTTCTGAATTTATTTCTTCTTTGTATCTGATTTCTCATGATGTATATCTTTGATGTGTTAGTGTTCATGCTTTATGCACACTACACTTTCTCTTAATAAAGTTCTGATCTTACCTATCAAAAAAAAATATTTTAATTTCTGTGTAGTTTATGAAACTACTCTTATCGTTTATCTCTGTTCTGGGGACTCAATTTTGTTATTTTTACAGGTTCAAAGAAATGCTAATCCACCTGTCTGTAAACTCATGGACTTCCACAGAGAAAAGTACAAACAACAGTTGAAGGAAAAAGACCGTGCTAAAAGCAAGGTAGTTTACGTTGTGGATTTGTGCCTTTGTGTTGAATCTTGCTGAAATTGAGCCATTCTCTGAACTAAAACCACTACTTTGTTATTGTTTTCTTTTGTTTGTAGCTTTGGAATAGCCAATCTCCATTTGTGATAAAAATAATTATTTATTGTTGGTGCACTCCTTTTGCTTCTTGTCATATATGAGTATGGTGGTTGGAAAAGACATATTGAAATTTGTCCCTCATATGTGGTTATCTGTGAGTTATTTTGCCATTAGAAGCACCCATACAAAATAAAAAATAAAGTTATTTTGCCATTGGAGTATATGATATAAGCATGGTTCTGCAAGAGTTTACTTTTCTCCATAAATTATTATGACTTCTCTGCCTTTTGGCCAAAGATTTGCTGTAGGACTTTGGAGCTTTCACATTGAGGTCTTAAGTTTCTTGCTGTTCCATATTGTATGTTTTTTTTTTTTTTTTTTTCCTTTTTTGGGGGGCTATGCATGCATCATTGGCAAACCATGTCGATTGTTAGTAGTGAGAAGTTTAACTTGAGACATTTGGTGCTGGAACTAAAGATACTAGATATTATCAATGTGGCACCTAGTTATAGCTAATTTTCAATTTGCTTTTAGGAATAGAGAACACACATACACACTAAAAGAACCATCTCCTTGCAAGTGCACCTATTCCAAAATCATCTCATAGGTCTTAAACATTGTTTTTACATCAAGAGAGAATTACTTATCAAAAAACATCAAGAGAGAATTGCTAATATCATAATTTTGAGTAGAGGAAGTATTAATTGGGTAAAAAATGTATGCATCCATGCTTCAAAACCACTTTGCTGTTTGCAAAAGGGCATAGATGACCCTAGGCTCGGAGAGTCAAAGCATCAATCTTGTGGATTGTAAACAGTTTCCTAGAGATAGAACTTTTTAGAAGTTAAGATGATGGCTTACCACTTCTTCAATGAGCTGTAGCTCAAGTACCATCTCGTCCATTTGTAAAAGCAGTGTGGAGGGTGAAGTCATTAGCGCACATGTACAACTTACTGATAATAATACTAATAAGAAAAAGGATAAGACTCAATGCGTAATTGACCTTATTTTCCTATTGCAAGATGATTTATAATGATAAATCTGAAAGTCCCAAAATCAAGGTGTCATCAGCTTGACTAATTTTACATTTTAAAATTTTGGAAGTTTTGGAGTAACAGATAATGCATCCCCTGTTTTGACCAGAGTGTTCTCATTGCTATCCACGATTTTTCAGTTGTGTACATTGTATATTTTATGCAAAATACTTTGCTTAAAGATGCAAATTTTAGTGGCTAAGTAACAATTATGCATTTCATAAGATGTGATATGAGTACATATATATAAGGTTGCGTATAGATGTAGCTTGAGTGATTGCCTTGGCGGATTTTCAAGCACCTTTGCAATTGACTGTTGTCTCCTAGCCTAACCTAGGTAATTCGACTGTCAAGTTCGGAGTTCATAAAGTAATTGGGAAGATATTGCAACTATTCTGGAAATGATAAGTATATTTTGGAAGGAAATATCAATGCTTAACATCGACTGAAAGTAGCATGCATTTTTAATTTTTGTTTTCTCATGCTTTTCTTGATGTATATGTATGGTTCTGGTCCTGGGGTTATGACTACTTGCAAAATGGTGATATTATTGAAAAGGTTTTTGAGCAGTCCACAAGATTTAAGACTTGGTCATAGAAATTACATGATTGTAAAGTTAAAAAAAGTTAAGTTCTTTTTTGTAAATTTTCATTTATGAAGCAAGGAAAAAAAGAAAATTAAAACGTTCAATTAGATTGGACCTTGTAGATACTAGATAGTGTGTCAGACTCTTCACTTATGTTAATATTTCACATTCCTATAGGAGGAAGTGTAAGTAAATTAATTTTGGTCCTGTAAATCTAGATCTTGTTCTTTATTTTTATTGTAGTTTTAACTTTTTGGGATGCTCTGATTATGCAGTCTGAAGTGACTTTGCGAAAAGGAGACTGCAAAGAAGTTCGCTTTTCTGGGAAAACGGTAAGTTCTTTTCTTTGAATACCTGCATCTTATTTTCCTTCCGCCATACCGTTGATACTTCCTGAAACTGTCTTATCTGTTTTAGAAGTAAAGAAAAACATGATGGCAACAATTTAATATTTTCACTCAAAGTAAGGGTATAGATGCTCTGAGCACAGATTTTTTAAAGAGCTTGAACAATTGATAACAACAATATGAACATTATAAGTCAAGGAAAGTGATCATTAAAATCTCTTCACTCAGTATGTCAACTCAAGTGTGTCTTTGGGTGCTTCGTCAATTGATGAAAATCTGCTGTGATTTCTTGGATTTCCAATTGTTTATGTTATGGATTATTTGAGTTGTCCCATTTATTTTGTTTGCCTAGTATCTGGAAGCCTGGCTGGGCCATAGATGTACCCACTAACCCAACTAACCCAAATGTATGACCTGCAATGTAAAATGCATACAAAAATGAGAGGAATCTGGTCAAAAGATAGATGAATCGTGGTTACAACATTGATTATGAAAGAGCGAGGGGAAAAGAATGATGGTACAACATACCCACTGCTATTCTTTTCAGGAACTAAAGGACTTAAAGATGAAAGCAGATCAAATTAAAAGACTGATGGAGCGTGGTTACCGGGTGAAGGTACTTTCTTTCATTTCTTTAAACTATTTTCTGATTATTTATTTTTTGAATTTTCTTTTCCTGCTTATGGGTTTCAAAGAATTTCCACTCAATTACCATTTCTTTCTTCTTCTTTTTTGGGGTGGGTGGGGGGGTGGTTGTTTGGCAAAGTTTCTCGAGCTCAAGAAGTGATATGATAATGTTTATCCACAAAAGAAGAAAAACAAATAAAGAACTGATACAACATACTAAATCCACTCATTCTTCATTCTTATGCATGTTCATATGCCAATAAAAGTTGTCTTGTTCTACCAAATGCACGTGTGGTATAGGTGTGTGTCCTCAAAGTCTTTCAGCTGAAGTTACCAAATTGACCATAAGTGCTTTAATAATAATTAATTCTCTTCTGTGGATCTGAAACAGTGCAGGGCAATGGGTAAAGATCAGGACTTGAGCGGATTGCTATCTCGTCTCTCTGCTTTGGTATGGCCAAATCCTTTTAATTTTCTTACTGTTTTATGTTAGAATCATTAATATGCACTGTTTGTGTTTTCTTTTCTTTTTTACTTTACCACTCTTAATTATGAACAACATTCTGCAGATTGAAGATGTTTCTGTTGTAGAAAGTGGACCATTGGTGAGAGAAACAGAGGCACATGTGGTAGTCAGGCATATCAAATTTGGCATGTCCAAGAAAGGTGGTGGGAAAAAGTTTAAGGTTCTAGGAGATACGAGTGCTGAGGTTCAAAAGGCCACCACTGCACAAGCAACTGCCAATTCTATTGGTCCCACTGAAGAACTGAGTTCTACTGAAAATGACTCAGAAACTGAGGAAGAGATCCTTTCTGATGAAGCTGACCTGCCTATTTCCTCTTCCATGGAAAGTCACGATGAAAATCTTAAAGACAATAAGAATGCATGGTCAGTTGTTGATTCTAGTGATAATTTTGACGAAGTATTCCATCTCGGTGATGATGTGAATGGAGTAATTTCCGGTTCTACAGATAAACAATTGACAACTGCACAAGAATCAACCTCTCCTTTATCTAGGGTCAACGTTTCAGACCTTTTGCACCCCATGCCAGTACCCGAATTTACAAGAGCAAATCAAGTTCCATCCTCCCCACAAGGGCCTTTCATTCGGACTGAAAATAGGTACAAAGGAAGTGAGCCAAGGAATCAGTTCCCACCAACGAAACCATTAGATAATAGGGGTCCAGGGATGAGGGACTCAGTGAGGCTAGAACCCCAATTTCCAAATCAAAGAAGGCAGCCCCCGGTGGATATGAATTTTTCGCCTCCAGTGGCAGAAAGCAGGCAAGTTGGGACTGATGCTTCTGTTTTCAGAAACTCAAAGCTTCCTCCTAATAACATGCCCAAGCGAGAACCAAATCCTCCTAGTGCTTCCAGCACCCCTGCATCTAGTTATGGCCTTTTTAGTACTCCAATTGCTCCTGGGGAACAAGGTGTACCAGCAGAAGTTCGTAGTACTCCAATTTCACCAAATAAGAATTTGCCCAATTTGAATTCTGATGATCGTCAAAGGCCAGGGCCTAACACGGGTGGACAAAAGGGATGGGGAGTATTTAGTCAAGGGAACTCGAATGCAATGCCAAGCAGGTCATCTAAGCCAAATTAAGGTGCAGAGATAGTCTTTTTCCTCCTAATAACATTATAATGATTATTTCAGTGAGCCAATGAGCTCTCATTCGAATGGCACCTCATATGCCCTTATCAGAGCAGAGGTGAAAGATGAGGTCGTGGATTTGGGACCTATTTAATGCGTGTGTAACATACAAATAGAAAACACTAATAGAAAGGAAAAAAAAAATCCGTAAATATTTGACTTACGGGGTCAAAATTTTTGGTGGTGATGTTTACGTGTCATCTTGAGATGAATAAACGATTGTTTTACATTTTTTATATGTATTACTTGGAATGCTTCTTTTCCAGGAGCTGCATAAGTTCTTTTAATGTATCTGCATAATATTTATTCATTTCCTTCTATATAAGACACTTGTATTGGTACAACTTTCCTGTTAGATCCCAACCAATACCTTGGCAATATATCTTGCACTTTCTTTTGTGTTATTATCTTTTTAGCCAGAAGTGTTCTAAGTAACCTTAAAAAGGGTGGTCATACAACACTAGAGACGACAGGAGTGAATTAGATCTTGCACTCGATTATTGCAGAAGTGAGCATATGGTCTTGCACTAAATCATTTTCTGCTTAATTCTTTGTGACTGTTACATAATCTCCGTATCTTTTCTGCTTGAAGTGGCAGTACTGTGGTTTCTGAGTAATAATAACAACTGGATGATTCATCATTTTTGTCTCAAATACCAATTTGTCCAGTTAGGACTTAGGCATATGATTTTTCACAACATACTAAGATGGTTAGTTATGATTGAAGTAACATCATTTTCATATATATATATATATATATATTTAAACCACTTTCATTCTGACCAAATCAAAATGGATCACATGAATAGTTTTTAGAAAAATTTGTACAGATTATATGACCTATCAAATTCATGCACATTGCAATATAATGCATTTTGGAATGTGATGTGAGTTTAGAGTTAGAAAGGAGGATTAAATCCTCACTCCTTTTCGTGGAAAATAAAGACAATAGACAGTGATTATATTTATAAGCATTAGCTTGAGTCTTTATCTCAAAATGATTATTCTACTTTGAGAAAAGTGCACTTGCACTGTGGCACTCCACCCACATATACTATCATACTATGATAACTCGGGGATAAGATGCTTTCCATTATTATACGTGAGATAAGCATTTTTTCTTGTGCCAGTTGAAATAAGTATTGTTTCTTATCCTTGTAGATTAGAAATTATATTTGCATTGTTGTGATAATATCTACTGGGTTATATGAATAATGATTGAGATAAGTATTTTTGCTTATCCCTATCATTCTACCAACTAGGATTAGTTTGGATAAGATTAGTTGATCAAGGCTATTTAAATTCAGCCAAAAAAAAAATAAAAATTGTAAGAACATGGTAAGGCTATTTTATATTTGGGTAGTTTCAAAACACAAGTCTAAGCTTGTTTTGGAGGCTATGGTTTTCCCCTCAGAAGCAAAATCATCTTTTTTTTTTTTGGTAAGATACAAAAATAACCCACAATAATGACAAACGCTACTATGACTTTTCAAAAATATCAAATTTACCCTATAAGCAAACAACATTTATCCAAAAACTACAAATTTCACAATTGTTGAGGAGATAAATTGTGACTGGTGTATAATAAAATGATGTCAATGTGAAAGCGATGTTACACTAATCACATTTTGTCATCTCAACAGTTATGAAATTTGTAGTGTTGGTAGTATTGTTGTAAAAATAAAATTTCCTATCCACGTTTTGGTTTATTTTATGGGTAAAACTTAAATACAGTTCCTTAGATTAGGTACATTAGTTTTCCTAATTGAATTCAAACACATGGTTGCATTAACCAATGAAATACAAACAATGTTATCTTTTCCAAGAATATTTAAATTTAATGTAGTTATGTGTTTGAATTCAATTAAGGAACCTAATGTACCTAACCTAAGGAACTGTACTTAAGTTTTACCCTTATTTTATTAGGTTTTCGAAAAAAGTTTAGTGTTGGTTGCACTCAAGGGTAAGCCAGATATTTTTGAAAAGTCTTACTAGTTTCTGTCATTCGCTCAAATATTATGAATGATTTTTGTATTTTAATTTTATTTATTTATAATTTTTATGAATCACTTTAAAACCTCTATTCAAAGCAAAACTTGCATAAACAAATTTTCAAAATTAAATATAAAATAAAATAATAAAAAGAGATAAAGTTAGGTGTTTAATAGAGAAATGGGGTATTAATTTTAGAGAAATTTTGAGAAATTGTCTCAAAATCCTTTTTGGGTTTGAATTAACATCATATAAGTTACAACAAAGAAATAAGCGAGAAGGAAAGAAATAGGAATTTTTTTTGGACTTTTACTACCAACATCAGTTTTGACAAAAATGATTGCTTGCCTCAAAATTTTTTTTTTAATTTGTTTTAAAGGAATACAGAGAGAATAGAGAAGGAATTTTAGAAATAAAATTAATGGAGGCAGAACTTGAAAACAGAATTTGAAGCCTCCAAATCCCGGCTACATTTCCCCCCAGGAAATTTAAAATTTCTTCATATGACACATCCAAACAAGGAATTTTATTAGAAAGAATTTTAAATACTATCATGTACCCAAATCCCACCTACAAATCTTTCATCCAAACATAACACAAGAGAAATTATTCATTCATTATATTGTAGTTTACACGTGATCCTTCTTAACCAACATCAATTAGACCAATTAGTCATTTTAAATACTAAATACATTTTTACTTATGCATTCCAATTTTAAACTCTTGTTTTTAGATAACCTCATTTCCAATAATGACAAGGAACTCGATTACATATAGATATTAGTGCACTAAATTGCAGCTTTAATTTATGGATATATAAAATAAAATTTCAATTCAATTAAAAACTATATATTAAAATAATGATGTGTAAAATTTTGAAACTTAAAAACCTTAGCGTAATATTATAAGGACAATTAAAGTCAAACGGCTGCCGTTTTATATATTATTATTATAGATTATTAGAGATATATAAAATATATGTAGATTCCAGTTAGCTTAATTGATAAAATTTCTTGTATTGGTTTAATGGTAAGAGTAATCATTATAGAACAGACGTCGTCGTAGGTTCAAATGCAATCATAACTATTAAAAAGAAAAAGAAAAAAAAGAAGAAGAAGAGATATATAGAATATATAGACTAGAAGGGCTAATAGTATATAAAAATAAAATAAAATTAGAAGAGGCCAAAATCCCAACCAAACACCACTCCCATTTACAAGCCTGAGTATATAAATATCACGTGCCGCTCACATTTTAAGCTATTTGCCCTAAGCGATACAACAGAATTCAGAAACCCAAACCAAAAATCTCTACTCAGCTCGATAAATCTGTGTCTTACACTTCTCTCTTCACACCCCTTTCAGCTCCAGCTCCAGTACGAAGCTCTACGTCGCCGTTTTGTTTCTCTCTAGGTAATTTCTCAAATTCGCAAACAAAACCCTAAAAGTCTCTTGTTTAATTTCATTATCTGCGACCGAATAATTAGGGCTTGTTTTTGTTTCTAAGTAATTCTAGGATTGGATTAGATTCTAAATTATGTTTGGTTATTCAAATTAAGGATTAGATTTGATTAGTAAGTTATTAAAAATTGGACGTGGAATTTTTGCTTAGTATTTATTTACTTGTAGTTGTAAAGCAACTGAAGTTAATTATTTCGAATTATGTGTTTGGTTGCCTAGAAATGAAAGGGAAATGAGTGAAAATTGAAGTGAAATATTCGACTTAGATGATTGTTTCAGCTTGAATAATCTGTTTCAGCTTTTGAACAATGCGGTGTTTTTTAATTTAATTTTTTAAAAATTAAAATTGCATATTTTCAGGTGCTTGTAATGGATTTTGACGCTTATGACTATTTAGAGAAAACTGTTGAGAATCCTGAGCCCGGGAAAGAGAAGGAAGGTGCTGTTAATGGAGGCGGTGAGAATGAGAAATCTGGAGACAAAGAGCAGCGTAGTCGGAGTTCAAAACATAGGAGTGATGAGAGGGATGATGATGTTGAGCGTCGCTCGAAGCGTTCGAGATCAGAAGATGAGTCGCGTGATCGTGATCGGCATAGAGAGAGGGGTGCATCTCGTCACCGCTCACGGTCTAGAGATGGGGAAAGGGATCGACATAGGAGTGGGCGGGAACAAAGGGATAAGGAGAGAGATAGGGATAGGGAGGAGAGGAATGGGGTTGGGAAGGAGAGAGATAGGGAGAGGGACAAAGAGCGTGATCGTGATCGAGACAAAGATAGGAGAGAACGTGATCGCGAGAATGAGAAAGACAAAGAGAGAGAGAAAGAACGGTCCCGTCGAAGCAGGAGTCAATCAGAAAGACATCGGGTTGAGCGTGATGAAAGAGAGAAGAGCCGTGACAAGGAGTACAAAGAAAGAGAAAGGGAGCAAGAGTCAAGGGAACGGGACAAAGAAAGCAGGTGTGTTTATGTTTATATTCTTTACAATATCTTTGGAACTATTAGATTATACTGCATATTTGGTTTTGGATGGTGTATAATTGCCAAACAATGGGTATTTATATAGATTCCGTGCTACTGTAATCCGGTTGGTGATTAAACTCTTTACTTGATAGCTATTTATTTGCTACAAAGAACAAGTTGTTTGTTGCATGAGCCTCATGATGTTGCATGAGCTTCATAGTTTCTTATTGATGATTTTATACCGAATGTAGAATAGCTCTAATGAAAGTTAAGGTTTAATTTATGATGAAATTCTATAGAATTTCTAACACATGCATTTTCAAATGTAAAATGGAATGAAAGCCTTCTTAAGGTGATAATGGTATTTTTCATGTATGTGATCCTGACGAATTGTACACCAGGAGGGGCACCGATCAATCGCATGTGTCTTTTTCAAGGAAAATAATATTTCTTGTTAAATCATATAACCTCTATGGGAAAGAAATTCTTACACTTTTTTGTTAGTTGAGAGTTGTGAGAAGCTATTCCACTAAATATAATGAGTCAAATTTTTGCATGCAAATATGTTTCTTGCTAGTCTTCTGGCTAACAACAATTAGGAACAAAATTCATTTAGTCTCACATTAATTAAAAGGAATAACCAAACACAATGGCAATCCCTTTCATTTGGTTAAGTTGGGAATTGAATGAAATGATTGAGTTCGCTAAATTCGGTGGCTAAGTGTATTAATGCTTTCAAGCAATGATACTATAGGTACCATTTGGGAGATAGATATAATCTTGTGAGACCTAATTAAAACGTTCTATACATTTCAGAACCTTGTTTTAAGTAATGTGCATTGAGGTTGGTATACCTTCTTATTTAATGCTCTAAATTGAGTGGTTAGAGTGTTAATGCTTTCAAGGAAGTAAGAGTTGGGTTTAATGATTGGGAGGTAGAAGTTGTGGTGGAGTTTTATCAATTCTTGACTTCAATAGTAGTCACTAATGAGGGTCCTGATAGTTTGCGTTCGAAGCTGTCCAAGGATGGTGTCTTTGATTCGCGGTCATTCTACTTGGCGTTAAATAACAGGTCGGGGGTCAGTTTTCCGTGGAAACGTATTTGGGCGGCTAAAGCTCCTCCTAGAGTGGCTTTTTTTATTTGGACGGTGGCTTGGGGTCGAATTCTCACTTGTGATAATCTCATGCGTTGCGGATACACTATGTTGGGTTGGTGTTGTATGTGCTGTTGTCCTGGGGAGACAGTGGACCATTTGCTACTGCATTGTAATTTCGTTCATGCACTTTGGAGCTTTGTTTTTAAGGCTTTTGGTATCCATTGGGTGCTGCCGCATCGAGTGGTGGATTTATTATCTGATTGGAGAAATTGGTTTGGGAAGCATCATTCGAGCATCTGGAACTTAGTCCCCTTGTGCTTAATGTGGACTGTTTGGCGGGAAAGGAATGCTAGAACTTTTGAAGATGTGATAAGTTCTACAGATCAGCTTATTGAAATTTTTGTTAATTCCTTGTTTGATTGGTTGTGGATTTGGGGCTTAACTACAACAAACACTGTTTCTGAGTTTGTTGTTTCTTTACATTCAGTTTTTTGCTCTTTTTGATGTAACTGTTGTTTCCTCAAGTGCACAATTTGTGCACTGAGGGGTACTTTTATAATGAAATTCTTATTACCTATAAAAAAAAAAAAAGCAAGTAAGAGTTATGTTTAATTTTTTGGCACCTTACAATAGTGCTCTAAATATCTAAGTATACTGACCTTGGTTATGCATATAGATATTGTAGAAAGTGGATTTCTCCTTCTCTGTTTTCTACCCAAAAATGAGTGTGCATAGGTCCTTTGTCTTAATGATTTACATTTTAGTCAGAAGATGGAATGGAGGTTTTCCCGATTTTTGTATAAGAGATTTGAAAGCAAAGCTGGTACTCAATCTGCAGCAGGTTTCAGTTTTCAATGCATGGGTCATGCTTGAGAATGTTGTTTTACAGATGGTGCAAGTATTTTTTTGAATTCCATTGTTAAGGCTTAAAGATAGGCCTTGATTGAGAGGGTGGGGGGGGGGGGTGTCATGCATCATTGCCTAAAAAGTTTTTTGTTATTGCTGTTTTCTTTTTGTGCTATGAATGTCTTGTGGTTTGTTTTTGCATGTAAGGACAATCCGTTGTTCTTCCTCCTGTTCACACACACTACATTCTATTTTGAGGCGGGGCCTGATTGTGTGATATTTTTCTGATTTTAATTGGTAATTAGCTATGGTCATTGGGTCAAAGGTATATTGAGTATATCATTTACTTGCCCTAGAGAGGAGTTGATGTTTGTGTGGTGCTGTGTTGTCTAAGACATAGGTGGTCTGTTGGAAAAGAACTTCATGGAAACAGTAAGCACTAGTAATATGATATTTGTATTGTTCAACTGCTTCTTAGCTGTTCTCATAAGTAAAACACATATGATCTCCTTTTCCTTTAGTTATAGCCTACTATATAAAAAATTTTGAGCCATTAGGTTCTGCTAATGATTATTTTGATTTATTAGGTTGATTAATTTTTTTTTTGTTGTTGTTGTTGCTTGATTTCCCCTAATGTTTTCATGGATAGTATCTTCCTTGTTTGTTTTTGCACCATCATCATCATCATCTCATTATTATTGTTCTTTTTAGTGATATATCTATAGGTTCCCTCTCCCCCCTCTTATCTATTCTGTCTTTCCCAAATCCCAACACCTTTTTTTTATCATGTTAGAGTTTACATTGCCTTTTACTTTTTTAGCCATTTAGCTGACTGTAGTGTGATTGCAAGTTCATGCTGGTAATCATTATTATTTGTTGGGGATAAATGCGATGTTTCCATGTCTCACTTATGTAGGGGAAGAGAAGTGTTGGGACTTCTGAATGGAAGTCTTCTTCCTCTGTCTGTCTCTTATTCTTCTTCCTTTTTTTTTGGGTTGTGTTGGTGGCATGCATGCTTGTGTTAATTTAAGCAGTTAGGGGTGGGTTGGTATTATCGATATATTTTATGAGAATATCTTGAGTAAGTTAGGAGGCAATCTAGTCCACATCCTTGAGCCATAATTTGGGCTTATATTAATGGAAAAATTAATGCTGACATATTTTTAGTAGGAGTGAGGCCTTGTCTACTTTCTCTCTCTTGCAATATGCCATTTCTGTTGCTTAGTTAATTTGATATGAGGAAATTGATATGAGATACTCAATTAAGACATTTGAAATCCAACGTAACTGGTGACCATTTCTATAGTGTTGACAACTAGGACAACCTGGTGACTTTTCGAATTTAACTTGACATAAACAAGTGTAAGCATTTAATGCTGTTGATGGAAGCCTCTGCAGCTACTTGCATATGTCCGTTGCGTACTCAGTGATTGGGAAACAATTTGTTGTCTTATTTTTGGAGTCTGGGTGCCCAATATTTTTTTCATATTTTATTTGGCATTAATTCTGTGTCCAGCCAAGTAGACAGATGTTCTGTGTTTGATGTGAAAGCACATCCAACTTGACGATGACTCACCTTTGGTGTTTTTTTGTGGGTCCATTCTTTCCTCCAAGTATAATTCTCGCTTGTTTAACGGGTTTTATACTATTATTTAATTGAATTTTCTGACTGGTAGTACTCAAGTTTAATATAGTTACTTATGCTATTTAACAGTATTAAAAATTCTGTATATTGAACATTAGATTCTGGGAACTCGCAGATATGGTAGAGCAATCTTCAGATGGTCTTTCTGGCAATTGGGCCAGGCACAGGAACTCAGGTCATGGGTTTTTAATGTTTCTCTTGAACTTTTGGAATCTCTCTAAAAGCTTGCATTGCAAGATTGGGGGTTTTGATGTTAGAGGTTTTGACCGCGGTGGTGATGTCATGTTATGATTTTTGTTATCCTCCACCTTTGAACTCAGTAGCTTAATTGTATTTGTTCTGTTGCAGAAATGCTGGTGAGGGAGTGATGAGCTTTGCTTAAGAGAAGCACTTCATCTTCTGATGCCTGTGGGGAATTTAATGTTCTTTGGGCTACGCGATTGCCCATTATTCTCTTGCATATATTATATATTAATATATTTTTGATATGTTTGATTGCCTGTCTTGAAGTTTTAGGTTTCAGATGACCCATAGTTTCCTTATATATGTCTTTTTCAAAGTCTTTTTCACTGTTATCAATGCTTTGATTGAATGTTATGTGTAACTATGCATTTGATTGCAACTTGTTTTCAGTAGTCATTGCTTCTGAAGAGACTTTTCTGGATTTTCTTTTGAAATTATGGATTCCTGGAAATTATTTTTCCATATTAAATCCTTTTGCATTTCCTGCATAATTTTCTTTGTACATTCATACTCTCCTTACAAGTACTAACACTTTCTGACAAGAAACATTATCCAGTTTGCATATAGCGTCTTATTTTCCAAGCCTTTTCAATTGTGAGACCCTAGATTATAATCATTACTAAGATCTGATTGCATTGTGTGTGCGCACTTTTTTTTTGTCTTATCTGAGTATAATGTGATCAAGTAAAAAGTATGGGTTTACAAACGAATATGGGACTGTAGACCTAATTTTTAAGGTCTCAGTTTTGTTCTATCTGCTGTGTGGAATATAAGCTTTTAACAGGTTCCAAAGTAATGCAATTAGGTCCTTGGGTACTGCCATCAATACACCATGATGATGCTGTTTCCGTTTATGATTATGTTGGTCCAATGTTTTCATTACCTTTAATTGCCACGTCTTTCTCCAGGTTGGTCCTTATCAAATTTTAAGATGAAACAATCTTTAAATTAAACAATCTTTAAATTTCGCAATCTGCCTGCGTTGGTAATTTCATGTTAACTTTGTGTAGTTGCCTGCAGGACTTTACTTGGGTTCGGCCTTTTTACACATAGTGGAGAATAATTTGCTGCCATTTTGGGATTGTTCTTTTCTTCCTTTTCGTTTGCAATCCAAGGAAATTTTGCCACATTAAATACATATATATTTTTTGCAAGGAGTAGAACAATGTCTGCTACTATTTGTTTTAAGAGTGTTTTGGCTCAGCTTGTTTTTCCATTAAATTTAATCATTAACAACTTTTATCAGTTACCTATAAAAAAATTAACAGCTTTTATCAGTTAGTGAACAATTTTGTTCTGTATTTCACATTTTTATTCCTTGCAGACGATATAAAGAGAAAAAGGAGGAAGTGACTGAACCAGAGGCTGACCCTGAACGAGATCAGAGGACGGTATTTGCTTACCAGGTAATCAATTACATTTGACATGGGTATCATATTTGTTATCATGACTTTAATTTTTGACAATTATATTTTCCATGAGATCTGACTTATTTTCTTGGCATACAATTTTGAAGATCTGTTTGAAGGCAAATGAAAGAGACGTGTATGATTTCTTCTCAAAAGCTGGAAAGGTAATTTGAAACTTTTTTGGTTTGTACTTTATATATTTTATCTTTCACAGATTATGAAATATGATAGATTAAAAGTTCCGAAATGTATTAATTACTGTTCACTTTGTACTTTCTATTTTAGGAAAATGAGCTCTCCCTACATAAGAATTGGGTGGATGGAAAGATTATAGGTTCAAAACCCTGTGTGTGTGTGTGTAACTTATCAAATAAAAAAAAATATTTTAGAGTAAGTAAGGGAGTTGTGGTAGGGTTACCACTAGCAGTTTGTGCTTCTATGGTGTCGACATATTCTGTCTCTTAAAGAAAATTTGCCTTGACTCCTTAACCCTGCTTTGCCAAATTTCCATTCTAATTCTCAAATTTGGTTTCGATATTGACATCTGCCTAAGTTGAATGCACACAAACATAATTTGGAGTAAGTGACCACTTGTTTAGGTAATGATCAATTCTGGATGGATTTAACATAAAACAAATTGACATATCTTAAAATAAGGCAGAGTGATCAGTTTCAACTCTGCATTTAATTCTATCCACTGCTCACATCCACCCTTAAGTGTTGTGGAATTTTGCTCTCTGAGTTGAGTTTTCTTTCTTTCTCATACTCTAAAGTAATTGTTATCATGTTTCTTTGTCTCTTATCTTTCTAATACTTGAAGAGCACAACTTTCAGGTGCGAGACGTACGCCTTATAATGGACCGCAATTCAAGACGTTCTAAAGGAGTTGGGTATGTTTCATTTACCTTAAATACATCTTAGTTGATATGGTTTTGCATTATATATCTTCAATTAATGTTAAATTTTTGAAATTTTCATATTGTATTAAATCCTTAAATTGCTTCTACACTTTTGTTTTCAGTTAAATAAATGAAGCTATTCCGCTATTTTGGTTATTGTTGTGCTTATGTGTGTACATTCTAGGAGTCCACACCTGTTGGATGGAAAGGAGGAAATCTTTGGTTTTTAAGAGAATATTGGATGGGAAAATTAGACCAGTCTTGAGCTTCAAAAGACTGAGGGTTTGAGGTAGTTGGTGGGCTGCAGAAGTAATTTGGTTTTATGGTCAAACACATAAGAAAGGGTTGAATATACCAACAAATTAAGGAAATGTGGAGAAGACACCAATAACCCTTTTTTATTGCTGTGGAATTTTTTAGATATTAGATCTATTGTGATTCAGTTGTTACTTGTTAGCCTTTTCCTGGGGTGTGATTGGTTTGAAGGGATGTGAAATGTTATTAAGTTGGTACTCATTTAAATCACTATTGAGAGGAATGACATTTAGTTTAGAACTGTGTCTGGCGCTGTTGTACTATTATATATGTGTATTTCTTATGATTATACTATTGTTTCCTTCTGAGTTCTGATCCTAAAATTGTTTCTGTTGCCAGTTATATTGAGTTCTATGATGCAATGTCCGTCCCTATGGCAATAGCACTCTCTGGTCTTCCTCTTCTTGGTCAACCAGTTATGGTAAAGCCATCAGAAGCAGAAAAGAATCTGGTACAGTCAACAACAGCAGTGGTTGGGGTATCAGGTGGGCTTATAGGCCCCTATTCAGGAGGGGCCAGAAGGCTTTATGTTGGCAATCTGCATTACAACATAACCGAAGCTGATCTTCGTCAGGTAAGCATAATTTGTTTGGAGTCATTCCATAGGTTATAAACTTATAATCATATGCTTTTATTGTTTGTTTTTACGTTTTCTTAATAAATTCTTAGTTGTTTAGATAAGTTTGAGAGGATTTTTCTTTTATAAAGATTCCCTTTAGTCTTCTCATTGATTTTCATGATTTATTTTTCTTATGTTATGGTTATAATGGCTTGTCACAACCTAGCTCTGATAACAAATTTACTGCAGAACAAACACCAAAAGAAAATTGCAATAAAAGAAACAGAGAAGAAAAGGTAAAAACCTAAGAGTTGGCACCTAGTATTATTGAAAAAATTCCAAAAGAAATTTTATTAATCAAGGAAACTGTCAACAAGTCAACACAACACTGAACTCTAGGTGTCCTTAAATATAGTTATGACCTTACTGACTTAACACTAAAAGGAAATAATTATGGATAATAAAAATAATTCTATTTATCAAAAATAGTAGGAAATAAATCCCTAAGCTAAGTAGGGAAGGAAATAACCAAATTACAAGAAAAAGTAAATAAAAATTGATTCCCCTAAATTAAATAAGATTTATTTAATTAGTTGGATCGACTAGTAAACATCTAGCCATGTGATCTGAGGCCTGCATCTAGTGTCCACATGAGATAGTTACGATTTATTTATATACATATTTTATTATCGGTAATTTACACAAGCACTTAATGGGTCTTGAACCCTTGACCTCACCCTCCAAATAGAATGCATAAAGTTAGGCGGTGCTAGTTGAGCTAGATCTCATTTGTCTTTTTGGATTTTTGATATGTTTATTCTGTTACTAAATTCTGTTGATCTTTTGTTTTTATTTTGAATGTATAGGTTTTTGAAGCATTTGGTCAAGTAGAATTGGTGCAGTTGCCAGTTGATGAAACTGGACATTGTAAAGGTTATGGCTTTGTCCAGGTGAGTACTACTATTGAAACATTTCTAAAACTGCCTGAAAATGCACCACCTTCAATTGCTAAGCAACACAGTGTTTGGCATGCTTAACTGCAAAAGGAAGATTTGAATAATATATTTAGTCCTTTACATTGATAGATTGATAATAGGCCTCAACATTCTTTTTTGATTGGTATGTTACACGCCGCACTCAGTGGGTCTTGAACCCACGAATGCACCCTCCATCCCTTTATTATAGGAGAAGGAAGTGCCAGTTGAGCTATAGCTCATTGGCAATAATAGGATAATAGGCTTCAACAATACATACAACTAGTTTCTAAATCACATTGTAGTACCTGAATATGGTGTTCCTGGCCTCTACTGATGTTCCAGGTGGCCATATTATATTCACACTAAGGTTCCTCCTGATCTAGTAGGCTGATTGAATAAGTATTTTATTGCAGTTTGCACGTCTTGAAGACGCTAGAAATGCACTGAGTCTGAATCAACAGTTGGAGATAGCGGGTCGGCTTATCAAGGTATTGCCATTCATTCTTTGTTCATACTCACGATGTACTGAGACTGAATCAACAGCGTACAAGTCTCATTGTTTTATTATCCGCTCTTGTCATTTCACATATTTTTACATTGTTGTTTTTTGTAACAGCATCTTAGTCAATACCATAATTTAATTTAAAAGGGTTTTACTTGGAGATCCAGAGTCATTAATAAGATCAACGCTTTAAAATCAAACATTGACTATTTCTTTTTTTGTTGCACTTTCACTGATCTTTACTAACTTAGCATGTACATCTGTACAAAACTTGACGGCATTCTTTTTCTATCAATGCTGCATGAATGAATGGTGTATGTTGTACAACAATTCCATATCATAGGCCCTTCTACTATGAATATGATCTTTTACCTTACTTCTCTCCTTTTTTCCCCCTTTCTTTCTTTTCCTGTTCAGGTTTCAGCTCTTACTGATCAAGCTGGAATGCAAGATGTTGGAGCAAATTCTGGTGATTTTGATGACGATGAAGGAGGTGGCTTGGTTAGTTAGACCTTCATTATCTCTGATCTTCTTCTTCTTCTTCTTTTTTCCTTCTCTCCCTTGAACTGGTTGAAGGAGTAAGGCTTGATATTCAATCTTTTTATTTATTTATTTGTTTATAATATCATTCCAGTTGTTATCATCATCATCATCATCATCATCATCATCCAATGGTATTTGATTGATGATGGCAAGCTTAGATGGTATCTAGTAAGTTGTGGCTGTCCCAAGTAATTTTTAGAGATTGTTTGTACAAAAGCTTCCACTGTATTCACTGCATCTGGGCTTCCGTTCTGTCTAATTTTCACTATGACTGCAGTTGGTTCAAACTTCAGAGTGCTTTAATGTGTATTTCCTTGGCTATCAAGTCGCTTTATCCTTTAGGCATCAGCATGTTCTAATCTTGATTTGTGCTTGTGCAATCTGTTTGCACAAAACTAATGATCATGTTTGTATTCAAATAATATAATTTCAACTCCTGGAGGATTGATAATTTTACTTCATGGCATAATAAAGATTGCTCATGTAAAGTAGTTTTGCTCCCCTTCTTTGAGGAGGAGGAGTTGACAACCATGAAGCTTAGTGAACGCTTCTTTGGTTTACTTTTTGATTGGGCTCGGGCTTGGGGTCTTTCTCCCATGCCTTCCCTTCCTGATTTTGTTGCTTCTTTAAATTTCTCTTGTATTCATAACTCTACAACTATGTAATCCCCCTCCTCTAGGTGCATATTTTATGCACTTAGCTGGAGTTTTTTCTTAATAAGATTGTCTCATTACCTATCAAAAAAAAACTTATTGTAGGATGATTTTTATGATCTCTCACGATCCTCTAGACAGTAGCAATAGGAAACTGGGGCAATGGCATGGGATAATAAGGGCTCTATTATCCCATTAATTATATAAGAGGATAATTTTATTTTACTTTTAGAAGTCAATGTTAGGCGTTGATTCCTAGGTTTTGTTCAATGTTATGTGTTGATTCCTATGTTTTGTTCAATGCTAGGTGTTGATTCTTAGGTTTTGTTTTCTCTTGCTTGGTGGTGATTCCAAGCAAGCCTATGTGCTTATTCAAAGCAAACTAGGTTTTAATTCTTAGGTTTATTTTATTCTATCTTGTCTTGCCTGCAAATTTCTTTGGAGAATTTTATGCTGCATTAGTTTTGGTAATAGAGCAAACCCTAATTTAGTTTTCTACCAAAGTTGAGATAGCCACCGTAGTTGCCACCCTCCTCTATCAACCAATACCATCCTTGCTTGCAATGAAATCCATGGCACCACAGAAAACCCACTTATAAACCCCAAATTTTCAATCACCAACAATCCAAAACCCAAGCCGTAGCAAACTCAACAACCAAATAGTTCAAATCAAACCCCAAACCAACTCAAACTCTTATCAAATCCCATCGGATTCATCCCTAAACAAAACCCTTACAAGTTGGCCAGTGAAAACAAAAAGCCTGAAGCCTAGCCACGATGATTTTCCCAAGCACTTAAGGACCCATGGTTGTCGCAATCGATCCGGGTTGAGAATCCAACTACCCATCGACTAATTGAGCCCATGACTTCGATCGTTGTGGTCATGTTCTTTTTTAACCCTGTAAGTTGTCGCCATCAAGTTTTGCCTATTGTTGCCAATAAAATTCCGTCGGAAAGATTGATTCTAATTGTCAGAGATTCGAGCTTGCAAACACAGCTTAGTCAGGTGCCCAAGTTTGCAAGTGTGTTTGTAGTGTAAATGGGTTTGCGATAAAGCAAGTTGACCCATTTTGACAAGGTTAACAAATGAGTCAATTTTGTGTAGACTTGCTCAATCCAGAATCAACTCGGGGTCCGTTTGGTAACCAATTTCTTTATCATGCTTTTTGCCAAAAGCATGTTTTGAAAATGAAGTGTTGAGCTTCATTCCCAAAACGTGATTTTTGGAGGCAAAATATTTTTACAAACCATGTTTTTTTCTTCTTACCAAACACAATTTGGGTTTTGCATTTTCAAAATGTGCTTTTTGCCTTCCTAATGGGATTCCAAACGGGCACTCGAAATGGCTCGGTTCACTATTCGTGTCAAGACGGGTTGACCTGTTTAGACACGAACTCGTTTAATCCATAGAACTAAATGTCATTTTTTTTCCAACATAAATTGGATTTTAAATATAAAATTGAGTAATCAAAAGAATTTAATGGTTATATTAGTAAATTCTTCAATGAAACCCTAAAGTTCCTACCTTAAAACAAAGAGAAAAATCCTCTCATTTCATTTTATTTTTCTTAGATTGTGTATTTCTAAATTTTGATGGAGCTTTGAATTAAGAAGTTTTAGATTGTATGCTATTAGTATTTTAATTGATGTTATTATGAAATAGAATTTGTATGTAATTTATTTGTTTATAATTATTATAATTTATGTGCTTACAAAATATAAAAATATGTTAATCATGTCAGTTTTGTATGTCATATTTTTTAAATGAGTTGAAATAGGTCGTGTTTGTATCAACTAAATATGACTTTATTGTTTATTAAGCGTGTTACATGCGTTGTGTCATGTCATGTTAGGGTTAAAGGATTTGATACGATTATTAAATGGGTCATGTTTGTATTGATCCAAGTCGTCGAATTAGGGTTAAAGGATTTGATACGATTATTAAATGGGTCATGTTTGTATTGATCCAAGTCGTCGAATGCCTCTAGCTTGGCACGACACGAACACGACCCGCCAGCACGAATTGCCACCCCTAAATGGACAAATTTGTTGAACAATCACATTAATCAGATAACAAGAAGTTTAGTTTTTCCAAGATGAAACACATCGGTTGAGCCAAATAATACTGATATAGTATTGAGATTTGAGAACCTCTTCCTTAGAATAAACAAGCCTGCAATAACTGATTTGGAAAAAATGAAAGAAAAGCTTAAAGAGAAATATCTGTTCATATCTTGTCAGGGTGTTTGTGTTGTTTCTAGTTCTAAGAATACTTGTCTGCCCGAATAGGAAGAAACATCCAGAACCGCTATAACCTAGTGCTGAAGGAGAAGTATAACTGAATGTTGCTACAATGCTAGAGCAGCGAAAGGAACATACTGGTTCTAAAAAACCAATTGGAATACTTAATACAACACATTGGAGAGTCGGGTAAATTTCTTATTATTGAGAAGGGACATTTCCCACTACTTGTTTGCACACTGATTCCACCTATTGATTTTATTGTTCCAGACGGAATTAACAATATGGTCGAATAGAAAACTTCTTTGTTTTGAAAAGTGCTCGAAGAGTTGGTGTAAGTATCAAGTGCAAGAGTTCTGATCATTAAACAGTTTAAGAATTCGAGATCGAGTTTTCTAACTAGGGGAGAATGAGGTAGGGAGTGCCAAGACGATTTCATTTTATAAGTCAATTTTATTTTTACTATTGGTACATTGATTTTATTTTAGGTCTTATTAGCTAATATGGTCATTAGTATTTTATTTTATTTCTTAGAGTCAAGGTTATTTTTGTAAATTTTTAAATTTTTTTTTTTAATAATTAGGCTTTGACTAAGTCAATTAGCATATTAGCGTTTAGTCATAGTAGTCTATATAAGTGTGTTTTTGTATTCCTATGGAAACAGTTTGCTTGAGTTATAAAAGTTTTTGTTGAGTTTTTATTTTCAATAGCTTGGTGTTGATTCCTAGGTTTTGTCTGCAAATGTTATTAAATATTTGGGGAATTCAGAGTAGGTATGTAAAGCTGGCCTTTGAGTAGAATATTCCTTTTACGAGCTACAAATTAACCTTTTCATGATTTTTTTTTGATAAGTAAACGTATTAAATTGAGAAGAGATTATATCATGTTCACGATAGTAAACACGAGATAGCCTAAAAGAATTACAAAGAATTATGCACAAGTGTTAACCTTTTCATGAATTGCAATTGAGAATTGTGTTATCTTTTGGTATGGTGATAAAAGCTTGTTGAACATTGCCTTTCCCTTGGATCATTTTAAAAAGCTTATTTACTGAAGGTTTCATGTTTTTTAGCTGTTAACAAGTCTGTCCTCTCTTTAGACATTGACCAAATCTAAGATGCATGTTGGATTTCTGTGTTTTAGTCATTGCATATATTGATTTCCAGAATACATTAAGCCCTGTTGCCCTTGCTTGTTGTTGCTACTATTGTTGTGGTCATGGTTTGTGGTGTTAGTGTTGCTGTTATGTCATGAAAGGGCTACTATAACCTTATGTTAATCTTAACCTTTTTTATGTCAATAATGTTTTTGATATCTTCAAGTTTTACGTTTCTTTTCTGTAAGTTATCAATTTTCCCTCTTTTTCTATTTCTCTTGAATATTCTGGTCAGTTTATTATTCACTTTTTTTCTGTAAGTTATCAATTTTCCCTCTTTTTCTATTTCTCTTGATTATTCTGGTCAGTTTATTATTCACTTTTTTTTATTATCTCTCTTTAATAAATTATTGGCCAAGCTGACAATGTTCTTTTAATTATCAGTCTCTTAATGCACGTTCTCGGGCACTTCTCATGCAGAAGTTAGATCGCAGTGGCACTGCATCTAGGTTTGTCTCTTTCTATTTTCTTGTGGTATTTGAAATTGTCCTCCTTGGTCTTACATTTTCTTCTTTCTTTTGAAGTGTTGCTGGTTCTCCTGTTGTCAGTAGCACTGGCCTTACTTTACCAACACCTATTCTAGGAGCTGCACCTGCGGTATCTCCAATTGGTGCTCCACTCGCATCTGTTCCTGCTCTTGCTGGACTTGGTGGTTCAGGTCTTCAAATTCCCACTGCAACTTTGTCAACTGTTGATACGATTGGTGTTCCAAGTGAATGTTTATCATTGAAGGATATGTTTGATCCAAAAGTTGAGGTTGGTGGGGCATGCCTTTTTTAAGTAATTTTTATTTCTTGGTTCTGTTTCTGATTAAGTTCAAATGATAATCACCCTTTTGCAGACGGAACCGGATTTTGATTTGGATATCAAAGATGATGTTCAAGATGAATGTTCAAAGTTTGGAAAATTGAAACATATTTATGTAGACAAGTAAGTTTTTTTATGTGGATGTTTGTTTTTGGGTCTTTCATTTTCTGTTGATATTGGTTGCTTAAATCTGTCTGTCTGTATAATATATTTGATTACAGGAACAGTGCTGGTTTTGTGTTCTTGCGATTTGAAAATACCCAAGGTGCAGTTGCTGCACAACGTGCTCTCCATGGTAGATGGTTTGCTGGAAAGATGATTACTGCAACTTTTATGGTAATTATATTTTTTATGACTTCATTTTATTTTGTTTATTTTAATGCATATTCCTTAATAGAAACACTAATAATAAATTCTACACATGAATGCAGGTGCCCCAGGCATACGAGGCCAAGTTCCCTGAGAGCAGATAGGATTCTGGATTATGGATGTGCGGTGGGAAGATGGCATTTGCGTGTCATTGAGTTTTTTTTATTTTAGGGAGGAGAAGAGAGAGAGAGAGGCTTGTGTATGATAGTTAGTTATCCTTACGTGTGGCATATGAATCGCCAATGTCAAAAGATTGTGAAAAGAGGTCAGTTTCATCAAGTAATTTTTATTTCCTATTGCTATCAAAATCTAAGGAATTGATATTTGTAGGCCATTTGCTGTTTCTTTATTGGTTATCTAAATGCTTTTGGCTTCCTTTTCTGGCTGCCAGCTTCTCATGTTTATATGAGCTGGTGGTATCAAGCTGGTCATCAGTGAACTTGTGATGAAATAATACGCTATGCTTGTTATGCAGTGCGTGTTTTTTTTTTTTTTTTTAATGGGTTTAAGATCGGTTTTGCAGCATATGGGCTTTGGAGCCTGGCCTGATCTGTTGTCGCGTGCTGTATGTGTCAGGAGCGGCTCATGGCCTAGGGAATAAAAAAAAAAGGTCTCTAATAAAAATATGAATAAATAATTAATTTTGTAGGAAAAAAAAAAGAGTGTTGAGTATGTTCTCTTCATTATTCTTGACAAAATTGAGAGTTAATAGAAATTCATTCCTATTAAATATAACATCTCCAAGTTAGTATCTTTCTTTCTGCAGCATTTAACATCAAAATTTATTTTAGAAGAAAATTAAGAAATTGAAAAAAAATTGCCATACTTTTATATATATAATAAAATCACAAGTTGGACTCTAGCCAGCATAACTTATGCGATGTAACAGTAACACCAACATTAGCTTAATTTAGGCTTATTGCCTTTATTATTCTTTTTTCGAAATAAAAACGAAGGCTTATTGCCTTGTGAACTACAAAAATCTTGTCGAGCAAGAAATGCCAAGATAATAATTTCCAACAATATAAGCCATTTCACGATTGTTTATGAAATCAATTCACAGGCCCATGTATGGAAAGATTTGGTAAGCAACGACTGATGTAGTCCCGACTAAGAGTAGTTTTAATAACCTCCCTATCTTTCTTTCCAGCATCCAGCTCAATGAAGAGCCCATCTGCAAGTAAAAGTGAGAACCCAATTGAGCATCCTGTTTCAATGGTGATGAACAAAGTGTAGTATTTTTATTTTAATTATAAATACTGCAGAAAGAAAGATACTAACTTTGAGATAATATATATTAATATTTATTCGGCAAAATTGAATATTTTTGCCATACTCTACTATATATAAAATCACAATCTACCCAAAATCATCAGAATGAACATGTTTTTATTTATTTATTTTTGGCTATTAATTTTAAATTAATAACAATTAAGAAAAAAAATGGCCATTTGAGCAAAGGGAAAACAATGGCCTTTTCCATTGTATGATGAGAAATTGCGAGACTGCACATTCCATCCAGGTTTCTACATAGGTATTGCACATATAAATCACATAAAAAGCCAAAATAAAGAAGTATGTAAGAGAGGGATGGAATTCTAGTTGCCCAAAGGCCATGGGCAATCCGTTGTCCTAGCAATATTTTTAGATGATTTTTCAATAGGCCGAATGTTAAGCGGGTATTACAAGACACCTTTCACAGGGTCAAATGGTGCATGATAGGGTGATATTGATGTTTATCCTGATAATATTGATATGTGTGAGACGAGAAAACTACACATGTAAAGAAAAATTCAAGAAGTTACATACACTCAAGTGTGTATAGTGAAAAAGATGAAGAAGCTATATCTGAAATACAAAAATACACTTAATGATTTAAAATAATTAACATTTTTAGATGAAGCACTATGTTATCCAATCAAATCAAAGATACAACACAATATTATAGTGGATACATGTAACAACATTACTACATTAAGCAAGCAACTAAACAATAAATATGAAGATAACCAGTCACCATTGCAAGGAGGGCTACAATTTTATGTCTTTAAAGAGAGAAGATAAATAGTCCTACATCACTTTCACAACCCATATCACCTTGGTGTGGACATGATTGTTACAAATTATAGTCATATGTCCACATTTTGTGAGTGGTGTGAGATAAGTGGTGTAAGTGGAATAGACTAATTAATGCCTAGAAAGAAAGTTGGTTAGGCTAACCTAGCAACAACAATTACTCAGAAAGAAAAATCTTAGACATCCAGCACAACTGCACGAGGCAACAACCCCCAAAGAAAAATCCCAATCATCGAGCATGGGATAAGAAGCAAAAAGGGAAAGTCCAAAACAAAAACAATTAATTTTTTTGAACTATTTTTGTACTAGTATAATACAAGATACTTACTATAAGTATGTGTTTTATATTTTTAATTATTTAACATTATTTTTACAAATTAAAAAAAAAAATGAGGCTTAAAAAAATTATACTTGAAAAGCTAAAAGAAAAACTACATCCAATTGAATAAGGCCTCTCATTAAATCCTTTAATTCCCTCATATTTTTAGCCTGATATGTGACACATGGCATTTAAAATTCCACGTGTTGCACATCTAGCTAAAAATAGGAGTGAATTGGAGAATTCAATTAGAGAGGATCTTGATCTAACGAATGAACCTCATGCTTAATTAATGACAATATGTATGAGGAAAGCAAAAATGCCCCTACATGCCAGTCCTACCTGGCCCGCATGGGTTTTTTCTACACCCTTAGTGGTATGTGTATATATATATATTTAATATGTTTAAATTGTTTTTATATATAATTTAATATATATTACCATCTCCAAAATATTAGTCTCTTACTCTTACCTTACCCCTTTGTTTTTTCTATCATCATCTCATTGGTGTTGAAGCCATCTTATTAGGGATTGGAAAATGCCTTTACCCTCTCACCCTACCTTGACCTATCCTGCTCTCACTTCACATAGGTTATTTCGTGTCACGAGAAATGGATGAGGTGGATTAAGACACCCATAATTAGACCCTACTCCGTGCAGTTGCTATCCCAACTTGTTTCATTTGTACTTTTTTTCCTTCCATTTATTTATTTTTGATGAGTTTGTTTTCCTTCAATTCTTTGTCAAACATTATCTTATCCTTCATCGCCCATGCTTTACGTAAGAAGAAGTCAAATAATCCAAAAGGCTCTTAGATCCAAAAGGATCATTCACAATGCCCCTCTATGACTTTCTAATTGAAAACCAAAACCCAAGCATGTGAACGTACAATTGCCAGTCCCAATTCTGAAAAAAACGGTCCAAAAGAATCATGGAAGTAGTTGAAGACATCGTGATTGTGGGAGCTGGAATTGCTGGCCTCACAACATCCTTAGGACTTCACAAGTACCCATTCTCTCTCTCAGTGTGTTAATCTTTGTAATATGCATGTCTTTGCACTTACCTTATTAATATGATCATAAATTATGCAAATGTTTTTCTAGGGTTGGGAATCCGAAGCTTAGTATTAGAATCCTCGGATGACTTGAGGACCACAGGTTATGCCTTGACATTATGGACCAATGCTTGGAAGGCCTTAGATGCTGTTGGCATTGGCGATTCCCTCCGTCATCAACATGAACGACTTGATGGGTAACTACGAATCACCCTCTCTACATCATTGTAGCTCACAAGTCGCTCCTGTAATCCCACCATCAAGATCTCTCTCTCTCTCTCTCTCTCTCTCTTTAATGTTTTCTTCAAATATTTGTACTATGAGTGTGTATTCAACCACAAACCTGACACCTTGGTGAATTGGGATGGGTCATATTATTATTATTATTTTAACTTGGGTTGGGTGCATGTTAGTAAAATTTTCCAACTATATATATACTCGACCCAGCTTAAAGTATTAATAAATTGATGAAAAATATATATGTTAATTTTGGATTTTGGGACTTAATTTTAAGTTTGTTAATTTGATTTGTTTAGGTATTTTAAGATTTAGTTTTGATGAAGTTAGAATATTATACCCAATTATGAAAATTATAATAATTTATTAAATAATGATCTTAAATAGCTAAAAGAAAATTCAATATTTATTAGACCTAACAAAATCATCCAAACCGATCCTTACGGGTTGAGTAATTAAGTAGGATTGGTACTGCCATGGATTGAGTTGAGAATTTCTCAACTTGAAGAAGTCATATTAACCCATGATACTATTAGCTAGCCAGCCAATATATATATATGTCTTATCCCGGCATAGCTAGCTTTTATCTTTGACATCATGGCATCCTACAAGGAATTGCAAACCCCCTTTGTATCCTATATATGTTGATAGACAATGTAAATGCTGTTTAGATTCCCATAACTAAAAGGTTGAATGCAAAACCTACTCTTCCGAGAGGCCAGGTAATCAAGAGGCAAGAGCAATATATATTAACTTGCTACTAAAAATACACAAACTTCGAAAACCAAAGAGGCATTTTTGCATTTGGTTTGGTTTGGTTTTATTATCAATTTGTTGATCAATGATAATTGTTGGTCTTTAATGCTAACCGCAAGGATTTGAGTGCAGGAATGTGACTGCCTCTACTCTTTCGGGACTTAAAACTTCAGACACAACATTTAAGGTCAAAGGAAACCAGTAAGTAAGAGCACTAATGGTAAAAGTGACTCCATACTCCAATATTGTCTGTTTATGAGCAATTTACATTTTTCCATCCTAAAATTTTTCCTTATCAATGTCCCAAATTATTAATTTGTTCGATTAATACTTCATTTTGAGATATCGGTATCAATATGTCCAGATATTCTGCTTTTCATTGCAACCCATGAGAGTAATTTCATAATTACACTTAATTTCCATCTCATTTAAAGTCTAATTTAGAAAGCAGGTGACACATTGATACAATTCTTTCAATTTGAGGTGTTAATCGAGCAAATTGATAATTTGGAGGGACATTGTAAATGGAATGAAAGTTTAGGACAAAAAGCGTAATTTCCCCTTTATATTTTAGTGTTTGTTTCATTTCTCATATTTAAAAAACTGTTTTTCTGCTCACTTGAAAAACCAAGAAGTTTCTAAACTTCTAAAAAGTCTTGCTCAACTTTTTTCTTCTTGGAAATCATTTCATTAATTATTTCTTTTAAAAAAATGAAGTTATGGTATAATTAACTAATTAAGAGTAAATTGTATTAACACCCTTTGAACTTTTATGTTGTTTCACTAAGATCAGCTAATTAATTTTTTGTACCAATTTAGTATAATAATTTTAACATTATATCAAATAGCCTCTTCTGTCAATGTTCCATCCAACTTGCTAATAGAGAGAACTCATAACTCTCACGTGAGTTATGAAAAAACAACAAAATGATTCCTCAACTATGTTCTTCTTGGTATAATATTAAAGTTATTGTACTAAATTGACAAAAAAAAAAATTCAAAAGGATGTTAGTGTAATTTACCCTATAATTATATGATGACAAAAATTATAATTGAGATGTTTGAGCTAACTTGAATAATTGATGTGTGATGTGCAGTGGAGACCATGAAGTTCGTCGTGTCAGAAGGAATATGTTGTTGGAAGCCCTTGCAAAGGAGCTTCCAAGTGCCACCGTTAGGTACTCTTCCAAGGTGGTTTCAATAGAAGAGTCAAGCTTCTATAAGCTTGTGCATCTTGCTGATGGAACCACTTATAAAACCAAGGTAAATTCAATTTCATTTTCCTTAAGGGAAAGGTGCCACACCTTGTTCTTGTTATGCTTTTTGATTTACAAAAAACCCAATTACCTAGAACCAAACCAATATTAAAAGGAAGATTGATGGGTTTATATCAAAAAGTCAATCGTTACTCGAGTATCTCATGTATCCGGCATATGTATCATCTTTCTCACATCATGTAAAATCCATATATTATGAAAGAGATAATGCATATGTGCATAAGATACTTTCTGAATTTATATTCAAGAAAGAATTTACGAGTGCACCATTTGTTGAAAGAATTTATAAAAGAAAGTTATAATTATATATATATATATATATTGAGGTCAATGAGTTCTAACTCAAATGACACTTATTTATAAAAGTTAGATGGAAGGTGATGTTAGGGGTTCTAAGATCTATTTGATGCATGCATAACTTACCAATAAAAAAATCTAGTTTTGAATGGGGGTAATAAATAGATAACAACTATCCATGTATTTTTCATTCCCAATTGCTAAGCCTTATTGGAGCACAAAATTGTTTGGATGAAAGGTGTTGATTGGGTGTGATGGAGTGAACTCAGGGGTAGCAAGGTGGCTGGGCTTCAAGAAACTGGCTTCCACAGGGAGATTTTCCATAAGGGGCTTTGCAGATTTCAAGGACAGTCATGGGTTTGAGCCCAAGTCCATGCAGTTCTTTGGAAATGGTGTTCGATTTGGTTTTGTTCCTTGTGATGATAACACTGTTTATTGGTTTTTCACTTCAACTCCATCCAACCAAGGTGAGCCCTTCACCAGAGCCTTTTTTTTTTTTTTTTTTTCATTAAAAAATTAGTTACAAAGTACCAATGCAAAAACAAACAATGCCGAAAGTTCTTTGGAAACTGTTTTCTGAATTTTCTCTGCAAGCAGCCTGTATAAGTTGTTAGAGTTGATTCTCTTACCTCATGATGCTGCTATGCAATTTAAGAACATAAATTCTTCACAAATTTGTCCATAACTGTTACTTGTTACATAATAAAAATAAAAGTGGTATTAATGACGGATCCAAGTGATATTACTTTAAACACAACTATAAAATCCAAAAATTTGAATGGTATTAGAAACACATTAAATATTTTGGCGAGGGAAAAAATGATAATACCAACCCAGTAGAGGATTTCTCAAATGAAAATAAAGGAACAAGAATAAAGCAAAAGAAAGATAAAAAGACAATGTTTGCATGGTTCAACAATTGCGCCTACGCCCACGGAGAGATATTAACATATATAAATTCTTATTACATTAATGATTTCATAATACAGCCATGTTAGCTAGACCTACTCTCTCAATCATTCCCTCCATACGATTTCCCTTCTCATCCTAATTATAGAGTCTCTAGTTATTGCAACATAGTGGAACATACACTAGATATTTGTTGTTTTTTGTTGATGTGTTGTAAAGTAGAGAGCAAGTCCAATTTTGTTTCCTCATTTATTTTAACCATTGTTTGACTTTGCTTAACATATTTTACCCCTCTCCCAATAAATTTTTTCTTTTCTTTTTTATTTATGCTCAAAACAACTTGACACCTTAATAAATTTTGAAAAAAATTGTGTAAATTTTGTGTCGAATTCTTGTTATTATTATCCTTTCTTTTTCCCAAATAATAATGATTTATTTATTCTAGTGTTATATAATTGTAATGCATATTGTATTATTAGCATAGGGTAAAAATTGTATCATACCAATTGCACCACATACCATCTAAGTGTTGACATATGGTCATGAATTATGGACACCAACATCCACATATTGTGGACATTGAGTACATAAATTGTGGATATATATTCATATTTTTTGAATGATGTGAATAACTATTACCCTCTAGCTTAAGCGTGTGGCCTTATTAAAATTGCTGTTAATTTTCTTTTCTTTGTAGAGAAAGAGAGAGAACACAGTCCAGCTAAAATGAAGCATTTTGTGTTAAGCAAGCTTGGAAAAGTGCCTGATCAAATAAGGACTGTCATAGAAAAGACAGAACAAGATAGTTTTATCCCATACCCAATAAGGTACAGATATCCCTGGGAACTTCTTTGGGCAAATAAAAGCAAAGGCAATGTCTGTGTAGCCGGAGATGCACTCCATGCCATGACCCCAGAAATTGGCCAAGGTGGTTGTGCTTCTTTGGAAGATGGTGTTGTTTTAGCAAGGTGTATTGCTAAGGCATTATCTGAAAAAACAAGTAAGGAATCAAAAGAAAAAGATGAATATAAGAGGATTGAAATGGGATTGAAGAAGTATGCTAAAGAGAGGAAGTGGAGAAGCATTAAACTCATTTGTACAGCTTACATTGTTGGTTTTATCCAGCAAAGTGATGGAAAAATAATGACCTTCTTTAGGGATAAAGTATTATCTGCATTCTTGGCTGGCTTACAACTGAAGATGGCTGATTTTGATTGTGGGAAGCTTAGCATTTCTTGAATTCAATCATATACAAATGCTTTGTATTCTTGTTGCAATAAGATACAAAAAAAACGTTTTGGAGTTGTCACCGATGTAGCAAGATTTTTTTTTTTCTTTGGAAAAATTAATAAGTTATATTCTCTTGTTTTAAATCGTAATAATAAAGTAATCCTATCTTTTGTTATAAATATGGGTGTATTTAATGTTTATCATTTGAAATTTTAAATGACACTAATAATATGTAATAATGGTAAATATTAAAACTTGATACACCACTAATTATATGATTTGCATCGTAGGTGGATTAATAACAAAGAATGAAGAAGGTAAGGAATGTACCTGCCAGATCCTCCAAGGACCAACAAAAGAAGTAGTGGCTCCCCGAGAGATGGCGTTGAAGCCCGCATAGAGGTTAGCGAGGGCCACCCCACCCCAGTTGTACTGGGCAGTCTGCTGAAAGTCCACCAACAGGTGCAACCACCTCACCAGAATAGTTTGAGAGGTGTTGCAATCCAAGGTCATACCAATCAGGTACAACAAAAAGGCCCGAGCCATCCGGGTCGATTCCTCAACGGTAGTCTGAGGAGCCTCAACAAAAGTACGCATGACGGTAGGGAGGTCAATAGAAGTCGCTCCCAGAGATATGCTCAGGTACTCCCGGTTCGGGCGAACACGTGTTGGAAAAGCACTGAAGATGGGGACGATCCTGTCAACCCTCAAGCCAGTCAGACGATACATGTCGTATGGTGTAATCGTCATCTCCACACCAGCTATGTGGAATGTGTGGGTGGTGTCCCACCACCTCTCAACCAACGCACAAAGGAGGCTCTTCTTAGCCGTCTTAGTAGGCTGGGTCTCCACAAAGTGTTTGAAGCCAGCTGCTTCAGCAAAAGAACGGGTTGTAGAATTGAGCCTGCCCCACCATTTATAAACCTCCATAGGGTTGCCTCGAGATAGGAAGGTACGAACAGCTTGCATAAGAAAAAAAGAGACATAAGTCAACAGGAACAAAAGCAGAAGAAAGCACAGAAAACAGAAGAAAAATGCACCAAGAGGCATTCTGATTAGTCAAAGAGGCGCACGCCTCTCCTAAACAGGCGCGTGCCTATAGTGAAGGAACATACGTCACTCAGAAGCAAGCGTACTGACTTAATTTGAAAAAGGGAGAAACCCTAATTGGCGCATGCCACTACCTGTGAGGTGCACGACCAGTTCCAGGTGGCGTACGCCCCTTTGCCTAGATCGCGACCCCGATCGGGTTTTTCTGCCATTTCTCAACCAAAATCAAGTTTTTCAACATCTAGCCTAATGGGTTTTGTTCCTATGCTAGTATGGAAGCATTCCATGAAGTTTTGAGGCCTAAAACTAACATTTGGGCATTCAAATTGAAGGAAATCCGAAAATGCAAAAAATGGAGTTTAGAAGATTTACCTCACTGTTTTGCGCCTGATGTGAAAGGTGCTCCTCAGACCGGAATAGGATCGTGATGTCCTCTCTAAGAGCGAGTTGCGGCATCCACCGGTTAAAAAAAAAGCGCTCATCTACTGGATACAAGTCCATGACCGCTGCGTTGCTTGAAGAACTCGCACTGCTATGACCTCGAGGACCTGAGCATCTATACATGATAGGAAATGAGAAGAATTTGGTGTTTTTGAAGGAAAAAGCACTGGAAATTGCTCTAAAAGCGGAAGAAAACAAAAAAAAGAAGGTGGAGGATAGTGGCTTAATTAGAGGCTTCCATGCTAGTTGGGTCGGGATGGATGAACTATGCATCTCTCACTTACTTTTTGCCGACGATACTATGGTGATGTGTGATGCGGATACAAAACAGCAGATGTATCTTTGGTTATGACTTGTTTTGAAGCATCTACTGGTCTCGGTGGGGGAGGTAGAGAATTTATGGGTTTTGGCTGATATCCTTTGCTGTCGGATAGGGTCATTTTATGTTTTGTTGAGTTCATTTTGAGTTTTGTTATTTTATGTTTTAGTTTTGTTATTTTATTTTTTAGTTTTGTTGCTTTACTGTTAAAAAAAGAAAAAAAGAAAAAAAGAAAAAGTATGAGATTGAAAGCCTCAGCAATACGAGGCCCGTTATTCCCACTCCAGTGCACATTAGTATGTGTGGGTACTCAAAATTCTTTGTTGACACAATATTTTGTTGAATCAGGATACTCTTTGAGGTACCTGATTTTGATGGTTGTAGAGATGAAAATCCATGGATTTTTGTCAAGTGGTTAAATGAAATTGAGCAATTCTTTGATCAAAGAAGTTTTTCATATGCTACCAGAGTTAGGTTTGCAACAAGGAAGTTAATTGGGAGAGCTAAAGTGTTTTGGGAGGAGTTCGAATATATGCGTTTTATCAAACAAGAGCCCAACATTACTGATTGGGAAGACATGAAAGTAAAGTTTCAAGATGAATATTTACCACAATACTTTCAAGCAAAATATATACCACAATCCTATTATGGTAATTCTCAAGGTCAACAAGGCAATCTACGCTATCGGAAATAACCAAACAATTGCAACCATTTGAAGAAAACTTGCTCTATTAGAATAACTAAACAATTGCACCATTTGAAGAAAACTGCGCTAGTGACCGAGTGAACGCTCATCTTGTTTCTTATTTTTTTGACAGTAAAGCAACAAAACTAAAAGATAAAATAACAAAACTAAAACGTAAAATAACAAAACTCAAACACTATCACCTATCGCGCGACTCCAACAGAGGAGCCCTTGAAGGGAGTTTGCGGGAAGAGGCGGCGCGGCGGCACAGAGGCGCGAGATTGAGACCATCGGCGCAAGGGGGTTGCGATAGGGGGCTGTTGGCGCGAGCTGGTGGCGGCGCGATTTTGCTCCGGCGATGTCGAGGTGGCAACAATCAGGATAAAATCAAATCAAATTTTAAAGCTAGTAGGAAACGCTCTGATTTGGAGGCCGCATTATTCTTTTGCCTAAGTTGTAATCTAGCTACTTGGGGTTCGTGTACTCCAAGTGGCTCCGTCTCTCCACAATGGATGCGAATTCCAATCTGAAACGCCCTTTCTTCCAAGACGACAACAACGACAAAGACGACCCTGACTCATCCTCCAACAAACAACCCGCGTAATTCTTTCTTCTCTCTTTCCCCCAAATCCCTAATCCCTCTTTTACTTTCAAATCCAAAAAGTTATTTATTTATTTTTTGGTTACAGGGCAAAGAGAGTTAGGTTTCCCAAGGGTAAGAAAGTAAAACCAGCAGCAACAGAAGAAGTAGGTCGAGCTGAGAATGATGATCCAAACGACTTGTCGAATCCCCGCTTTGCTGCCAAGGAACGTGCAAAGCGTCGGAGTCAGATCACCGCTGAACTCATTGCTGAAGAAAGTAGTAGCGGCATACTTAACGATGTCGCCGCCGCTGAAGTCAGTTACAAGGTTAGATATGTGTTTTTATAATTTGGAATGATTATTTATTTCTTGAATTGGCAGCATTCATATTAGCGAAAATGTGATGGGGATATTTTTGGCAGGGTAATGAAAGCTTTGTTGATGATGGGATTCAAATAGAACCGTTCAATCTAGATAGAGAGAGAGAAGAAGGCTATTTCGACAACGATGGAAATTTCGTTGAATATGTTAACGATAACGATTTCAAGGTACAAAAAGACTTTACTCGTGTGCATTTTAAATGAGGAATTGTATATTGAGTTCGAAATTGATTGTTGTAGGATGCATGGCTTGATAGTGTTGATGTTGAACCAAAATATGCTGGAAAAGGCGTTGTTGTAACAAACAATGAAGATGATGATGCCAATCAACTTTCTTCTGAAGATGTTGGAAAGATGAAGAGGCGTATTGCTGACGTACTTGAGCCTGGAGAAACGGTAAATTTATATTTACAATTAAAAATTACTTGTTGCTGTTGAAGAATTACTTGAACCATTATCAGAAGCATACTATTTTTGATAGGTTTATGTCATTAAGATTACAAAACTGTGTGTACTAGATTATACATTATAGTTTCTAGTAAAAACTATGTATGGATTTTGTGCAATTGTGAAAGTGTGTACTTTATATGTTGTATTGGAAACTATGAATAACACCTAGGGTTTGCTTGGAATCAAACATCAAGCGATAAAAGAAAAAAACAAAGAACTTAAGAATCAACACCTGACCCTGCTTGGAATCAGCACCAAGCACTGGAAGAAAGCTTCCAACCCAAATTTTATAAATCCATCACTATTGTTGCTTGTGTCCTCTTCCTGATGCTTCTTTTCCTTGGAAGAGTATTTGGAAGGCGAAGGTTCCTCCGAGGATTGCTTTCTTTTCATGGTCAGCTGCCTTGGGGAAAATTTTGACTATTGATAACCTGCGGAAGCGTCATCTTATCATCATAGACAGATGTTGTTTATGTAAGCTTAGTGGGGAAAGTGTTGATCATCTTTTGCTTCATTGTCCGTTGGCTCGGGAGATGTGGTCTATGGTGTTTGGTTTATTTGGGCTGGATTGGGTGATGCCTTGTCAAGTGCTTCAGCTTTGGGCGGCATGGCAGGTCCGTGGTGCTGATCATCGGAATATGGTCATATGGCGGATGGTTCCTCATTGTGTGATTTGGTGCTTGTGGAGGGAGAGGAATGCCCGCCTTTTTGAGGACTGTGAAAGTGCGATGGTGGATATTAAGTTGCTGTTTTTCCAAACTCTGTATTCTTGGGTTAATTCTGTGGGGATTCTTTCTATTAATTCCATTACGGAATTAATAGACCATTGTTGTTTCTAATTCTTTGGAGGTTTCTTGTATACACCTAGTATTCAAGGCCTGCTTCTTTTAATAAAATTTTCTTACCTATCAAAAAAATAAATAAATCCATCACCAACGGCTTACAATAGTAAACTTTGGACCCTTTAAGTAGATCCTCAAATTTCTTAAAGCATGGAAAGAAAATAAACTCATAATGAGCTTACATCATAGATGAAAATAAAATTCATATAGCAATCAAATTTCTTTAATAGCTTCAATTAGCATCAATCACGATCAAGCATGTCCAACAAAATCAATCAGCATTAATGGATCTAATTTGGTGCCCACAACATCATTATCCCCCCCATAGATGCTTTCGTTCGGGTATTGATTCCTTCAGCCCATTGTCTCCAACCAGCTCATGTCCAACAAAATCAATCACCAACGGCTTACAATAGTAAACTTTGGACCCTTTAAGTAGATCCTCAAATTTCTTAAAGCATGGAAAGAAAATAAACTCATAATGAGCTTACATCATAGATGAAAATAAAATTCATATAGCAATCAAATTTCTTTAATAGCTTCAATTAGCATCAATCACGATCAAGCATGTCCAACAAAATCAATCAGCATTAATGGATCTAATTTGGTGCCCACAACATCATTATCCCCCCCATAGATACTTTCGTTCGGGTATTGATTCCTTCAGCCCATTGTCTCCAACCAGCTCATTTCTTTCCTTTTGACCTCCAATGGTAACTGGGTTTGAGCCTAGTTTGGTTCACCCATGAAATCCATATACTCTCCTCGGCCTCCAAATCGGAGCGTTTCCTAGTAGGTTTAAAATTTGATTTGATTTTATCCTGATTGTTGGCGTTTTATTACGCCGCAAAGGTGCAAATTTCCTTCCCCTCCTACATCCTTCTTCTCAAAATCTATAACCCTTAGCTAATCTCATTGTTGATTGTGTTTTTTGTTGTGGTTGAGCATGTTGCCTATGCACAACCCGTGGGATCTCTGCCTCCTAGAAATTGCAAGCAAATCAGGCTATTGATCTTCGTCCACCCTTTACCATCCTTACCCTCTGGGGTACACACTATTTGTGCTCTGCTGAGGAATTCTGAGATCTCCAGGAGCTTCTCATTTCTACTCCTCTAGATTACATGGACAACCCGATAACCATCGTAAAAATATTTGAAGTCCCCCTTCAGATTGGTTGTTTATCACTTCCTCAATCTAACCCGCGTTCCACTTCATGCCTTCCCATCCCATCCATATAGATCCTGCTAATCTATGTGCTCTGCTGCTGTCGTTAATTTTGCATTGATTCTCAGCAAGTTTGAAAGGGGCTAAATGTTTGTGGGTTGCCTATGGCTGCAATGAGAGTGTCAGAGTCTGGTGAGGTTGCCAGTTAGATTGTGGGTGTGTAAAGGTTAGGAGATGTTGCATGTGCTTGAGGAAGAGTGGGGCGCGCCGGGGGTGGGGGGGGGTGGGGGTGGGTTGTGATTGTAACTCAAAGGTGGGGTTCATTGAAGGTTGGGGATAGGGGTATTGTTAGCAAGAGGAATTTTGGTGCGTTGAGTGGGGGTATTGTGCTCGGTCTGTATTCTGGTAACCATAATGTATGTTCGATGGAGGTGGTGGGAGGTTGGCTAGGGGTGGTGGCAGAAAATTTATCAAGGGTGATGGCATTGGGTTTGGTGGAGGTGGTAGCGGTGGGTTAACGGCAGGTGGTACCAGGAGATTAATCATCCCTTTACTGACTGTTTTCTTTTTGAAGATGGCAATGCTTCCAATAGTTACAAATACAATGAAAAAATACAACCAGTACCTACAGCGTTGTGAAAAAATCCGTACTCTGGAGGCAATTAAAGAATGCAATTGGAGTCCTAACTTATGTTGTTTCTGGGAAAATATTCAATTTCCATTCAGGATTTAGTTTTTTTTTGGTTTCATACTATTGCAGAAGAATATGAGTTGCTGCATTATTTCATCACTATTTCATCATTTATGAATTATGAAATGTGTATTCAGTTAGGGGTAACAAAGTTAATTGTGCATCTCCTGATAGGTTTTACAAGCTTTGAGAAGGTTAAAGGGTACTTCAAACAACAGGAAGGAGAAGATGTCAGCTGATACAAAGCTTGTATTTGACCAGCTTACTGAAGATGCAATGCAGCTGATGGAGGATGGTGAATATGGTAAAGTTTGTTACTTTGTTGGGCTTGCCTTTTCAATTTGTCAACCCCAGGTTTCATTGGAAAGAAGATTAGCATTGTTATTTAAATTTCTGCAACAATCTGTTTCCATTGGTTAAATTGTGTTGCTTATTGGTGGATGTTCTGTTCCGCAGATGTGTATCATGAAAAGCGAGAGGTCTTTGTGCGTGAGGCAGGTCAGTGTTTTTTTTTTTTAAGTAATAGAATTTTATTGAAGAAAAGGTTATGTCATGTTCATGATTATGAACATGAAATACACACACAAAAAAAAAAAAAAAAAAATACAAAAATACAAAAAATTATGCCCTACAATTAAGAGAAAGTTTGAAATCTATAAAAGAATCGCTATGGCATGAGACCAAGCAAACAGTGCAGGTCAGTGTTTTGCTTAATACTCTTTTTTTTTTTTTTTTTTACACAGTACTCTTTCTTTAAGTGTGCATGTGTGTTTTGAATGTATGTAGGTATATATTATTGCCTTGTCTGCTTCTGTGTTGTCCAGATAATTTACACAAATATGTCTATCTGTGTGTTTGCACATTTGTTTTCATATTTTGGAATGTTTAGCCACCTGATGTGTTCAGGAAGATTTAATATTGATGCAGAATTCACTGTTGGATTCCCCCATGGGTTCTGCATATGAGAGGAGTATTCATTCGGTGGATCAATCTATATGGTTATAGTGTACACTTTTTACTTTTTTATTATTTGGGTTGTTTTGAATAGAGTAATTCCATCTTTAGGGCATTAAAAGTGGGTTGTTTGGTTATGGGTTCTAGTTTATTAATGTTGTTTGACTATAGTTAGAAATGTTTGGTTATGGTTCTAGTTTATTTTAATCTTGTTTGATTAGTTTGAGTCCTGCTAAGTTAATAGAAAAGTCAGTTCCTTTTTCTAAATAGACTCTCTTGCTCTCTCACTCATTTTTTTTGATAGGTAATAGTTGAAATATAATTAAAAAAGTGTTGTGTGCATAAAATATGAACACTAACACACATCAAAGATTTACAGCATGAGAAGGGAAATACAAAGAAGAAGAGAATTTGTTAAGTGAAGAACTAGAAGTGAAACCCCATGCTCTAGACCAGTCAAAGAGGGTTAAGGTAAAACTTTCTAGGATTTGTCTATTCGATCGAGAAAAATCCTCAAACGTACGTTGATTGCGTTTCTTCCAAACAGTCCACATCAAACAAATAGGGACCATGTTCCAAATATCCAAAGAATGCCTCCCTAACCCATTCTGCCAGCTAAACAACAAGGTGGTAACTGTCCCAGACATAACCCATTGTACCCCAAAAGTTTGGAACACCCAACTCCATAAAGCACTCGCCATAGGACAATGAATTAGAAGATGATCTACAGTCTCACCACTACTACAACACATGCAGCACCAACTAGTTAAAGTATATCCTCTCTTGCTGAGATTATCACAAGTCAGGATCCTGTTCCACGCTGCTGTCCATTCAAAGAAACATGCCCGACGAGGAGCTTTGGTTCGCCAAATACTCTTCCAAGGGAAGACTACAGTGGAGGAATCCCTTAAAGCCATATAGAAAGAGCGAATATCAAATGTACCTGTTTTCTTTAGGCTCCACCTTAAGCCATCATCCACCTCCCGAGAAGAAAGATGAGACTGGAGCAGGTGCAAGAAAGACACGACAATATTCAGCTCCCAATCATTAAAGTTACGCACAAAGATCACATTCCAATCCACCCTCCCATGCTCACGAACTACCACCTCACTAATTGTTGCGGCCTGATTAGAGGCGCACTCATAAAGCATTGGGAAAGCTTCTTTAAGAATCACATCACCGCACCACTTATCATGCCACAATCGCACTCTGTCATCGATACCCACCTTATATCTCAAATGAGCATTAATGCTCTCCCACCCCAGCATGGTACCCTTCCATAGACCACAACCATGGGAGCCACGAACCAAGCCTGTACTCCAACCCCCACAAGCAGCCCCATGACGTGCTACAAGCACACGCTTCCATAACCGATCACCCTCAACCCCAAATCTCCATAACCATTTTCCCAACAAGGCACGATTAAACGGCACCAGCTTTCGAACACCCAGCCCACCATCAGCAATAGGAGAGCATATTGTATCCCATCTCACCAAGCAATGCTTAAACCCCTCGTCTATCCCTCCCCAAAGGAAATTCCGTTGTAATTGCTCAATTCTTTTAGCAACACTAGAGGGAATAGTAAAAAAGGAAAGATAAAAAGTAGGGAGACTAGAAAGCGTACTCTTCAGCAGAGTTAATCTGCCACCCTTAGAAAGATATAGCCTCTTCCAACCAGTCAACCGACGTTCCATCTTCTCAATGATAGAGTTCCATATCGAAGTGGATTTGAATGAAGAGCCCAAAGGCATACCGAGGTAACTCATGGGTAATGACCCTATTCGACAGCAAAGGATATCAGCCAAAACACGCAAATTCTCTACCTCTCCCACTGGGACTATCTCACTCTTGGCCAAATTAACCTTGAGACCAGTGGATGCTTCAAAACAAGTCATAACCAACGTTTGATGTGGTGCATTTGGCGTGAGCGTAATGGGCGTAGTTTTGAGAATTGTGAGCGGTCTTATGTGGAGATTAAGTACTTTTTCTTACATTCTCTTTTTGATTGGGTTGCTGGGTGGGGGATTCACCCTTGTCTTTCTTTTCTGGAGTTCCTTGAGCTTTGCTCCCTAAGTTCTCCTTGATTTTTTATTGAAGTATACTTCCTAGTATACTGTTTTCTTTCAATGGATTTTCTTATTACTTATAAAAAAAAACAAGTCATAACCAACCTGAGATACATCAGCTATTCTAGATCCACATCACACATCATCATAGTATCGTCCACAAAAAGTAAGTGAGAGATGCACAGTTCATCCATCCCGACCCGACTAGCATGGAAGCCTCTAATTAAGCCATTATCCTCCACCTTCTTTAGCATCTTACTCAAAATCTCCATCATCAGTAGAAAGAGAAGGAGAGATAAGAGATCTCCTTGCCTCAAACCCCTAGAATTGCCAAAGAAACCCGCAGGTGAGCTATTAACTAGAATTGAAAATCGAACCAAAGAGATACAGACTCGCATCCAACCCTGCCATTTAGTCCCAAAACCCATTCTATCCAACAGATGAAGAAGACAATTCCAATTCACATGATCATATAAGCCTTCTCTATGTCTAACTTACAAATAACACCTGGCTGATTCCTTTTGAGACGGCTATCCAAACATTAATTGGTTATAAGGACAGAATTTAACATTTGGCGACCACCCACAAAATCGTTTTGAGATTTCGAGATAAGACCATCGAGCACTTCTTTAAGCCTATTTGCCAATACTTTAGATAGAAGCTTATACGCATTTCCAATCAAACTGATAGGTCTAAAATCCTTAATGTTCATGGCGTCATTCTTTTTAGGAATAAGAGCAAGAAAAGTAGCATTAAGGGAGCTTTCAGATTGTCCGTGCTCAAAAACTTCCTTAAAGAAACCCATAACATCATCTTGAATAACTTGCCAACAGTGGTGAAAGAAAGCCATCGTAAATCCATCAAGGCCAGGAGCCTTATCCCCTTCAAGGTCCTTCCAAACCTGAATAACCTCCTCCTTATCAAAAGGTCTCTCCAACACCTGAATCCCCTTCAAGGTCTCTCGCTCTCTCACTCATATTTTGTGTGGGTTTTATCTATATAAGCAAGTCTTGTAAAGAATAAGGATACACTTCGATGGGTGGATTTTAAAATGCTGGGACTCAATTAAAATATTTCTAGGTGGATGGGAGACTCCTTTAGAGTTTTTCTAGGTGACTTAGAAGGTCTTGGTGAGATTCTAAGGTTTTAAAGACCCATCTTCTTCTTCCTCCCTCCTAATTTTCAGTACTAAACTACCAAATTAAACCACACCCATCTTTCTTCCAAATTCACAATTCACCACTATGAAATAACTTCAAAAACCATAAAAACTGCAGCTCTTATTGTTCACTGGATACTGTTCATTTTAAAAGCAACATCAGTGGTTCTCTTATTTTTTTTCCTCCCATTTTAATAAAATAAAATAAAATTTCAGCACTATACTTCCAAACTAAATTCCGCTAGGCGGGCCATTCATCCTTAGTAATTATATTCCAAAATATCATAACAAGCCAACTATCCTGTAAGACCAAAAGCCATAAACGGCCCCTTCTAAATAGTTCATGGGATGCTGTTCATACCCAGAACAGCACCTGTGATTCTCAGTTTTTTTTTTTTTCTCTTCGATCTTAGACTCCATGATCTAACACTGGTCCGCTTAATCAGAAGCCCTAAAGTCTAAAGCTAATCTCAAACTCTAAATTTCAGGTTTGTCAATGTCTACATGACAGTACCTATCTGCTTGATTATGTTTTTTCTTATCATGTTAAAACAGGGCCACTATCAAATAATACCGAAGGGGTACTATTCATAGCCCAATTCTTTGTTTTTGTTCTTCTAGTTGGATGGTAAGCTGTTAGGAACCTGGATTGTTCCTAATCTTCAACTGGTGAATTGTATGAATTTGATCCAATCTTGCTCACAATCACTCAATTATGGTAGTTCTTCTGGAGAACTAGGCTGATTCTATCACTAAGCTAGCAATTATTCTACAATCGCAATATCTAAACTAGAGAGAAAATAGAGAGAAAACTAAGTGTTAGCAATTTGATTCATTGGGTAAAATGAAAGAATGAGAGGGAAAGGAACTTATAGCCTTGGCTTGCATGGCCAAAAGGCATGCAAGTCTCCCATTCGCTATACTAGATCGAGGCTCTAATTGGACGGTCTAGATCTAGCATGTACAACCTCCTTTAAGCTCCAACAACCTAGGTACAATCGGGCAAAGCACAACTCTAACAAACTAATTACAATCACTCAATGCACCCTTCTAACTACCTTGCTACAAGATTTGATAGCTTGTATCCAATTACAAATTCAATTCAATTAAATGCATATCTAATTAACTAGACTATTACCGGATCCTAACATTACTTCCTCCTCTAGAAATCCTTGTCCTCAAGGTTTTGATCTTGTTGTGGCCGAATGGAGGATGAATCTTCAAGTTGCTTCTTCATCAATGGTGATCTTCCGATTAACCAATATCTTGAAGGCACTTGAATGACCTTGTTGATGCTCTCCTTCTTGGCTAGTGATCTCGAATTCAAGAACCTCATTCTCACTTCAATTGGCCATGCTTCAATGTACTCCCAAGAGGATTCCACCTTGGCTTTAGGTAAGGCCCTTGATTTCTCAAAGTCACCAACCATTGGGTGGCTTGGAACTGCGTTCTCTTTCTCAAAATTTGGACCATGCACTTCGGGTGCCTCTTGGAAATTCACCACTCCTCCATTGCATGCTACAACTTCTAGCTTGCCATTAGGTTCTTGGATCTTCAAAGCTTCATCCACTTCAAGAACCTTCAAGGATTCTTGAGTCTCAACCATTTCAAGAACCTTCAAGGATCCTTGAGTCTCAACCACTTCAAGTTTAATTTCTTGAGTAGTAGCCTCCATTGGTGGTTGAAACCAATCTTCTCATCTACAAGCAAATTCCCACCAATCCGTGAAGGAACTCGAGGCCTTTGCCTCTCTAAACCATTTTTGCGCATCTCCTTCCAAGAACATAGAGGCAATGGAAATCATGGCACTTGGTTGAGTCTTGTGGGGAGCAAAGCTTTGGTTGAACTCGAGAAGCCACCAAAGAGGATCTCCACCTTCAAAGAAAGGAAGTGTTGCGGATTCAATTCCACCTTGGCTCGTAACTTGCTCTGATACCATCTGTTAGGAACCCAAATTGTTCCCAATCTTCAAGTGGTGAATTGTATGAATTTGATCCAATCTTGCTCACAATCACTCAATTATGGTAGTTCTTATGGAGAACTAGGCTGATTCTATCACCAAGCTAGCAATTATTCAACAATCACAATATCTAAGATACAGAGAAAATAGAGAGAAATGGCTATGGCGTTATGGGGTGGAAAGGGAGGCCTTGTGGAGGAAAGTTGTATTGGCTAAATATGGGTCTATGAAGGGTGATTGGATGTCTAGCATTCCAAACGGGCGGTATGGAGTTGGATTGTGGAAATTTATTCGTAGTGGTTGGGTAAAGTTTTCAAAGTTTTTGAAGTTTGAGGTGGGGGATGGCACTTGGATACAATTTTGGGATGATGTCTGGTGCTGTGAAGAGCCTTTGAAAGATATGTTTCCGGATCTTTATCGCATTGCTGTGTGAAAAAGGCTACTGTGGCAGAGCACATTCAGTTCAGGGGTGAAGCTGTGACTTGGGAAGTGAATTTCACTCGTTTGGAGCAAGATTGGGAGCTCGAATCCTTTTCTTCTTTTCTGGACTTAATTTATGCAGCCAATATTAAACACTTTGGTACAGATAAGATGTGCTGGATACCTTCCCTGGATGAAGGTTTTCAGGTCAAGTCTTACTATCAAGTGCTTAATGCGAGTAGAATTGGAGATTTCCCTTGGAAGATCATTTGGAAGTCAAAGGTTCCCCCACGGGTTGCATTTTTTTCGTGGATAGCCGCTTTGGGAAAGATTTTAACGGTGGATAATTTGAGAAAAAGACACATTGCGTTAGTGAGTTGGTGCTGCATGTGCAAGGCGGGTGGGGAATCCGTGGATCATTTATTGCTTCACTGTTCTTATGCTAAGGAATTATGGGATCTGGTGTTTGCTATGTTTGGGGTTCATTGGGTGATGCTGTGTCGAGTGATTGATTTGTTTGTGTGTTGGCAAAGGAGGTTGGGAAGCCAGCAGCGTAGTGTCATATGGAGGGCTGTTCCCCATTGTTTGATGTGGTGTATTTGGAAGGAGCGTAACGCGAGAACTTTTGAAGGCTGAGAAAAAAGTATCATTGAGCTGAAGCTATATTTCATGCGCTGCCTATCCGAGTGGCTGTTAGCTACAGGATCTTTGAGTTTTTCTAATCTGTTTGAATTCTTAGATTTATGTTCTGATTGATCTTTTTGTATTCTTTCTCTTGGTATACGCCTAGTGTACCTGGTTTTCTTCAATAAAATTATTACTTATCCAAAAAAAAAAAGAAAAAGAGAGAAAACTAAGTTTTAGCAATTTGATTCATTGGATAAAAATGAAAGAATGAGAGGGAAAGGACTTATAGCCTCAACTTGCATGGCCAAAACGCATGCAAGTCTCCCATTGGCTATACTAGATCAAGGCTCTAATTGGCTGGTATAAATCTAGCATGTTCAACCCCCTTCTAATTGGCTGGTATAAATCAAGCTCCAACAACCTAGGTACAATCGGGCAAAGCACAACTCCAACAAACTAAGTACAATCACCCAATGCACCCTTCTAACTATTTTGGTACAAGCTTTGATAGCTTGTATCCAGTTACAAATGAAATTTTAATTAAATGCATATCTAATTAACTAGGCTAATTAGGGGATCCTAACATAAGCTCTTCTTGATTCTAAAACTATACTTTTTGTCTTAAAAAAATGTGAAGTCTTTTAGTCCACCTATATTTTATTGTTGGAAGTTCCTACACTCTTAATATAAGGCCCTTACAACAATGCCTACTTGTTTATGTCTTTTTATACATGGATATGTAATGTGATCTTTTCATTCATTTATTTTTGTGATTATATGGAATCAAATATGAAATTCTGCACTCATAGCATCAATAAAGCATAATGGATGGATGCATTATTCCTCTTCTTTTTTTGCTTTTCTTTTTTCGTGTATTTTTTATTTTATGTACTATTTTTTTTTTCCCAAGAGCCTTGTAGCTCAGTGACATTGTCTGGTCTCTTTTATGAGGAAAAATAGGGTTCAAATTTCTCCTCCCCCACTAGTTGTAATAATTGAATTATAAAAATATAAAATAAAAATATTTGCATACGATTTTTTCCATGGAAGAGTCAGTTTTCTTTAATCACACTTGCATTTTAGTTTGTGCAAAAGGATGTTTATATATAGCATTATTAACTCTCTCTTTTTCTTTTTTCTTTTCCTTCAGAAGGTTATGAGAGATTAGCTAAGGCAAGAGAGGAAGGCATATCAACAAGTGCAGGTCAGGGGGATTCTCATTATTCCAGCATAGGGAAGGGCTTGTTCACTGGCGTAACAGATACTGGAGTAGCCTCCACGGTGCTGCCTGGTCCTGTTGTGGATACTTTGAACTCAAATGCATCTACTGCTGAAACATTAAGCAATGATGCTGATGCTTTTGATATGTTTGCGGAGGATGATGAACATGCCACTGCTAAACCATCTTTTGATGGAAGTAATGTGGTTTTTGGACATAATTCTGATGCAGTCAACCAACCATCAGCAAGCACCCTAAACCATTCAGAAAGTAAGCTATTTTATTTATTGTGAGGTTTTTTTAAGTTCAACACATTATCTATACAAAAAAAAAAAAAAAAAAAAGAGTTCAGCATATTATTTTTGGGGGCTAATTATTATTCATTATTGGCATATGAAATACTAATTACTTTGGTTTTTCTTTTGCCTTGTAATTGCTTGGTCTGCAGGTGGAGCTTTGCATAATGATTACGTGTATGAAGAGTCCACCGGGTACTCTCTCTCTGTCTCTTGGAACTGGTTTGCCTGAGATACATCTTGATATGTCATGAAATTTTAATGTCTTCAATGTGTTTATGACTTCTTTTCTTATTTTATTTAGTAGTTAAATTCATGCAATGTTACAATGGAAAATCCTGTCTTAGTTATAATGATAGAGACATTCTCTTTGGAGAGGGCTGGGTGGGGTTTTTCAATGGTTCATATATGCAAATGCCCTGTGCAGAGTGAAGCTATTACCATTTGCTGGGTCGCAAATGAATCATGCCAAGCCCAAAGTTTAGAGTTGACCTTGAGCTAGGTTTGAGTTTTGATTGAGCTTTAATAACTGTGCTTGAGCTTGGATTGGGTAAATATATAATTAACACATGTACTTAACAATTCATTTGTGAACAGTAAAAAACACATACCTAACACAAAGATTAAATACACATTACATTATAATCAACCACTAACAGATGCACTTATAAAGGGTAAGTGAGAAATATATTATTTGGTTAAAAACTTGTTAACATTCAAACAATCCACTTGAAAATAATATTTACATTTAAGCCATCACCAATCCATGTATCAACACATATGCAATACAAACCTTTGAAAGAAGATAATTTCAAACCTTTGACCAAACCTCTTTAAGCCCTTTGATTTTAGTCATGGAAATTTTCTATAAGTTTTCTATAAATCATGAAACATATGGATATCTCACATTTATATTATAGGAACTCTTTTTTTTTTTTGGATCAGTGGTAAAGAAAGTACACAACAGAGAAGAGTACAGGGCTAACAGCCTACAAAAAACTACTAATCACTATAGTTAGTTTTACATGCCCAAAAAAATATGCATTAAGACATTGACACCAAGGCTGCCTGGGCCTGGGGTCTTGCTTCTGCCAGCACCTTGCTATGTACAGCATATAGAGTACCTGCCAACCAAAGACTTACTAAACATCAGAACCTATATAGCAGATAATTGCACAATCTCGAATACTTTGTTCCTATGATACTAAATGCCCTTAAAGTTATAACCAGGACTGTGCGAGTTCTAACAACTTGTTCACTATGAAGGTTAGGATGCCTTAGCCACTGTGATAAACCAGACTTACTTGAGTGATTCCATGCTTAAGTCAATTCATTGCCTCTTGAGTGAGCTAACCTTTCCTCAACAAAGGCACTTGCAATTCTTAAGTGTTGCGCCTTTTGATTGCTAAGATGGTGGGCACAGTCACACAGATCCATTTTGGTTCTCAAAAGCCCTGCCACCTCTAGGCTCCTTCAACTCATTCAAATTGTCCGTGTCATTACCATAGCCGAAGTACCAATGCATGACATTAGTATGGGGGCTCCCCACCCCCCCAAGCAACAAATAAGAAAATTCCTTGTAAGGTCACCTCCACAAACAATATATTATAAATAGTTCACCCAAATACTTTCATAATCAGGTTATTTGGGACCATGATTTGTTGATATTTTCCTAGAAATTGTGTGGGTTTGGTCCCTTGAAAGCAGTGAAGATAAACAATGTGATTATTGTGAGTTTCTGATAATAATAATAACAATATAATGCTCAGAATAGTTGTTGCTGTTCTCTGTATAGGCTTATGGGCTCTTGTATCTTATCTAGTAAGAGTGTTCTGTACTGATCTGAGTGTGCTTGTGTCCATGTTTTTATGATATCTCTTTATTAGTACATGCACATGCATGTTCACACGTGCATGTGTTTCCCTAAACGTATTCAGCATTTGTTTTATTGGCGATGTTTGTATCTTTTTCATACCCAACTTGATTCTGCTCTCTTTAATTTAATCGTGGTTTTTTCAACACTTCAGGTACTACTATAGCAGCACTTTGGGGTACTATTATGACCCATCTACTGAACTGTTTTGTTCTGCGGCATCAGGACAATGGTAATGTAAATTTGTCCTTATTTACTTTTAGTATTTATTTGTTGTGTTTGTTCCTAACCTGTTGCTGGTGACAACCCTCATCTTAAAATATCCCTCATCTTTTATATGTAGGTATTCATATAATGAGGAAACCGGCACATATGTTGAAGTTCAACAGGTTGCATCCAATGCAACTTGAAAGGGAGAGTTCTGCTGCTTCACTTGAGGACTTTGTACAGTTCATGGAGCATAGAGTTGTAGTATGTGGAATTGGATAGTCATATAGGTTGTCCGTGGGAACCACTGTTTCTTGCAATTGGATAGTCAGATAGTTTTTGATTTTCTTGAGCAAGGTGACATAATTTGATGATATGTGTCAACATGGTACCGTTTTGCTTTTTGTAGATCAGTTTAGGACTAAGGCTTGGTTGTTGGTTGGTTGTTGTACTTGGGGCTCTGAATGGTTTTCCAATTCACATCTAAATTAATACCAACACCGTCTCAACATTCCATCTATGGGAATGTGGGAATGTTAGTTTGCCTTGATTGCTGTTCTTAAGTTTATTTCTCCTGCAATTACATGAGGAGCTTTGTCCTTGAAAACTTTTCTGTAATTGGTCCAGCATGCATACCCTCTTTGTCAATTCAATTTTTCTAATCGTCATGTTTCCTTGTGTATAAAAGTATTTCCTCTCGCAAAAAGGTCACAAATTTAAACCAACTCAATTGGTTGGTTGTTGTACTTGGGGCTCTTGACAAATCTATTGTAATATTAATAACTATATTATAGTAATAATTATTTTATTTGAGTTAATTAGATAAAATGATTTTCGTTTATAAACTTATAAAAAATAGATTCATTTTTTTTTTAAAATTGATAACAAAAAAAAATAAAAAATAGATTCATAAATCTTGTATTGTTAAAAATTAGATAAATTACAAATTACACCATCTAAGTCCAAGCAAACTTTAATTCAGTACTCTAAATTTTGATCGTTTCAATTTAGTACTCTAAGTTTTGTTTTGTTTCAATTCACTTATTTTTATTAAGCTTCGTTAGTTGGTTTCTATTAAGTTGATTTTTTTAAAGTTTTTTATATTAAAAAAATCCATAAAGAATAATTAAATTTTTTTTTTTTCTGCCCAAAAAAAAAAATGCAAAAATTGAATTTTTGTTTTTTTTTCCGAAATTGTTGGAAGAACACAAAATTATCTACTGAAAATCCAAACTCCACCACCACACTTCCTTCACTCACTATGACTTCCTCATCTTTCATTGAGCCTCCACGAGACTCCTTTCGCCACTACCACTCCAAGTTCAAATGGAGCTTCCTCGACTTGAGTTCCCTCCTTCAATTCATGGCCTCTAATCCTTGCCCTTGCTCAGATGGTATTTTTTCTTGCCCTCAAATTGAACCCGTATTTAGATTTTTGATTAATGCTTATTGTAAAGTTGGAAAATTGGATGATGTCGAGAATCAGTAGGCCCGCTCATACAGCGCTCAATGGAAGGAGAACGTGTATGGACAAAAGTAACAATGTAAAGGAGAGCACTAGTGGGTGCCGCCCTAAAAATCTCTGATGCTTAATTTAGATATCTGATGAGAGAATCACTTAAGGCTTTGAGTATGTCAGAATATTTTTCATACCTCTTGTAGATGGGTCTGCCAATCTTTATAAGGACCCCGGTCTATTAGCCGTTGTCTTCCATCAATGGTCATTTATGGGTTAATTGATAACCACTTGTCATTGACTATCTGCCTTTGATGATTTGTAGTAGTAGGCATAAATGTGCGTGGAGGATCCGCAACGTGATTATTGATTCCTTCGGGAGAGGCGCTATTATGTTAGCTGCCATGCAGAAGACTTCCTTCTACTATCCTTCACGCATCAAGCGTCAATGGAGCTGCATCCAATCTATTCCGAAGGAAGTGAAGCCATGCCATGTTGACACTTGGACTCATCGCTTCTTAGATCGCTTGGCTAACACCTGGGCAAGGCTAAGATCATTATTAGTTCGTGGGGCCGGGACAAATGGACCCTTAAAGAAATCAATCTTATCTATATATCTATATAGCAGAAGACGTTGCCGAATGTCTGTCATGTGAAATGTATGGCAACGTCTTCTGCATGACACATGACAGTTAAGTTGGACAGATGTAACCACATAATTGCCATATATCAATATCTATGTATATAATATCTATGACAATAAATTATTTGAAACATATAAAATGTCCCTTCAAATTTCTCCTTCATTTAAAAAAAACCCACAACTATGTTTATTAAACACTAAACAATAGTTATGTAATCTATTAAATTTGTCAAGTCATTGATTTCGTTTGTAACCTTCCAAAATTATTCCACTAATTAAAAATATCTATTAAACGCCTTTTTTTTTTTTTTTTTTTGTAATCTATATATATCTATTAAAGCAGAAGACGTTGCCAAATGTCTGCCATTTGACATGTATGGCAATGTCTTTTGCATGACACATGACAGCTAAGTTGGACAGATGTAGCTACATAATTGCCACATGTCAATATATATAGATATTTATGTATATAATATATAATAAATTATTTGAAACATATAAAATGTCCCTTCAAATTTCTCCTTAATGTTAAGACATTGAATTCATTTGTAACCTACCAAAAAAAAATTTCTTTTGATATTACCAAAAGAATCTTTCAAACATATTCCATTCCCATTATATTTATATATTTGATTGGAGAGCCTAAATTGCTCAAACTAATATATATATCTATACTAAAATGTAAAACTGAAACTTTTTGACTTTTGATTGACTTCATAATATTGCGCCACATAAGTTTTTGAGTTCTCACAATTTTCCACCTCATTATTTTAATATATATTTTCTAATTGAATTTAAATTTTATTCTATAATTAAACATTCCATTAGAATCTTGACACATCATATTTTCTTTAATAGAGAAAGAATATATTGTTCTATATATATAAACACAATCATAATAAATGTCTAATACCAGAATATATTCTATATATAAACACAATAATAATAAATGTCTTTTAATAAATATCACGATTATCAATTTTTATTTTTAGACAAAAAATAAAAGAGAAAAAAAAAATTCATATTATGTTAAACTTTCTCGTGTGTTGCACGGGTTATTGACTAATCTATACTATAATATAAAACCGAAGCTTTTTGACTTTTGGTTGACCTCATTATGTTGCGCCACATAAGCTTTTGAAATCTCACAATTTTACACCTCATTATTTTAATATATATTTTCTAATTGAATTTAAATTTTATTCTATTATTAAACCTTCCATTAGAATTTTGACACATCATATTTTCTTTAATATAAGAATATATTATTCCATATATAAAACACAATCATAATTAATGTCTAATACTAAAATATATTCTATATATAAACACAGTATAAATATATTTTAATAATAATCATAATTATTAATTTTCATCAAAATTTTTTTTTTCTCTTATGTATTTCATTTAATTTTGTTGCTGGCAATGAAGAAAGATAGATGGATTTGTTATAATAAAATCATGTGAGCTTGAAATGAGTTATGAAAATTATTTAGATTTGATCATATAATCATGTGTTCATGTATTTATTTGTCCTTCTTCTTATTTTAAGTATTCTTTATTTTTTATTTTTTTTATGGAAACATAATCCATATGGTAAATATAAACATGAATCGTATTTATAAAAATTGGACTATATTCAATTTATGCCAAAAGAAAAATTACATTATATTAAATTTTAATTATCTTATGGTAAATACTTTCTTAGTTATTTTTTAAAACTAAAAAGTAGGATTTATCCTAAATCCGATTCATAAAATCTCTTTATCGATCTTGCCTAAAACATTTTGAACTACAAAAAAAAAAAAAAAAAAGGAATCAAAATTAATTTAGATTTTATTTTTAATAATTTTCCTGTGCATCGCACAGGTTTGCGACTAGTATCTATATTAAAACAGAAAATGTTGCCGAATGTCTGCCATTTGGCATGTATGGCAATGATTTCTGCATGACACATGACAGCTAAGTTGAATAGATGTAGCCACATAATTGCCACATGTCAATATATATCAATTATGTATATAATAAATATGACAATAAATTATTTGAAACATATAAAATGTCCCTTCAAATTTCTCCTTCATTTAAAAAAATCTCACAACTATGTTTATTAAACAGTAAGCAATAGTTATATAATCTATTAAATTTGTTAAGTCATTGATTTTGTTTGTAACCTACCAAAATTATTCCACTAATTAAAAATATCTATTAAACGTTTAATTTTTATTTTTTACTTTTTTGTAAATCCCAAAAATAATTTCCTTGGAATAACATTACACGGGTTAAACATATGTTTCTTGAGTTATTTTGGGTGGGAAAAAAGGAAAAATAAAATAAAAATCTTCTTCCTTTTAAATGAGCAAATAGTAGTGGACATTTATTATAGATGATTGGTATAGAAGGAAATAAGTATTATTGGTCAATCTTATTAACTTATTCCTAAAAAACCTTCCATTGTTACGTTATGCCTAGCTTAGAAACTCATTACATTTTGTTACACTAATCATGTTTAAAAAAAAAATGTAGTTTTATATATAGGTATACAAGGAATTTTTTTATTTTATTTTTTAATTCGGTTAACAACATATCATGAATTTAATGTTAAGACGTTGAATTCATTTGTATGTAACCTACCAAAAAAATTTCTTTTGATATTACCAAAAGAATCTTTCAAACATATTCCATTGGCATTATATATTTGATTGGAGAGCCCTAATTTGCTCAACTAATCTATATATATCTATATTAAAGCAAAAAACATTGCCGAATGTTTGCCATTTGGCATGTATGACAATGTCTTTTGTATGACACGTGACAACTGAGTTGGATAGATGTAGCCACATAATTGCCACATGTCAATATATATCAATATTTATGCTTTTGACCCCAAACCTTTTCCAACATTACAATTTGGCCCTCCAAACTTTCCATTAGTTACACTTTGACCCTTAAATTCCCAAAAATTGCATAAACCCTCCAATATCCAAAAATCATCAAATTAATTCCAAATTGCACAAAAATTAGTTATTTCTTTTTTTTTTTCTTTTCTGAGACTCCGAGGGTGTATTTTTTTTCATATTATTTACTTATTTTATTTTATTTATTTTTAACAAAGACTTTGGAGCTTGGGCTTTTTTTTTTTTTTTTTTAAAGAGAAAATTTCAATTTTTTTTTTTTTTTTTATTTTTTATATTAAAAAAAAAAATTGAACCTCTTTATAATGCTTTAAACTATGATTAAAATAAATATTAAAATTTATGATTTTAAAAATGATCACTTATCAGCGACGACACACAATATCGTCGCTATAAAGTACTTATAGCGACGATCCACAATTTCGTCGCTAAACGGTTAATAACTTAATATAAAATCCTATATGTTATTATTATTTTGGTCACGTATGAGCAACGACACATAATATCGTCGCTATAAAGTACTTATAGTGACGATCCAAAATGTCGTCGTTAAACAGTTAATAACTTAATATAAAATCCTATATGTTATTGTTATTTTGGCCAAATATCAGCGACAACACAAAATCGGTGCTAAATAAAGTATATTAGCGACGAAAATAATCGTCGCTAATATAAAATCATATTTGTTATTATTATTTTTGCCACAAATAAATAACAATTAACGACGACTATTGTCGTCGTTGATATAAAAAATTAATTTGCAACGCCAATCTTGTCGCTAAAAAGTAATTAGTCGTGGCAAATAGATCTTCCATTTTAACATCTATCGTATTAATGACGACCTATAGCGACGACTTAAAAGTTGTCGGTATTGTTAATTTGTTTTGAAAATTAGTGTCACGCCCCGAACCCAAAGCATGAGCTCGACACGTGACAATGGCCGCACACCCATAAGGCGTGCCTTACAAGTGTGCCAGGCCTCACTAACAAATTACAATACTAGCACCAAATGAAATTAAAATCTCCAAAATAATCCACTAATCAAGGATGTATCAAATAATTAAATTTCATAACATCACTAATCCAAAATTTTCTTAAACAAAAGTCTCTCACAAAATCAAAAAATAGCAATCATGATACGCTTGATAATTTTGTCTAACCTTCTTCCCACACTACTCCCTTGCGACGTTTGCGCTAACTAATTCTCAGAATCTGAAATGGGGAAATAAATGGGGGGTGAGCTGGGAGGCCCAATAAATAACTAATATCCTTATCCAGTCGGATCAAACACACATTAGTTAAAAATGGATATACATAGGTAATACAAAATTCTCAAATGATTGCTTTAATAAAGCATTTGGTTTAGTTCATAAAATAAAATATATTATGTTATTTGCAAACAGTAAGTTAAACATATTCAGAAATAAATACATATACGGATACAGATTCAGATTCAGATACAGATTCAAACTCAGATTCGGATACAGATATAGATATAATACATATACTAAACAGTCTTTAGTGACTAAGGCCACATTATCCTTGTGACAAGGCCCAAAAACCACACATAGGTCGGTGGCAAACCCCAGAATGAAACTAGTTTCGGTACCAACGTATAATCCCCATTGGCGGGGCCCAGAACATAGTCAGACTGAGAGTTTTCAAATATCAAACACATTTAAAATATATTTGAATTCCAAAACATAGTGATTTTCAAACCGTATTCAAATTATGTACAAAAACAAATCAGTTTAACAAATAAGCTTTATAAAGATTCTTGTCACATATAATCACATGCTTGATCCGAATTTTTGAAGTAAACAATACTTTACACATACAATGATTTTTCTCATATTTCGAAACAAAGTTGATTTTGGCATAATAGAATAATAAACTATAATAATAAGTTCGCAATTAGGAATATTTAATATATAAAATTGAGAAAATACTAGTTAAGGATAAAGGTTACTTACCTCTAGCGAGTAAAAGATAACATAATCCTTCCTATCTTCTCTTTTCAAATCTCACAAATCAGATCCTAATCAATTATACAATAACCAAAATACATTAATTGACATAAACAATGCTATTTACTTAGCAACTAATTTATTCACTGGACTGCCTAATATTGGCCTAAATCCTTCTCCATGCTTTCACGTCAATAGCTATAGCCATGACAAGTTTTATTACTTTTATTTCTTTTCTTTCTTTTTCTTTGACTGCATGTACAGCAGTATTAACTCATACTTCACGTTAAAGACTAGGACTTGTTTATCTTTTATATATTTTCTTTTTGTTTCTTTTTCTTTCTTCACGTCAATGGACTAGGCTACCTTTTATTTCTTTTTCTTTTACTGCTGCATGTACAGTGGCCACCAATCTCTATCACGTCAAACCTATACTCATGCCTAGTCTAGGAAATCAAACAGTAAATATAGATATGGTATTCATAGTTCCTATGCAGCAATTCTACTACGTATTGCTCCTAAATTTGGCTGATTCAAACTATGATATTCATCAATAGTAATTAAATATAAAAGAAAAGTTTTCTATGCTTTTACCTTAAAGAATTTTCCAATTTATCTTTTCTTGAAATCCTTCAAATATTGCCGTCAAAGAGTGTCTATAGGTGTTGAATAAAGTTTATAACTTTATTTATACTCTAATATTGCTAGGGTTACAACCTATTTATTTTATTTCCACAAACTTCTTAAATAATTGATTTATTTATATTTTTACTCCACAATTAACATTACTAAGTTACCCACTTAAACAAAAACTCTTTTTTTTTTTTTGAATCCTTTGGGACCGGGTATTACAATTAGTGATGACAATAATTTGTCGTCACTAATGCTTACTTCTTAGCAACGATTTTTAGGTCGTCGTTGAAATTTTGGTCGCTAAAGGCTAAATTTCTTGTAGTGTGTATATAATAAATATGGAGATCCATTAGTGTCCAACTCTCTCTTGTCCAACACCAACACCAAGACTAAGACCCTATCACCATGTCAAAGTACAAGAAACCTTTCTCAATGCAAATGGGCCATGGCCGGCCTCAAACCCCACCATCAAATGAATCGCTCTGTCACTTTCACTCTTCATTTCTGTTTGGTTCATGAGAAAATGTAGGAAACGAGAAAAAAAAAAAAAAAAACCCGGAATTTATTAGGAAATCAAGATTTTCACCCCTGTAACATTCCACAGTGAGATAGAAGCCACAAATTTCACATTTTGGTATGGCTAGAGTTTTTGGGAGAGATCAATTATTAGCAAAAAAACAAAAGGGTGGCTGGAATTTTGGAACTTAGTAAGTATGAAAAGTATTTTCATTTTTACTAGAATACATCTTTATTACTGTTACACTATTAATCCATGTGTTTTGGTTGGGAATCCAGAAAGTCTTTGAAAATTTAAAATTGTGCCTCTAATTAGCTCTATTGTTTTTCCCTATTTGTCATAATTTAAATTCCTTTAAGAAAACATAAAGTAGATTGCATAGTTTGTACTAGGTTGATTTATGAAAGCCACCGAGGCTAGCTCAAAATCAGTCATATTTTCTGGGCTGCGTTTTTGCCAATCTCATCAAGTAAACAATGTGTGCTAGAAGTCTAAAAGTTAATGAGACTTAACATGTCACTCTTGCCATTCATTAAATTGCTCTAAAACTAAAGAAAACAGATATTCAAGATTAGGTAATCTTTCTTTGTTATAATTAATATGCCAGTCATTTTCAAGTTGACAAAAAGCCTAAATGAAAAATTGATGCATATAATTAAGGATGGCAATGGGTCGGGTTTCGACCCGACCTGACCCGTTTAGAGACCCGCCCTACAAAAACCCGTTTACTGCCCCGCCCCGTTTGTTTCAACGGGTACCCGTTTAACCCGACCCGACAGGTACCCGACCCGATTTTTTTTTTTTTTAAAAGAATGAAATAGAAGCCTAAAAAATTATTTAGCTTCTCCAATGCTAATGTGCTTCAAATTTCAATAAACTTTTCCATTATTACTTTTGGAGGTGCTTGATATTACAAAAGTAAACATACACTGGTTAGATGAAACTTCTTTTTTTTTTATTATTAATTCAATTATGAGATTGGTTGTATTATCATTTTCCAGCCCAAATAAAGAGTGTCACCAGTATGAACATTTTTAACTACCAAACAAAGATACATGCTTACAAAAATTATCCCATCTTGTACAACAATCAACATGCAGCTTTTCTATCCTCATTACTTCAAATGGTGTAGGCTTGTAGGTACACAAAATTTCTTATATTTCCAACGGTACATGAAATGGTACAACCACTAAACAAAACTAGTAAAGGGATTATTTACAATTCTCACAATGCTTAGATGGAGGATCCTTAGGAGAGAGCCTAATTTCCAGTCAGAAGAATTGAACAAAGCTATCCTTCCACAACAAAATAATAACACCAAGCCTTGCCGATCACTATAAATATGAATCAGCCAAGCCAATACCTTTTGAACAAAGAATGAAAACTAAAACCTGTGGTTTAAATTACCAAAATTGGAACTGCTTTAACAGTAATATTTGCATTAGGAGACCAATAATGCTTGTAGGTAGCATTTCAAAGAGCATATCTCTTGACGAGCTGCTCACACTCAGCTGTCCTGCATTGAGAAACTCCTTCCCAGAAGTTATAGAGACATTTACAGACAGGGAACCTGAAAAATAAAAGGTCATATATATGACAGAGGTATAGGGTCAAAGCTATTTCTTTGGCAGAAAATGGAAAGAAATCATAAATGAGGATTCGAAATCAAAGGAACTTACAATCATAGTTAGTCCATCCAATCTGTTGATGAGCTAGATCATACACCAAGATCTTATCTTTTAAAACAAGATCTGTAAAATGAAGAAACCACCAAGATTGTTGAACTAATTGTTATAATAGTAGAGCAAGGTTAGTGAGACCAAGCTTGGCGACAATTAAAAAAAAAAATTACATACATAAACAACTAATCAAGTAGACAAAAGCATAGTATTGACATTCTAAATGATTATCTTTAATAGACATGAAAATTCAAACAACATCTAAGATCTTCCCATTCTACAGTATGTTCATTGTGCCTACAGCAAATATAAATATATGTGTATGTTCCAGTGTAAGTATCAGAAGTCAAAATGAAACTACTATAGGGAGAGAGAGAGAGATCCCCAAACTACTAAAATGCTTACAAATGTGCTTTCATTAATGTAAAATGTCTTTGAAAATGCTACCAAAGAGGCCCAATCAGCAGCATATTCCAAATTAATAACTAAACACACTCTATGTACTACAGATGGAACGTGAATAAATGGAGTCAAAGCCAATAGCTTCTAAGTTCAAGGTCTAACCTCCTAAAATTGTTACCCCTTCCTGAACTCTCTGAAAACCGATGCACCACATTGCAACACCATCCTGTAGCAACAAAAGTGACCCATTATAAGTAATGGCACATTTTAACTAGAACCATGTCTAATCAATAATTTAAGGACATAATAAGATTTTACCAAAATGGGAAATGGAATAACTTACACTGAAACCAAGATGTACAAGGCAAACATGGACCATGATATAACTAAAAGACTCTCCTAGTTGCCATAACTCATATTATTATTAGCCTTAAACAGTCAGCAACTACATATTATTATTAGCCTTAATAGATTTACTTTTACTGTTTTCTGAGCAACCAAACAGCATACACAACTAAAATCCATATACATTCTACATTCTACACTCTATACACAACCAAAGCAACCAGATTTATACACTCTACATTCTACATTCTACATTCTACACTCTCTGCTTTTGTCTCAATTAGTGGGGTTGGCTTTAGTCTGCTGAAGCATAAAGCACATAAAAAGAATCATAAACAATGAATGACAGAAAAAAGAAAAGAAAAGAGAATACTAAATCATCTTTAAGAACTACCCACCCAGTATCCAAGCTTAGCTCAGAATTGCACAATGACTTTTCATTGATACTAAATTATTTTAGTGATTTTATCAGTTTGTAAAGCTTTCAATTAAAACGATCCTAGTGCAGAAATACAAAACACGAAGTATGCTAACCAACAGTGAGCAATGGACCATGAGGCAGTAAAGGGTCAAAATCCAACTCTTAGAGGACTTTGGTCGAACACCTATGAGATATAGCCATTTTTTGCAGAAACAAAATCCAAAATCCAACTCCTAGTGCAGAAACAAAAACCCAGATACCAAACCAGCTCAAATTGCTTAAAACCACCAAAAACAATAACAATAACCAAAAAAATCCACATATTAAACAAAACCCAGATAACAAAAACACAAAACGAAGTGAATAGTTCGAGCCAAAGAGATTTGTTTACCGGGAAAGTCTTTGCAGCTGAAGGAGATCGAGAATCCGAGATCGGTGAAGGAGATCGAGATCGATGAAGGAGATCGAGATCGGAGAAGGAGATCGAGAATCCGAGATCGGTGAAGGAGATCGAGATCGACTGAGGAGAGGCTCGGGTTTCGCCGTTTCGGGTTTTAGGATTTTTTGGGTTTTTTTTTTTAAATAGTTCGGGTCATATTCGGGTTTTTCAATAAAACCCGCCCCGTTTAAAACCCGTTTAAAACCCGATTAAAACCCGTTTATGTTAAAAAAAACCCGACCCGATACCCTATTACATAAACGGGGCGGGGCGGGGCGGGTTTTTTGAGGCGGGGCGGGTCGGGTACCCGTGGGTCACGGGTTTATTGCCATCCCTAATTATGCCTATTGCAATTCTGGTTTACTGAGTGACTTGTGATGCTTAATTATTGTTAACTGACTTATTGGCATAGTTCTCAATCAAACTATTCAAACAAATATCAATATATATATTAATATATATATATTTTAATTCGGTTAACAACATATCATGAATTTAATGTTAAGACATTGAATTCATTTGTAACCTACCAAAAAAAATTTCTTTTGATATTACCAAAAGAATCTTTCAAACATATTCCATTGGAATTATATATTTGATTGGAGAGCCCTAATTTGCTCAACTAATCTATATATATCTATATTAAAGCAGAAAACATTGTCGAATGTTTGCCATTTGGCATGTATGACAATGTCTTCTGTATGACACGTGACAACTGAGTTGGATAGATGTAGCAACATAATTGCCACATGTCAATATATATCAATATTTATGTATATAATAAATATGACAATAAATTATTTGAAACATATAAAATGTCCCTTCAAATTTCTCCTTTATTTGAAAAAATCTCACAACTATGTTTATTAAACACTAAACAATAGTTATGTAATCTATGAAATTTATCAAGTCATTGATTTCGTTTGTAACCTACCAAAATTATTCCACTAATTAAAAATATCTATTAAACGCCTTTTATTTATAACCAAAGAGTTATCTCTTTGTCAATGGTTTTCAATTTTCATGACCTAGCTAGTGACCTCTCTTGATCAACTCCCCAAGGTAGTAATTATAGTTGAATGTAAGGCAATTACCATAGTCATTGGAAATTTTTTGTTTGAAAAGTATATTTGGTAGTTTTAGCTATGGATTTAATTTTGTTAATTAAATCTAAAATTGCACATTTTTTTTTTCATTCTAATATGATGCACAATACTTCACGTGGAGGATTTTGCAACTATAATATGTTAGTTATAATAATTTTGTAAATAATATAATCAATCAATTAAAAGGTATGCTCCTGCACATTCGTGTGGGTTATAGTCTAATAATAATTAATAACCAAAGAGATGTCTCTTTGTCACTGGTTTTCAATTTTCATGGCCTAGCTAGTGACCTCTCTTGATCAGCTCCCCATGGTAGTAATTATAGTTGAATGTAAGGTGGGGGATTTGAATTTTGAACATATCTAACGTATGGGCTAAGTGGGGATCTATAAACAAGAGAGATTTGTGTATTCCTATTATTTTATGGGTCCTGTTAACGAGTGCCCTTAGGGCAATGGTTAATGAAGCATTTAATGCTTCCACTTAATGCTTCCATTTAATACAAAAATAACTTTTAAGGGTATTTTAGTCTTTCTATTTATTATTTTAATATTAAAAATTTGTTATTTCACGTAAAGTGCAATCATTTAATGCTCCTTAACCATTGCCCTAAGGGCACTGGTTAACAAAATCCTTATTTTATTTATCCTGCATGGCTGCTGTTCAAACTTAAATATTTAAAGTCTCGGTTGGCTTCCGAGTCCAAAAGCAAGGTACACTTTAATTATGTCATACTTTTTTTTTTTTATAAAATTTTAATTATGTCATACTTACGTATTGCATGAGCATCATTGTCATCGTTATGATCAATTTGGTGTATATTGCTCCCATTATTTATTGGTCCACTATATTACTATCTTTAGATCCATTCTACCTCTTTGTATTCTACTACTATTTCCCCCATCTTGGAAGAAAAATATCATATTCCCAATTCCCCCTTCCCCCTTCCCCTAAGAAAAAGAGCCAAAATATTTCATGGAAGAAGTGGAAGATATTGTGATTGTAGGAGCTGGAATTGCTGGCC
>OU015763.1:8818370-8929452 GCA_907173295.1 Fagus sylvatica
CTTCCCATCAATAAGTTTTCCACATGTACCATACATTGCACAGAATCCCTTAGCTAGAGTGCATTTACCTTACTAGCTAGCTACATCTTGGGTAACAAAGTTGAATGATTAACGCTTTGTTAAAAGTGTAACAAATTAAATAACTTAAAACTTGGTTCAAATTGATAAGGGAAGGGCCAATGAATATGAGAATCATGTCGTAACCCCTATAGTTGTAGAGTCTATTAAAGATGTTGGTAAGGAGTGAGAATGATGTTGATTTTATAAGTGCCTAAGCTAGTCTCAAAATCAGAATACTCCTTTTAAGGTAGACTTTAGACTCACGTAGAATGGACTAGAAGTCACACCTAAATATGTATGCAGTACTCTTTATAAAAGATATCCAACCTCTCTTTAGTTTAATTAGATAGGATATCACTTTGCTTAACAAGGCGACCCCATGATGTAATTAACCTTTCTGTTCTAATTAATTAATGCAAGTGCCTTAGCTAGTCAACTAAAGAGAAAAAGCTTAAGAAAATACCCAGATTTGAGCCAATAATAACCCACCTATATTACAACAATGAAATAACTATGTATAAATGGAGGAAAATAGTAATAGATATTGTCATGTGACAAGGTTCTCGCTCAAAAATCCAATCTTACTAAGATTCCAAATCCAACAAGGTTAATCCCCATGCTCCACCTTATAGGGGCATAACTTTTACAAGAGTTGATTGGTGAAGATGATTCCATTTGTGGAGTTAATGCTGCATTTGTGATATTATCCCCAGAAGTGGCATTTGTTTCTTTAACATCTGATGGGAATATTTTACAACTTTTCCCTAAGTAAGAGATGACGACCTTCCAATTACTAAGCCGAATGACGACCGTCCCTCATGCATGCTCAACTATTCCAGCTGTTCGTGACTGAAGGGAATATTTATCAGGTTCTCCCAAGTCAGGAATGACGACCTTTAACTCTAAGAAGAAGACCGTCCCATCCCTCAGAATGACCGACGCCCTTCTATTGCGAATGGTCTCTTAGTCATCCAGCTGTGACTCACTCTTTATCCTTTTTCGAGAATCAGGGGGGACAACTCATCAAGTTGATCCCTTATCACGTACAGGTGTTCTTCAACGCGAATATAGGGGGATGAAGCCTCGTCACCTCACTCAGCACTACGCCCCAAAGCCAGTAACAACCTTCCAGACGAAGGGTCATCAGCTCACCACGTGTCCTCAGATCTAACGGAGTCTGGAAGGCCACGTGGTCTGACCAGAAAGCATAAGAGACCATTCTCTCTCCTACTCTCAGGTATGAACAGTACTTTCCAATACAGAAATTCACTCTAAAGGTTTTTCTGGGAATCAATACTGACAAAGGCATCGGAGCCCCTTTGGCCGGCCCCAAACCGGTGCCAATTCCGATCAGCATCTTTTTTTTTCAGGTCTTCCAATCCTCAGCTCGACTGATGGCAGTCTCGGCTCAGGCACCCACGGTTCGACGACCTTCCAGAACGAGGAAGCTTGGCTAGTTGTGCAACTGTTGATATGAAGATGCAAAACTCCGGTCATTTCCATGGAGATGCAAATTCCAGACATCAACAACATCTATGCTAAACCTCATTCCCCCAAGGTAATGTCCAGCTAGGGACATTGCAAATGAACCAATACTTCTTTGCTTGTTTGAGTTTGACTTGATCATCTCCACTCTCATATTTTGCTAACACTCCAGAGGTTACATCACATGATCGATATGTGTTTTCTGTTACTTCATAAGTATTATGTTGCCCCTTCACATATGTAAAACCTGCACCATAACATCCATATGTTTAAAAATTAAATTTTACAATCATTTGTACTAGTAATTAATTAGTTAATCATGTATAGGTGAAATTATTTTGTGCACCCAATATACACTATATCCTTCTCTCACATAATAATGGATCCTATCTATGGATCCCACACATGCAACTCATCCTTATGTGTGAAAGATACATAATACACCATCTGCGTATCGTATGGAATATTTCTTTATGTTAGAATTATTGGAAGTAATAAAATATCATGACCAATGGGTGTGGGTTCGAGTCCCTACACATACGTTTAGATTAGGTTAGTTAGGAATTTCTACAAAAAAAAAAAAACACTAGACATGAACAATATAGTTCTTGACAAGAAAAAGAAGCAAGGCGCCCTAGCAATATTATGGAATTCATAAAAAGATTAAAGGAAAAGGTACATACGAAGAACATCACCAACGCTAAATTTGTATTTCTGAGACCAAGAGACAAAGTCTGCCTCAGCATTGCACTCTTCCTTATCACCAACGGTATAAACCTCAGATGTAGCACCATTCAAAAACAAAAAAATTCATCATAACGATCAGGGGCGTAGCTAGGAATTATCATTTGGGGGGGCTAATTATAACTTATAAATATATTTGTAGGAAAATAGAAAGCAATAATAGTAGAGAGTAGAGAGAGCAGAAACAAAGAGATACTGTGGTTCGGTCATGAAGACCTACATCCACATCCAAAAGCCCTTGATGGCTATATTTTTAATATATAATCTTGTGAATACAAATTTATCAACTTCCATATGTTTCATATTCTTAAACTTTAATAAATACACAAAAACTTGTCTAGTTCACTCTAGACACATACAAAAATATCCAAAAAATAACATCTCACATAAAAATTATGCTCGACGACGATCTTTCATAGAATAAAATTCATCCATTATCATCTCCACAGTGAAATTCTTTGCAATTTCCTTTTCTATATAAACTACCAAATTATCTGCCAAAAACTCATCCTCCATTCTATTACGAAGTCTTGTTTTTACATGTTTCATGGCTGAAAAAGCTCGTTCAGTTGTTGCTGTAGAAACTGGAAGAGTCAACACAAGACGAATCAATCTATCAACCAAATGATAGATTTTTGACTTTCCTGAACTTGCTAATCCCCTACATAACTCAGATATTGTATCCATATTCTGGAAATCTGGATGTTTTGGCACATCAAGTTCATAATGTTGCAATTGAAATCTCAAAAGGGTTTTTTCTTGCTCAGTGAAATCCTGGGGATAAAATTTCTCAACCAGCTTGCATATGTTATCAATGTTGAATGATTTGTAAGCATTCTTAGGATTTAAAGCTGAGCTAAGATTGAGAAGTTCCACAGCATGCTCAGAAAATCTAGTATTCAATTCTTGCAATTGAAAGTCTATCGCAACTGTAAATATGTCAATTCTAAAATGATGCTCCATTGTTGTCAAATCTTCTTTTTCATGACGTCTACCCCGAAGTTTAGAGTAAGGAGCATTCATATCAGGAATATCAATATGAAATTCACATAGTTCACAAAATGATGTAACACTAGCAAGTAATTTCTCCCATCCATTCTCTCTCAAATTTTGAATAAGTGATTTTGTAGTGGAAATCAAAACCATGGCATTTAAAATGTCTTGAGATTTTTTTTGCAAAACTTGGCAAAGAATATCAGTAATTCCCATTATCTCTTTCATCATATGCAAGATAAAAATAAATTCAAATGATGTTAAAACCTTATAAGCTCCTTCAGCATCACCACGTTGTTGATAGTTAGCTCCCTCCTTTGAGATAGTGTAAAGAACTGAGCAAGTTGCATCAAACATTTTTATCAAACTACTAATAGATTGAAAATGAGATCCCCACCGAGTATCTCCAGCTCGTTGCAAAGTACAAGATTGGTTTAATCCTCTTCCAGTCTCAATTTCATTAGAAGCAATCATATTCTCAATTTGTTCTGCTTGAGTAGCTTGCAATTCATCATTACGCTTACTAGAACCAACAACAATATTGATAATAGGAGTCAAATGATTGAAGAACTGATGAACGGGTTCTGCTTCTCTAGATGCTGAAACTAAAGCTAATTGTAATCTGTGAGCCAAACAATGCACGTAATATGCATATGGACAATCTTTAAGAAAAAGAGCTTGTAATCCATTCCATTCACCACGCATATTACTAGCCCCATCATACCCTTGGCCTCGAATATTCTCAATATGGAGGTTGTAACGAGAAAGAACAGCACATATTTCCTTCTTTAGGGTCAATGCAGTAGTATCTCTAACATGCACAATATGAAAGAAACGCTCTTTAAGGAAGCCATCTTTATCAACAAACCTCAAAATAATGGCCATTTGCTCTTTCTTCGACTCATCTCGAGCTTCATCAATGATAATACAAAATTTTGGATCTCCAATTTCTTCACGAATAGCATCTGGCACTTTACTAGCAATGATATGTAAAATCTCCTTTTGAATTGTGGGTGATGTATATTTGGCATTCCGTGGAGCATTTTCCAAAACAACACTAGCTACTCTATGATCATAAGTTGATACGAGTTTTACCAATTCAACAAAGTTACCTCGATTCATTGAATCAAGGCTTTCATCATGACCTCTAAAAGCACAACCTTGTAATGCAAGATATTGAACACTATCTATTGATGCTTTGAGCCGCAACCGATTATCCTGTATTTCTTTTAATGATTGTTTCTCAAATAGCTTGTCAACATGTCGTGAATGTTTCATTAGATCCTCATAACATTTCACAGCAATTTTATGTGGTGAATTTGGATCTTTCCCTACATGACCAACTAAAGGACAATTCATTCCATCATTCACCTTTTTCCAATTATCAAAACCTTTTACTGTGAATGCATCTGATCCTGGACGACCAGTTGGTTTCTTACCAAAAAGGTAGCAAGGTAGACAATATACTGCATCCTTTGAAGGTGAGTATTCCAACCAATTTTTATGTGCATCAAACCAAAGAACATTAAATCGACGACGTTGATTACCCGATTCTTTAAATGGGTAATCTAAAACTGGTTGATATGGACCAGCTTTGATATAAGCACGTCGGATTTCATCTTGTTGGTTAATAGGGAACTCACATATTTGTGGACGTAATCCAGGATCACGTTCCAAAGAAGTGGTATCTATCTCTTTAGGTTGAATTCTTGGACATTTAGAGGGACGCTCTTCGGGGATTGGAGTATCAATATTTGTTGCTGGAGGTGGTGTATTAACTTCTGAATGACTAACATCTTTTTTCTTAAAAAATGCATCAATTGTTTTTGGCTTGCCCATTTTTCAAGAATTAACCTGAAGAGAATTTAAAAAAATAACATTTTAATTAGCAATTTTCACATCACTAATTTAATGTAATTTTTTTAAATTCTCGACTAGACGACTATACTAACTTGGTAGAGAGATATAATCTTTATCATGCAACAAGCCAACAACAGAGAAAAAAAAAAAATGATCAACAAAATCTTCATAAACAAAATTATAAAACATATTCATAAACTCATTAAAAATCCAAAAACTCATATCCATATGGCCAGATAATTCATATCAATATGACAATATATCATGATGAAAAAAAAAAATCCATATTGCCGTAATGCCATTGTCATATCAATATTATATATATATATATATAAATAAGGCATAAATCTAAGCACAAATATGATAGAAATTTAGAAGAAACAAACCTGAAATTTTAAATTAATGATAGTCACTCTTCAGTCTCTTCATCCTTAAAAGTCAAAATGGACAATAAGAAATCAGTACAACTATTTGAACTTTGAAGCCTAAAACCAAAATTTTTACAAATAACTAAATAAGAACAATGGTAAAAAAAATAAAAATTATAATAATAATGATTGATGAGGAAAAAAAACTCACCACAATATCACTTTTAAAAACACCCAAATACAAGAGGTTCTCACCCTCACACGGTCACACTATTGCAAATTATAAAATTTACACTAAGAAGAGAAAAGAAAAAGAAGCCAGAAGAAGATTTATTGAGAAAAGGCGGCAATTTGGGAACTGAAGAGTGAAGAGGAGACTGGAGAGTTCTGAGATTGTTGTGAGTTGTGACTTTACTGACTTGGGGAAAGGAAAAACGAAGCCAACAAATAACTTTACTTTGGAAAATGAAAAAGAAGAAAGAGCTAGAGAGTATAGAGAAAAGGCGGCAAATTTGGGAAGTGAAGAGCTGAAGAGTGAAGAGAGATTTGTAATAAAGACAAAAAATAACTTTGTATTGGGAAATGAAAAAGAAGAAAAGACAAGAGAGTATAAAGAAAAGAGAAAGAAGAAAAGACAAGTGAATATAAAGAGAAGGGAAAATTATTAGGTACTCCGGGAGTACATTAAATGCGTACTCCCTCCTCTCACAGAAGTGGTGGATCCCATCATAAATTTAATTAGTAGGACCTACAACTTCTGTGAGAGGAGGGAGTACGCATTTAATGTACTCCCGGAGTATAGTATAATTACCCAAAGAGAAGAGTAGAGAGAAAAGCCAGCTGCCAGCAATTTGAGAAGAGAAAAGCCGGCAATTTGGGAAGCTGAAGATAGATTTATATTTTATAATGTGAAGACTAGAAGCTGCATAGGGAAAACTGAAAAGACAAATAAGAAAATAGGACCTGGCAGCCGAAATAATTAAGTATACAAGAAAAAGAGTCAAAAGAAGTGGCAGCCATCTGCCATTTGTGCCGAAATAATTAATGAATGTATAAGATATTGTTAAAATGTGTAGTGTAGCAGTCAAAAAATAACACTATATTATTTTAAAGATTGCTCTATTTATGTTATTTAGGAAGAAATATTATTGTGCATTTTAAAAAGGGGGGGCTGAATATTATTTTTTGGGGGGGCTTAACTTTAATTTACCTATACTCTCTCAAGAAAAATTAAAATTTTGGGGGGGCCAAGGAGCAACGTAGCTCCGCCCCTGATAACGATTATTAAGAGTCTACAATATTTGAAGAAGTTGGTTTCTTTCATAGCTTTAAATGTTTGGAAGTAATGGAATGGTAGAAGAATAAATGGTTTTTAGAGGTCTTGTCCATGAAGCACGAATGCAACAAAGACAATTCGGTCATGGTGGGGTAAGCGTCTTTACGTCTGGACCATTTTCTTCAAGTTTTGGTTGCTTATTTCATAATCATAGTAACGTGTATCCAACTAGATACAAATCATATAAATAGAATTAGATAATAAAACATTATGCATGCGCGAGGTGGACCCAAAATTCCGATCATAAAAATTAGTCCATTACTTAGAAAAGCTTATATACTAAATCACCATTCAAGCTAATTAATAAATCCACCAAAGCAAAAAGATCAGCATGTAACATAGCTCTGAACTCTGAAGGGCATAAGAAAGGAGGTGGCCCACCAATCAATTGAGGGTTTAGTCATGGAGTTCGATCATGTTACATTTGGAAATGTAAAATTGGACTTTCCAGCCCCATAGCAATTGATGGATGGATACAATGATGATAGAAGAAACTCCACATGCAAGATACATGGTAGCCCTTTTCTTTTCTTTTTAAAATGGGGTTTCTTATTACATTCTATAATCTAATGCTACATGGCAACAGAGAAATTAATTTTTTTATTTTCTTTTATATTTTGTCAATTCTATAATCATTGAATGATGTAAGACGAAACAAAGTCGTGATTGATGTACGATTGAAAGTTGTGTTCACATTTCATGTGGAAATGATCACGCCTGTTTCATGATTTAATTTTTATTTAAATTTTTTTTATGATTAAAATTTTATTTCTTATATTTATTAGTGTACATAGAATTACCTTATTTTAAAATATAAATGATATAATATTAAATATATTTTTAGAAATTTAATATTTAATCTAAATAATGAAATAGATCAATTATATATATCTATACTATAATGTAAAACCGAAACTTTTTGACTTTTGGTTGACCTCATAATATTGCGCCACATAAGCTTTTGAGTTCTCACAATTTTACACCTCATTATTTTAATATATATTTTTAATAATTGAATTTAAATTTTATTCTATAATTAAACATTCTCATTAGAATCTTGACATATTATATTTTTCTTTAATAGAAATATAATATATTATTCCATATATATAAACACATAATCATAATAAATGTTTTATATATAAACCTAATAATATATATTTTTTTATATATTATATATATATAAACAATAATAATAATGCAATAATAATATTGTTAATGTTAATAATTCTTTTAATAATTATCAATTTTCATATTTAGATAAAATATAAAAGACAATAAAAATCATAGTTAGACCAATAATTTTTTAGATTTAATTTTAATTCATTTTCTGTGCATCGCACAGGTTTGCGACTAGTATATATTGTAAAAAAAAGTCTTATCTCTAGCTTTGCTCCAAAAGACAAGGTTTTTAGTATCTCCTGAGGGAAAAAAAAAAAAATCTTAAACTATGGATTATAATAATTTAGCTTTCAACTACTTTATTAAAAAAAAATATTAATTTCGCTTTGAGGCTTTGAAAATTATTAAATAATTCTTTTCGCGATTTGTGGTCAAAGTTAATTGTTGAAAACATAGTAATAGTATTTTTGTCAAACTATTTGATGTCCTTAATTTTGTCTGAGGAAGATTGCATCACAGAACTAAATGGACTGATCACTCAACTTAGGTTTGTGTTTCTACTTTGAGAATGCATTTTTTGGAATGCATTTTGTTGAAAATAGTGTGTTTGATAAAATACTGAAACTTTTGCTAAGAGGTGATTATGTTTAATGAAATTGTGTTTGGTTGGTATTTTAAAAGAATGCATTTTTTCTATTAAATAATATATTATTAGTATATTATGTAATTAACAATTTTAAAAAAATAAAAATATATATATATATATATATATATATATATATATATATATATATATATATAATATATATATCTTAATACAAGGCCTAAAAATTGTGAGTGTTTTTATTTTTATTTTTTCATTTGGGTTTCATGCTTTGTAGCATGTAGGACTGTAGGAGTACATCTTCTTGTTATTTTTCATAGATTTTTTATGTTGGATATTACAGGGAAGAGTTTTAGTTTTATTGAGAATTTTTTGTTCTTGGAAAGAATGGAGGAACACAGAAAAAAATATAAAAGAAAAAAAGAAAAAAGAAAAAAGAAAAAGAGAGAACAATGGGAAAGGGAGCGAAAAATAATAGTTGTTGGAGTAATTAATACTTCTGTCAGTGGGTCCCATTTGCTTTAGCAAAAATCAGAATCAGAAGTAAAAATCAGACTTCTGCTCTAGAAATGAGAATTTGCAGAATGCATTCTGCCAAGAATGCATTTTGCATTTGCCAAAATCCCAATCAAACACCTCAACTTCTTTTGAAAATGCATTCTATGCATAGAAATCCGAGATAATTGTTTTGAGTAGAGGATCCAAACACCACCTTAGATATTTTCATTACAATTTCCATCATTTAGAGTTTCAAAGTAATCCCCGAGTTTTGTAACAAAGCTACCAAAATTATGGCAAGCTTTGCCAAAGGCCCAAAGAGAAGGTCTTTATCTGGTTTGAAAAGGGTCTTGTGTTTCTTTTTCTAATTGTTCTTGCTGAATTATCTTAATAAAAATACATCGTTTTACTTTAAATGAAAAAAAAAGTTAATTGCATTTTGAATTATATGAACCGTTTTTGAACATAATGAACTAACATATGTTTGGCTAGCCAACATATATTCAAGCAACCTTGCATCTTTCTTATGGCTTCGACATTTTGATTTGTATACCCAAATAATATTATATATATATATATATATTAACTAAAATTAAGTAACTAATAATAATTTAAATTTAAATAAATAATAAAAAAGGTACCTCTTTGACTTTCGTCTGCAAGAGCCTTTTTTTTTTTTTTTTTTTTTTTCTTTTTTTACTTCCACTTCGGATTAAATTGACCCCGTTGATAATTTATGGATGAAATTAATCTAACATATGGTTGTTGGGATAGAATCATTGTTTGTCCAGAATTAAATTAATCCCTTTAATCCTACAATAATAAGCTATAGAGTGAGATTATGGATTCAAAATTCATTTATCAAATGTAGGGAGCCAAGGACGGACCTAAGATTTGAAGTTGAAGAGGGCCAAAGTATAAACCAAAAATAAAATTTATGAAAATCCAAACTAAAATTTATTCAATATTAACAAAATACTAACCAACTAATATCAATTTCATCGATTTCAATTTTTCAAAATTTTATTCAAGGATTTTGAAAAATTGGGATATTAATATTAGACATTGGCAACTAAGCATAAAAAGCATTGGCCCTTTAAAAAAAATAAAAATTATTTGTATTTTTTTCTTTTAAAAAAGTACAAAATTATAGTTGACTTCCCAATCTACAAATAAAATAAAATTTATATTGATTATTTTATTATATGTCCAATAGTCTTTTGAACTAAAAAATTCATTAGTTTTGCTAATTAGCAAAAGAATAACAAAAATGTCTCACGGTCCCACAAACTACAACAAAATTATTACTAATAATTTATTGGCACAACAATACAACAAAAATAATGTTAGGGATTTGTAATATTTTGTTAAAACCTAAAAGCTTTTTTTTGGATGTTAGCACTTTTTTGGGTTTTATGGAATCATTTGTAATTTTTTTGAAAAAGGGGCAAATATATATATATTTTTTACCTAAATTTTAAATTATATATATAATTAATTTTTTTTAAAAAAATTGATGGGGGCAATGGCCCCCCACCGGCCACCGATCACTACATGGGTCCGTCCCTAGATATATGTGTAATTTACTAATAAATATAATATATGAATTTTAAAATATGTATCCAATGTGAAGGTCACTAATTGGGTAGGTTTGTCAATTAAATTTGTAAAATGAGATTAAGGAGGGTTATTTTATTGTTTGATAAAAAAAAAAGAAAAAAAGCAGAGAGTTTAATATAAAATGTTCGTGTGAGTAAATTATGATCGAGTTAGGGTAATGAGATTCTCTATGATAAAACTAATTTGGGTATTCTAGTTGTACTTGTCCAAGAATGGATTATTCTTTAGTTTTACTTTTACTCGAGGTTGTACATGATGAAATAGATGTATTTAATTAATTTTGGGTATGCTGAATTCATGTTGTATTAAGTATTATATATTATTTTTCAATATTATATATAAGAACCTTTCAAAGTTTTGGAAATGATCTCATGGCATTCGTTTCCAAAACCATATATGCTAGTCGTAAACCCGTGTGATGCGCGGAAAACTCCTAATGACATGTAATGTTTTTAGACTGAACTACAAACATAACTATGGCCCTATACAATTTTATTCACAATGACATACAACTTAAATATCTTAGGTGAATACAACAACAAAAAATAAATAAATAAACAAAATAAGAAAGAACGCACCTTTGAGAGTCAAACAATAATGGAACCATAGGGACCACAAAGAGACTAAAAAAAAATCTCAGTACAAGATTTAAATAGAAAATTGGCCAGGGGTGCTATTAATTGAGGAGTTGGAGAGGTTTGAGAGTTCAAAAGGTGAGAGGGAGAGAGAGGTAGATGAAAATGTGAGATAATTAATTGAGGAGATGAAGATGAGAGAGAGAGAGAGAGAGAGAGAGAGAGAGAGAGAGAGAGATGAAGATGTGAGGTAGAAGAACAATCATGAGAGAGAGGATTTTTTTTTTTAAATAAAAGTGTGAGAGAAAGAATTAAATAGAGGGAAGGGGAAGGTGGAAGTGTGTAGGAGTAGCAAATCTAACGTAACGGTATTCGGGAAAACCTAAAAATTTTCTCTCAGTTTCAGCTTTTATAGATACTAGTCGCAAGCCCGTGTGATGCACGAAAAAATTATTTAAAATGAAATCTAAAGAATTATTGGTCTAAATATGATTTTTTCTGTCTTTTATATTTTGTCTAAATATGAAAATTGATAATTATTAAAAGACATTTATTATTATTGTGTTTATATATAAAATATATTATAGTATTAGACATTTATTATGATTGTGTTTATATATATGGAACAATATATTATTTCTATTAAAGAAAATATAATGTGTCAAGATTCTAATGAGATGTTTAATTATAGAATAAAATTTAAATTCAATTAAAAAATATATATTAAAATAATGAGGTGTAAAATTGTGAGAGCAGCTTATGTGGCGCAATATTATGAGGTCAACCAAAAGTAAAAAAAGTTTCGGTTTTACATTATAATAATATAGAATATAGATATAGATTATAAATATGAATGCTTTGATTAAAATCTAAATTTGAAATGATTATTTTATTATGTATTTAATTTGACTAACCCTAAAGGATAACTTAACTAGTCCAACCTTGGGTGTGCTCCCCAATGATCACTAGGTCGAGTCTCATCAGGGTCACCTACCCAAGGTAAAGCATTGCGCCTATCGTGTACGTGCTAGTAGGGTATTGCGTGTCCTCCTTGAGATTAGTTAAGATGCGCATATCTAAGGAACACTGGCCTGAATACCCAAAGTTATTAAAAAAAAAAAAAATTGTTAAGTGAGAAGGTGAAACATGTGAATGGAAGATAAAGTAAGTGGAAAACAAGTTGGCATCCGGAAAGAGAAAGTCTATGCTAAATTAGGAAATTAGGCCCATTTTATGAAGCAAGAATGAAAGCCTATGCTTGGGCTTAATTATTGGACTTCAATAGCTCAAGTTTATAATTAATTAAGTGCCTTTTTTTTTTTTTTTTTTTTTTTCTGAATTAATCAAGTGCCACTTGTGGCTGTCTCTAACTTTAGATTAATTGATTTTGATTGGCAGATGTCACTTGTATATCTAGCTTAGCAAAGCTCATTGATGATATAATGGCAAACACAGCACTTCCCATTTGCAGATACATAATACGCAATAGTAAATTCTTAATTTGAATTTTGAAAAAGATCCTATCAAGTACATTTGAGGGTATACAATATACACCCTTGTCTAATTTAGGGTATGCCACCCCTAGCTAGTAGGAGAGTGAAAAAAGTATCATCCACAGTAAGTGTAGGAGATACTAAATGATGAAATGTGCCCACTTTATAATATTCTTGCACTTGGAAAAAAATGTTAACTTTTCATCACAATGGGGGACAACCTAGCCCGGATTTCCTTTCCATATCTCTATGGAATTGCTGATGTATATCTTTCATTTTTGGCTCAAAGTTGTAGAGTAGTTGAAACATGAAAGAAGATACTAGCCAAAACGGATGAAAGACTTGGAAAGGTAGTTAGGGTTTTGTACGCCATCTTAGGTCATGCAATATGCTCCTCCCATCATTACCAACTCACGTATATATTATCATTTTTCTATAATCCTTTTCTTTCCTATTTAAATTTGCTTCTCTCTTCTTAAACTAAAAAATAAAAAATTGATTCTCTCTCTTATGTGAGAAAATATTTATAGTGACAGACATACCAAAATAATACATATAACAAGCCAATGAATAAATACCAAATGGGAGGTTAGTAGGACCAGTTCTGACAAAGGAAGTATAAAATTAAATTACATGGGATTCACTCATTGGGCCTGTTATATGAGCGACTTGATATATCTGTCACAAGAGATACATTCTCGTCTCATGCATGGTTTATAGTTCACCTACCAATATAACAGCCAAGCTCCAATATAGAAAGGAAACATTTGTATAGAATGTGGGGTATTTATTGTTGTATACTTTGTTTCTTCTTCGTTCAAAAGCTCCAAAAGAAGATAAGAAATTTTTTGGCTTTTCAATTTGATGAGATGGGTGTTTTGGGATGAGGTGGATGTTGTCTAAGCTTGGAAGAATGCTGCAGTTATCTACTGCTATCAACTGAAGTTTGTATGGATCTTTGCTTTTGTCTTTTCTTCTTCTCTTTTGTTACTTGTTCCATTCTTCTTTTGTTTTCCTTACTTTGTTCAGTCAAAAGAGGTCTTGGAAGTAAGAGGAGGTACTATTATCTGCCAGGTCTCTTTCTCTCTTTCTGTCACTCTCATAGTGTTTTTCAATTATATTTCTTCATATATACACAGACAAATACACACACACACATACAAACACCAGAAAAAGCCTTACGATAAACTTTTATAATGTCACCTTTTTATTTGCTGACATACTGTAATAGATACTGGGATTCTATTTTATACATTTGCAATTCCATTTTTTCATATGGCCTTTTTTTTTTCTATGATTGTAGGAAACATGAATATCATCATGCAAAACCAAATGGAAAGGCTAAGACCTTTTGTAGGTTTGAAAGGTTGGGATTATTGTGTTCTTTGGAAATTGAGTGAAGGCCAAAGGTAAAGAGAAACTATACCTATAATCTCTCTCTCTCTCTCTCTGTCTCTCACTGCTATGATTTTTTTTTTTTTTTTCAGGTTCATTGAGTGGATGGATTGCTGTTGTGCTGGGACTGACAATACACAAAATGCTGAAGAAGAACTTCTTTTTCCTGTTTCTACAGTCCTTCCATGCAGAGATTCCATGTTTCAGCATCCAAGAAGCAAATTTTGTGACCTTCTAGCTCAACTGCCTTCTTCCATGCCCCTAGACTCTGGGTATATATGTAGTCATTTATTTATTTCAACCCCTTTACTTTCATGTTTCAATGTTTAATCTAATCAATACTGTGAACTTGGACAGATCAATTTATGCACAGGCCTTGATATCAAACCAACCCAGTTGGTTAAACTTCTCAAAAAACACAGAATCAACTGCTCAAGTGAGTACTAAGTTCTGATTTTTTTATTTATTTAAACTGAAAATCCTGTCCCATTAAGAATATTACACTTTATGTTCCACTAATTACGATATACTGTACTTCTGATTTTTTTATTATTTAAACTTTGGTAGTTTGGTTACTAAGAAGTGAAAAAAATGGACGTGTGACAAGTTAAGTTATGGTTGGTTGAATATAGAATGGAGCACACACATTGGGACAGATAACTATTATTTCCCCCCAATTTTCTCTTTAAATGAGTTAATAATACTCATATTTGCAGGAAACTGTTGGTACTAGGGTTTTGATTCCATTGCCGGGAGGAGTTATTGAGCTGTTTGCTACTAAACAAGTATGATGCTTCTTAATTAATACTTTCCTTATGTTTCTTCAATATGAACTTAACAAATTAAGAGACAAATATTTTTCACCCCCCACGTTTTGCATGAACAATATGGTGTAGCCTTTTCTTTGTTTATATAAAGAAAATGATCTTTTCATGATGACTATTATATCTAGAAAGTATATGGGAGCATATATATATATATATATATATATCTAACCTCATTTCTATTACAGGTTGCTGAAGATCAGAATGTCATTGATGTTATCACAGCCCAATACAACATTTCACTGCAGCAGCAGGAGGACCTCATCAATTCAAGCAACATGGGAACAAACTTCAACATTAATGTAAATGCCATGAGTAATGAAATCCAATCAAAGCTTGTTTTAGGTGATGAATATCAAAAGGATCCCAACAGTCATTACCAGCCATCCAGTTTCACCAGCAACGCCATTAGAAAATACGAATGTACCATATGACATCTCTGCTGTCCGAACCCACCTATGTGATTCTCCAATGAATAACTTCCTTCAGCAATTTAATTACACCTTCTGAAGACAGAACAAAGAATGACATCTACTATGAAGGAGCACACAACTCATTCATCTCTGACAAACCAATGAACCCATTTAAGTCTTCTGCTGATGAGAATGGACACCAAGAGATGGATGTATTACAGCAATCCATGATGAACAATTCTTCTAACATGCACATGCAGTTTATGGAGCCATTGTCAAACAAGGAGCAGCAGGGGCAAGATAAGGATTCAATCAAGCATGAGACAGGACGAACAGATTCAATATCGGATTGCAGTGATCAGTTCGATGATGAGGATGATGCAAAATATAGGCGAAGGACAGGAAAAGGACCTCAATCAAAAAACCTTGTTGCTGAAAGGAGGAGAAGAAAGAAGCTGAATGATAGGCTCTATGCCCTCAGAGCTTTGGTTCCCAAGATTTCTAAGGTAATCAATCTACTATAACTTTTTGTTTTTATATTTTTTCATAGAAGATAGAAGTGGAGATAAGATTTGAACTCATGACTACCTAATTTGATATCATGATAAATTACCATTTGTTCCAAATGTTTAGGCCGGTAAATTATTTGTTTTATTTGATAGAGTGGAGAATAAGATTTGAACTTCAAGACTACTTGCTTTGATACTATAATAAATTAATACTTGTTTCAAAAGCTTAAGCTGATAGGAAAATTGTGAATTTAATTGCTTTAACCGTTATTATAAGATGGATTACAAGAAGAACAAGTATGAAAAGATATACTTGTATATCTAGAAGTTCTTGTTCATACTGCACTCTTATGAAAACTTCCTATAATGATAGTGAAAAATCTAATGCTGCTTCTTCATGTTCAGTTGGATAGGGCTTCTATCCTGGGGGATGCAATTGAATTTGTAAAGGAGTTGCAGAAGCAAGCAAAAGAACTCCAAGATGAGCTTGAAGAACAGTCAGATGATGGAGGTAGAAATAGTTCAGTTACTAATAATGGCAACCACCAAAATGTCCAATCCGAAATTCTAAACCAAAACGGAATGAATCTTGGGCCTAAAGCTGAACATGATGATAAACCTTCAAATGGCATTCATGATGGGGTATCAGACAATGGCAATTCCTTGAAACAAAACGAGGACTCAGAAAATAATAATGATAAGTCACAACAAATGGAGGTAGAATAATTAATGTTCTTCTATTATTTTAATCTTGGAAATCTAAATTCTTTGATTTCTTCATGAGAAAAATGAATGATACAATTACAGGTGCAAGTGGAAGTGGCACAGATAGATGGGAATGAGTTCTTTGTGAAGGTATTCTGTGAGCACAAGGCTGGTGGGTTTGTGAGATTGATGGAGGCATTGAATTCTCTGAAACTGGAAGTAACAAATGCAAATGTAACAAGCTTCAGAGGTCTTGTTTCCAATGTTTTTAAAGTACAAGTAAGTTGCTTCTAAGTTTCTAACACATGATTTTTACTTCTAATTTATCAACAAAGAAAAGAAAAGAAAAAGAAGAAGACCTACTCTAAGATATAAACTAGCAATAAGTGACACAATCTTCTTCTTCTTCTTTTTTATTTTTTTATGAGTGTTGATGTGGCATGTGATAGTGTCAGTGATAAATCCATGTAAAAATGATTAATCTAATTACAACTTGCCTCGCTTAACAAGTTGTGAACAAAGTTGTTTTGCTAGTATTGCTCTAATTGGAATTTCACAATTATTTATTTTCTGGATGTAGAAAAGGGACAGTGAAGTTGTTCAAGCTAATGATGTGAGGGACTCCTTGCTTGAGCTAACAAGAAACCCATCAAGAGGGTGGCCAGAGATGGCTAAAGCATCAGAGAATGGAGGCGGCACAGACTATCATCATAGCCATCACTACTTGCACAACCACCATGCTAATTCCTACCACCACCACCTACACCATCTTCATAATTAAGCATATGCTTTTGAGTTTCAAATGAGAAGCACTTCAAACTTTTTTTCTTTTCCCTACAAGCTTATGTATGACCTTAAGGACATTATTTTTGGACAAGCTTTGTCTTTGTAATGGACATAAACTACTTGAATGGTACCTTTAAGAAATTTACTTTACTGTGTGATTTCAACATTTGCTAAGTGGTGTTGTCCACAAGATGAGAAGGAGAAGGCATCTCATATATGAGATATGTGTGGGTCCTAGAACCATGTGGGACCTATACACTAATACACTATAAGAGATAAGATACATATATTTGACATATGAGATAATTATTACATCCATTTGACACATGAGATAATTATTACATCCATTGAGATAGTTCACAACCTTCCCATCAATAAGTTTTCCACATGTACCATACATTGCACAGAATCCCTTAGCTAGAGTGCATTTACCTTACTAGCTAGCTACATCTTGAGTAACAAAGTTGAATGATTAACGCTTTGTTAAAAATGTAACAAATTAAATAACTTAAAACTTGGTTCAAATTAATAAGGGAAGGGCCCAATGAATATGAGAATCATGTCGTAACCCCTATAGTTGTGGAGTCTATTAAAGATGTACGTTGGTAAGGAGTGAGAATGATGTTGATTTTATAAGTGCCTAAGTTAGTCTCAAAATCAGAGTACTCCTTTTAAGGTAGACTTTAGACTCACGTAGAATGGACTAGAAGTCACACCTAAATTTGTATGCACTCTTTATAAAAGATATCCAAGCCTCTCTTTAGTTTAATTAGATAGGATATCACTTTTCTTAACAAGGCGACCCCATGATGTAATTAACCTTTCTGTTCTAAGTTAATTAATGCAAGTGCCTTAGCTAGTCAACTAAAGAGAAAAAGCTTAAGAAAATACCCAGATTTGAGCCAATAATAACCCACCTATATTACAACAATGAAATAACTATGTATAAATGGAGGAAAATAGTAATAGATATTGTCATGTGACAAGGTTCTCGCTCAAAAATCCAATCTTACTAAGATTCCAAATCCAACAAGGTTAATCCCCATGCTCCACCTTATAGGGGCATAACTTTTGCAAGAGTTGATTGGTGAAGATGATTCCATTTGTGGAGTTAATGCTGCATTTGTGATATTATCCCCAGAAGTGGCATTTGTTTCTTTAACATCTGATGGGAATATTTTACAACTTTTCCCTAAGTAAGAGATGACGACCTTCCATTCCCCCAAGGCAATGTCCAGGGACATTGCAAATGAACCAATACTTCTTTTCTTGTTTGATCCCTTATCACGTTTGACTTGATCATCTCCACTCTCATATTTTGCTAACACTCCAGAGGTTACATCACATGATCGATATGTGTTTTCTGTTACTTCATAAGTATTATGTTGCCCCTTCACATATGTAAAACCTGCACCATAACATCCATATATTAAAAATTAAATTTTACAATCATTTGTACTAGTTATTAATTAGTTAATCATGTATAGGTGAAATTATTTTGTGCACCCAGTATACACTATATCCTTCTCTCACATAATAATGGATCCTATCTATGGATCCCACACATGCAACTCATCCTTATGTGTGAAAGATACATAATACACCATATGCGTATTGTATGGAATATTTCTTTATGTTGGAATTATTGGAAGTAATAAAATATCATCACTAATGGATGTGGGTTCGAGTCCTCACACACACGCTTAGATTAGGTAATTAGTTAGGAATTTCTACAAAAAAAAAAAAAACACTAGACATGAACAATATAGTTCTTGACAAGAAAAAGAAGCAAGGCGCCCTAGCAATATTATGGAATTCATAAAAAGATTAAAGGAAAAGGTACATACGAAGAACATCACCAACGCTAAATTTGTATTTCTGAGACCAAGAGACAAAGTCTGCCTCAGCATTCCACTCTTCCTCATCACCAACTGTATAAACCTCAGATGTAGCACCATTCAAAAACAAAAAATTTATCATAACGATTATTAAGAGTCTACAATATTTGAAGAAGTTGGTTTCTTTCATAGCTTTAAATGTATGGAAGTAATGGAATGGTAGAAGAATAAATGGTTTTTAGTGGTCTTATCATGAAGCACGAATGCAACAAAGACAATTCGGTCATGGTGGGGTAAGAGTCTTTAGGTCTGGACCATTTTCTTCAAGTTTTAGTTGCTTATTTCATAATCATAGTAACGTGTATCCAACTAGATACAAATCATATAAATAGAATTAGATAATAAAACATTATGCATGCGCGAGGTGGACCCAAAATTCCGATCATAAAAATTAGTCCATTACTTAGAAAAGCTTATACACTAAATCATCATTCAAGCTAATTAATAAATCCACCAAAGCAAAAAGATCAGCATGTAACATAGCTCTGAACTCTGAAGGGCATAAGAAAGGAGGTGGCCCACCAATCAATTGAGGGTTTAGTCATGGAGTTCGATCATGTTACATTTGGAAATGTAAAATTGGACTTTCCAGCCCCATAGCAATTGATGGATGGATACAATGATGATAGAAGAAACTTCACATGCAAGATACATGGTAACCCTTTTCTTTTCTTTTTAAAATGGGGTTTCTTATTACATTCTATAATCTAATGCTACTTGGCAACAAAGAAATTGATTTTTTATTTTCTTTTATATTTTGTCAAATTCACCTGTACTGCACCATGATGGTAAGTACTTTATTGCAAGGCAAATTGGATCTTATACGTTAGTCAGTAAAAAAAGATCCAAATTGATTTTTTTTTTTTTTTTTTCAATACTTATATCCAATCGTTTTTTTTTTTTTTTGGGTTCTCATTTAATTATTTCCACCATTATATCTTTAATTATTTTTATCAATTCTTTGTAAGGGGTTCAAATCTAGGTAAAAGGTTAAAAATACAGAAATTTCCAATATTGTCCAAAAGAAAAAGAAAAAATTCACATAACCGAAATGAAGAGCGGTTAGTTATTGACCAAGTATTAGATGGGTTAAAAAAATGTGTCAATAGGCTTATAGCTCAATTGCATTTATTGAAATTTTTTATGAACATAATTATGGTTCAAATTCCATTCCCCCTAACAAAAAAAGAAATGAAAAAGAAAAAGAAAAAAAGAAAAGGCAAAATGTATGTAATGGCTGTGAGCTCACTGCAATTGTGTTTTTGTGTGAAAAACGATAATGGGCTTTATGACCCAAAAAAATAAGGAATGGGCTAGATCACATGTGACCATGGCTCAATGATCACATGAAGATCTTTGTGTCCATTTCTAGGATTAATTTTTACCTTTCAGTGATGGCCCAGAACGTGGATCATAAATTTGAGTTCACCTTACGCCCAAAAGAAAAGTTTCTATCCAAAAAAACAACTGATCTCAAAACGTATCTGATTATTTAGGGCGTCAAAGTATTTCCCTACCCCTTAAACTAATAATATTTTATACAATTTATATTAAGTTTTCATACTCATATATTTTTTCACAAACATAATATTATGTTTGTACTTTTTTAATAATGTGCCCTAAGCTTAAGATTGAGTTTAACTCCTTTATCAAATAAAAGATTGAAACAAATTAACATCCCGTGAGATATTTGAGTATTTTTTTTTTTTTTTAAGATATGATAGAAATTCTAATATAAACTCACATAAACGTATATTTTGAAGATCCCGGAGATCGAACCCACACCCTCATAGAGGAAGGCTTTTTGGGGAGGGAATTACCATTGGACCGAATACCTAAGTAGCCAGTAGTGACCTCATTAATTTGGGAAGTAACATAAATTAAAAAATCTTATATTTTATCCACCGCATTGTCTGTGTCTTGTCAACAACGGATATGGTCGGATAAAAAAAACTAAAATACCACTTGTTTAATAAAAAAAAAAAAAAAAAAAATAACTAAGCCTGTGTTTGGATCCTCTACTAAAAAGTGATTTTACGGATTTTTATACATAGAATGCATTCTGTAAAAAATCTGAGATGTTTGGTTGGGATTTTGAAAAATGTAAAATGCATTCTGCCTAGAATGCATTTTGTAAATTCTCATTTCTAGAGTAGAAGTCAGAATCCAAAATATTTTGGATTCTGATTCTAGCTTCTACTTTTAATTTTTGCTAAAGTAAATGGGACCCACTTACAACAGTTTATTACTCGAATGACTCTTTTTTCCCTCGTTTAATTTTTCTCTTTCTTTATTTTATTTTCCTTCTCCCTCTTTTGTTTCCTACTTTTTCTCTTTCTTTCTTTTATCATAAATGGTTTGTATATATCTTGATTGCACACACAATACACATTTCTCTATATTTTTTTATTACATTGTTCAAATTTTATAAAAATGTGTGCAAGGAGATGTGCACAAATCATGACCTTTTTTTTTTTATTAGTAGACATTAATTTAAATCACAACGTAATACTTTATTTCTTTATTACATTGTTAATTTTGTATTGATAGTAAATGTATTTTTAGCCTTGTATTGAGATATTTAAAAAAAAATGTTAATTACATAATGTATACTAATAATATATTATTTAATAGGAATAATGCATTCTTTAAAATACCAACCAAACACAATTTCTTTGTGTATAATCACTTCTTATAAATAATTTCAATATTTTACCAAACGCACTATTTTTAGCAAAATGTATTCTAGATAATGTATTATCGAGAATGCATTTTAATAGGAATGCATTCTAGAGAATGCATTCTCAAAATAGAGGATCCAAACGCAGCCTAAGTGTGGTTACTTATTTGGTTTGAGTTCAATCTTTAAGATTTTTAAATATACACGTGTGATGTGTCTCCAAAGTCTAAAGAAAGATTTTCATACTTATCAAAAAAAAATAAAGATTTTCATTTTATATATATATATATATATATATATATATATATAGCAAAATCTAAAATAGCCATATCTTCAAACTTCCCCAGCAAGTAAAATCTAAAAACCCATCGGTCACCCTTTATTTTGTAAGAACTGAACCCAAAGTTTAATACAAACAAACCAAAAGAAGGATCTGAGAGAGAGAAAGAGGTCAAAAACCCTGACAAAAACCCTAGCCTCCAGTTGCGACCCACATCAATGGCATTCCGTGAGCTCCTTAAGAAGTACGGCAAGGTGGCTCTGGGAGTCCACTTCTCCGTCTCCGCCGCCTCCGTTACCGGCCTCTACATCGCCATCAAGAACAACCTAGACGTCGAGTCTTTCCTCCAAAAGATTCACATAAACCCACAAACCTCATCACCACCACCACCACCACTAGAATCACAACCTCAAACCACTTCTTCTTCTTCAGATGGGTCTGTGATCGAAAGCACGAACCAATCCATGGTGGTCATTGAAGAAAAGAAGCGGAATCGGACGGCTGAGCTCGCTGCAACGACCGGTGGAGCCGTGGCACTCGCTTTTCTTTGTAACAAGGCTTTGTTGCCCATTCGGGTTCCCATTACCATCGCTCTTACCCCTCCGATCGCAAGGTTCTTGGCCAGGAGGAGGATTATCAAGACCAGTGTATGATTTTCTTTTTCTTTTTTTAAAAAGAACATTTTTTTTGTTGGAACTTCCTGGTCTTCGATGTTTTGTTGTTGTTGTTGTTCATGTGTCTATGTTGATTGGGGAAATGAGAAATGGATAATGGGTTTTAAGCTTTTGATTGGAATTTTATGTGGGGTGGGACTATTGGGTAGAAATTGGAATTAGAAATGTGGGTGGGAGTTCTTCATCCACCATTATAATCAAATCAAATTTAGTGTAGTTGCTGAGGAAATAAAGTTGGGCAATGTCAAATTTTGTCCCATTTTGACTTTGTTGCGTTGAATTTCACTTCTTGAGAAACACAAAGAACATACAGGATACTCAAGTTTCTATTTTGTAGTGCATAAAGTTAAGTTAATGTTGGTTATTTTTTGTTTCTTTACTCTAAAATACTTAGCATGTGTTTGGTTTAGCTGTTAGGTTTCAGGTTTTTAGGTTTTTTGCTTATACATATCATTTAAAGCCTTGCTTTTTCAAGGTACAATTGTACGCTTACTCACTTTCAGCAAATCAGAGAAAAGCTAATCCAAATGCACACTTAGTATCAAAGAGTGGTTTATCCTTCAAAGAAACAATCAGCTTTGTAGTTTGTTACGTCCAATTACTTTGTGGTTTCTATTTTGTAGGATGTTTACTTTTTAGTTGGTCCTTGTAATGCTGAGATATATATGGTTTTGTTGTTGGGATAAAAGATTATTAAGGTGTATTGATCCATAGATCACATGCCAATGTGCTCTATCTCAATTGGCACCTCCTCCCCCTTATAAGTTATAGGTGGAGGGTGAGGTTGTTGGTTCATGACCCATTCGGTATATGTGTAACTTACCAATAAAAAAAATAGATGATATGAATTTGTTTCTTACTAGTAATTAGATACTTTTTTTAGATAACATAGGAGAACTTCATTTAGAGAGTTACACATCGTAGAGGTTAAAATGGACTATTTAGTCTTTGGAAGTATTTAAATTGAGTGCACTTGGGAAGATTAGCTTTGTGACCTTTTGAAAAAGAAGTGTAAAGCATCTACAAGTGCTATATTGAAAGGTGAAAATTATCTCTAGCTCAAATGACCTCTCCTTTCTCTGTAAGTACAACATGGAGGATGAGATCATGTCTTGAAGATCTAATTGGTGTATGTGTACCTTACCAATCAAAGAGAGTGCAATAATGAATGGCATACTTCAAATTGGTTCAAGTGTCTACGTAGAAAACAAACCCAATTTAATGCTATCATGCCAATGATAAATCTTCTATTACTTAAGTTGAAAGCATTAGAAGATGGACAGGATACTCAGCATGTGGATTTTATTTATTTATTTATTTTGATAAGTTAGTTAGCATGTTGATGTTAATGGGCACTAAGTGATTTAAATTGCAGTTTTTACTCAAGACACTGCATCATAGATTTGAAGCAATATCCTTGTTTCTAGTGCCTTGATTCTTAAGAAGAGAAGCCATGGATCTTAACTATTTAGGATTTATAAAAACACAAATATCATTACCCCATTTAAAACTTTCAAGCATTCTTTTTGTAAAAACCCTTGATAGATTTTAGCAGAAGCTACAGATCTTGGCCTCGCATTGAGTAGAGCATTTCCCTGCAGAAAATGTTGGACTTTTATTTAATTTTGTATAACTGCGTAATTTTTTTTTTTTAGTCCTCAGTGAGAAAAGATTGTTTTTTTTTTTTTTTCTCTCTCCATAACTTGTATGAATCCTGCTTGATATATATGTCTGATTGTTCTTTTCTAATACCTGTTGCTCTAACAAATTGCTCTGTAATTCCACAAAGTCTTAGTGCGATTAGCCATTGGGGTTTGATATTGAATTGGGATATTTTAGATTTGGTAAGTATTTCTGTTCTCATGTTTTTTCTGGTTGCTATAAACCAAAATAGTGAATATATTACTTGAATGTTTCAATTTGAAATAAATTAGGTCATCATCGCATCTGTTTTGAAACTCAAACCACTTGATGGTGGCTTACTCGGAAATGGAGGGAATCCATGCATTTCATAGCATTCCTAGGCATTAAGGAAGTTTAAACTGTTTAATTGAAATTGTTATACCTCTGAATGTGATAGCATTAGCATCATGAAATCGTAAAATTGATCTACATATGCGGTGAAAGTAAGACAAAACATTATGCCGTGGAAGAATAAATTCAGTTGAAAACAATTGAATGAAATGAAACAATAATTACCTAACTACCTCTGTTACATGGCTGAAATGTTTGGAACAAAACCCCATTTTCTAGCAAATATTCCATTGTGTGCTAAGAAATTGGAACACTGACCATTTGCTTCATTGGAGAAAGTCCGGGGCCACAAGAAATCTCCCACAACATTTTCACAATTGTTGTATATAAATTGGCTTTGGGAGCCGTGAATAGTCAAACATTTCGACTATACCAAATTGAGCCGAAATTAGTTACGGCTTTCTATGCGGCCTTTTAGATTACAATGCCGAAATGGATTTCGGCCTTCAATTGCAACAGCATCACGTTATCCCATCAATTATATTTTTGATGCACTTTTAAGTTATCGACTTTAAAGGTCTATAAATTGTAACTTTCAGTTTTATTGTTGTATACATTTGATTATTATCAAACTGTATTGTATGATGATCACTTGAGAAAGTTCAAATATCATTTTATTCTCACATTTCTTTGTCTTGCCTCTCTATTTCTTTTATTTCATAACAACAATAAGATTGTAATCAATTGTGGTGGACTCCAATGTACTCTCTTTTAATTTTATTTTATTTTGAGTTGTGGTTGATGCCTCAAAGATTTTGTTTTGTTTATAGAAGAACTCTTACTATTTATAGTAATACTAAGTAGGTCGTGAAGAGTATTACCCAATATGCCTCTTTTTTTTTTTTTTTTGTAACAAAAGTTAGCGTTTCGTAGATACACGCACCTCGACTAATCCCAAGTGACACGTGATACTAGCACGTATACCACGATAGGTGCAAGGCTTTGCCTTGGATAGATGGTTCCTGAGAGGAACTCGAACTAGTGACCATTGGGAAGCACACCTAAAGCCGAACCAGTTAAGCTATCTCTCACGGTTAGGACTTGTGCCTCTCTTAAAAGCTCTAGGTGCTTGTTTGGTTTATTAGACTAAAAAAAATATTATGCAATAGAAAAAACAAAAATTTAAAAAGTTATATATAAACCAAAAAACTTGATTAAGTTGAAGAAAAAAAAGAGGGCAAAGTATGAAAAATTACTATAAATTATTATTCAATTTATAATACTCCTCCAAAACCTCAAAATTGAGAAAACTGAGAAATCGATCCCCCTAACTTTACTCATGATTGCAAAGAGCTCTTCACCATTATGAGTTATTGTCAAATTAGAGATAAGTTCTGTCAGGAAGCATCCAAACTCTCCTCCAAAACATTCTCGAATCACTTACAACCCATAAACACTAAAAATTAGAAACCCCAACAATTTTGACAACTTTGAATATTTTCATTTTGATATAAATTGATGTTGATTAGGGGCTATTTGCAAGTTTGAATGAAATTATGAGTTGATTGCTCATATTAGTTTAGGGAGCACATTATAAATCGTATAACAGTTGAAAGTTGCAATTACCCTACCCTCCAACCTTCTTTCATGTCACCCTCGGATAATAGTTGAAAGTTGCAATTACCCTCCAAAATATTGTCTTTGCCGTTTGAAAGGTTAAGGAGAAAATACCTACTCTATCTACCTTCTTTCATGTTACCCATAATCAAGGATACCTACTACTTTTAAGGCACTTATTTCTATAATTTTATTTTTATTTTAGTATCTCGCAATATAACATATTTCACAATTTTTCTCGGTAATATTGCCTCTTTTTCTTTTTTGGTAACATGATTATCCAAAACTTCGTCCCGATTAATTACATGAACACATGCAATCCCCATATCCCACACACACCAAGTAATTACCATACCAAATGGCACTAAGGGTAGCCCCAAAAAGATTCGTTGTCATAGGATATCAAACTCGCAACTCACACCTCCTTAAGTACATATTACGACTCATTTTACTAACTAGACTGGGTTTAATCAATTTTTGCTTCTAATTATCATACCAATACATCACGATATGTCAAGTTGTAAACAATATTTAAAACTATGCCTATTAACTATTAAGAAATCGTTAAGAAGACATCTAGGATCCAAATCCCCCCTCACCTGACTATTAAAAAAAAACCCATTAAGAAATCTCCTGTAAACTAGAGAGTGGGGTGTGCATAGTTCGCACAGTATACATCATTTACATCTCAAAGATAAGTTTTTAGGATCAAAACACAGCAATCTCCAATCCTACAAGTTGCACCACAATGGTTAACTTACTTACCACATACTTGAAACAAAAAGTTCAATTTGTTGAGTCAATAAAAAAAATAATGGGGTAATTACGACAACCTCCCTTGAGGTTTTGTAAAATGGTACTCCGTCCCCTCATATTTGTAAGGAAATTACACTCCCCCCTCCTCACATTTGTTAAAAAATGACACTTTAGTCTTATTTTTTAAAGGGTGAGGAAGGGCAAAGTGTCATTTTTTTTAAAATAGGAGGAGGCTAAGTGTCATTTTGCAAAACCTCCAAGGAGGTTACTGTAATTTGCCCAAAAACAAAAGCTCTATCAAGTTTAACTGTTCGGTAAATGATATTTCCTACTAATAACGTTGGACATAAAATGAAGACTCAAAGATTTTGTGGGACAATCTTTCTTCAATTATATTTAATTCATAAATTGTCAACACAAAACCAAAAATGAGACGGTTTATGCAAAGTCCAACTGCCTTCGCAGTCTGAGAGAATTCTCCCAAAAAATAAGTGTCCACACAAAAAAGAGCCAAATCCAAAATAATGCAATCATTCCCAATATGCCGTGTTAGCCGATGAAAAGTTTCATTTATTAAGAAATAGGAGGAGATCCAGCCATTTCGCTCCAAATAATAATATCCCTTGCTCCTAAAAACAGAAAGGGCTTTCAAACAAGAGAGAAACGGTTTTTGATCATGAGTGATGTAAATGAAACATTCATCGAGCATGGAAGTCCTTTACATTGATGGTATCTGGAATTCTGAAGTAACAGCAATGAATCCAATGACTGACCTTGTTCGCTTGACCAATCTGTCGGGAGGTTGACCCTCAAAATACACTAAGACTGTTGTTGCAGATGCCTAAAATCATGACAATCAGCTCCAACTTCGCTGAGTGCCATGAAAAGCTTTGGCACTATCTTTGCTAACATCAGCTTGAAACCAACTGAAGTGGAATTGGCATTGCTCTTATCACTTACAGAAGCATCCTCAGTGAGGGAGCCTATTAAATAACCTTTCATATATGCATCACAGGCCTTAAGGATGTAATAACCACGTTTCCTGAAATGGTCTTTGACAAGCTCTTCGAAGTCCTAGACAAGACATTAAGTTGGTAATAACTTAAATTAGTCACAGTATAAAATATGGATATTATTCATGATCAAAGAATCAGCAGTATTTAATTTAATTAATGTATGAAAAGAGAACCACCAACGCACAAAATTAAAGCTAAATTCACCTATACATTGGTCATAGTAATAACTTTAATTAGTCACAATATAAAAATGGATATGAAAAGTGAAAACCACCAACCCACAAAATTAATGCTAAACTCACGTATACATTGGTCATATATTAGATTTCCAAGAGGAATAAAAGAATTATTAAGTACTTACCAAGGAGGTGTCATCAAATAAAAGAAGAGCAAGTGTTATAAAATAAACTAATTCTTTACTGATACGGTTTGGGAAGCATCCAAATGTTCATCCAAACTCAATGCCACTATCTTTCATAATGAAATAATTAAAAATCCCACTACCATTTGACTATATATAATTGTGACTCTATATAATGCCTTTTTTTGTTTGTTGATAAAATTAGGAGAATAATGCCTTTATCATACATAAAGTTTATCTATTTATTTTATGTCATTTGAATAAACAGCTGATTGTTAATGATATAATTGCAGAGTTCACCAAACACAGCAAGATTCTATCCCAAATCAGGAAGCTTTGCCAATCACACGCCAATCACACTCCCATGTTGATCAACAAGACCATGAACGCAATAAAGTGTATGCACAGAACATCATGCCTAATGCATATTTGCAAACAAGACTGATGTACATAAAGGGGGCAAGACTGGTACTAAAACTGCCATTTGGTGCAAAGGTGGAAAGGTGATTTAAGTGAAATGAAAGCCACCACCATGCTTAGCAAGAGAACAAAAAGAAGAAAAAATTGAAGCTAAGTGGTGCTCCTCCTGGGGATTACCTAAAAATATCATAGATAGTATCTGTATAAGGTTTGATCTCCACCCTCGACTTTCAAAATAAAGCACAAATGTGACAAGTGTAAAGTGTGACTCAAAAGGAAGGTGGAGATGAAACTTTGTGGACAAGATTTTGGGCAAATAGCATATACCTGTGATAATTAACAGGAAAGAAGACAATTCAAACTGAAGAAAAGTAAAACAGAATATTGACATGTGATCTATTACCTTCGGTGGCTTCCTAATAAGATACATCATTGTCTTGCAGTTCAGCAAGAAAGTATTCTCATTGTATGACAATGAATTTTTCTCTCCTTCAGCTGTCCCAACCTGCTTATCATAGCCAGCTTCATTAAAATATGGCCTAGAATTTAGCACTAATCCCTGTAGAGAAACTAGCACTTGTAAAATGCTAGAAGACTTTGGATCCCAAACTTCATTTCCTTTGCCAGTCCATGTATTTAAAAGGCTAAGGCACACCTTGCCTTCCTCATATAAATTTGGATTTATCCGCCAGCCTCCAGAATGATAGTATGCTGACTGCATATCACAGACTTAGTCAGAAAACAGATAGAGACACCCCTTTCTTGTGTTGAAGTCAACAAAAAGCTCAAACAATCAGTAAACACTAAACACAGCTTCTAGACCAAAGATAGAAATTAGAGATTAACATCAGGATATCTTACTGGTGGAACATCAGGGTACTCTGGTGGAAGGTGAAAATCAAAGCAGAAGAGGCCATCTTGGTAAGGTGTCCCATATGCCCCAACTATAACTGCTCTTAAGAGATCCATTCGATCTTCATAAACTCGTACATAGATTGTATCTGTTAAAAATTTTGATGCTTTAAAACCAAGAGTGGCTAAAAAAGGACATAATTGTAAAAATCTCGGAAGGCATTATATAATTTGATATACTGAAGTATTGCTTACATGGCAGGTTATTCTGAAGTATGCTCCAGTCTTGTTGAACCTTCTTAAACCACCTCCTTCCATTGTTATTCTGCAAGTGAAGTTAATTGGAAAAAAATTTCAAAACACAAACGTGATCCGTGTGTGCATAAGAAATAAACACATTACATATTACAGTTATATATATATATATATATTTTACAAACATTTTACAGATATTATGCAATAAAAATGCTTAAATCGATTTATATTGCAGGAATACAATGATTCACTTTAAACAAATACTTTATTGTTGAATGGTTTTTAAAATGTCAAATGGAAAACATTGAGAAATTAAGCAAATTAATATAATCCAAAAATGAAATAAAAACATATTAAATAAGCATGTCAACACAATTTTTTCTTCTCTTCGTTAACCATACATTCTTTCTCCAGTTTAAAAAATTTCATCCCTTCTAAGTCCTAAGCTTGCAGTTTCCTAGTTACTGCTCTCAATATATCCATGCAACTATTTATTATTTATAGGTTAAACTATTGTTTTCGTCCAAAACTTCGCATGAAGTTCGTTTTTCGTGTGTAAAAATGAACTTTTCAAAGTTCAGGGATGAAAAACAAACTTCATGCAAAGTTTAGGGACGAAAACAATAGTTTGCCCTTATTTATAATATATCCACATACATAAGAAGATATGGTCACTGGTTTTTTCCTTATTTTTTGTTAAGGAGAAGGAGAAGAGTAGATGAAGGCCTTATAGGTGTAAGCCCCAAGGCCACCCAAAAGGAGTACTCTAACTCCCAAGGTAACTTAGGCATTTATAAAGCCAACATCCAACCCCCTCCTTAGTAATGTGGGACAAAGCCCAAGGGACCCTTTTAAGGGTTTTTTCCTTTATTTGAAGCCTCTTGTGTCGTGCCAAACTCAGTGAGGGATCTTTTAGCTTGTTAGAGAGGTGGCTTTAAGAGTCATCAAAGTTTGGATGTGTGGAGTGCTATACTGCTATCCCATTATGTTTGCTGTGATGCATTTGGAGGGAACTTAATTCTGAGTTGTTTCAAGGAATCAAAGCGTCATTGCTTCAATTGAAACTCATGTTTCTTTTAGATCTTTATTTGACTGGCTGGGGAATATTGGGGATTTAGTTTTGCCTCTCCTTTTGGAATTCCTTAAGTGTACTAGGGCTTCACCCTTCTTTTTTTCTCAAAAAAATTTTATTACTTCAAAAAAAAAAGAAGTCATTTACCTGTCCATATGCACCAAGGAAATAATGGTCCAAGGGATCTTTAGCTGTATCAAAATGTTTGAAACTGCAAGTATCATCATCAGAACATGCTGGAGGATTTGATTCTTCAGCACTTAAATTGCATAATGCTTGTGCTGCTTCAAACAATTCTTTGGCCTCTGGGGTGACCTCTTCTTTAATTTCAATACCACAGCTATCGATAATGTTTGATTTCTGAGAGCTAGACTCATCATTAGAATCTTTTCCCTCGGTAATCTTTATTGTCTGCAGGGATCCAAGCTCATTTTCAACTTTGGAATCCAAACAGCTTGGATCTAAATTCTTTTGTCCCCGTGAGAAAATTCCAGTGGCCAGTCTCGTTACAAACCGTAGTGCAGCTAAGGGAACCGAAAGTGCTGAATTTCTGCCAGAATTCTCTCCACTTTCTTCTGGGTCAGAATTTATGTCGGCGTCGGTGGCATTATGCTGCCCATCTTCCTGAACATAGTTAACTTGCATCATTCACTCATTCAAAAAAAAAAAAGAGATGGCATGTAATTGGGATATACGTCTTGTAGACTTGTAGTATCCCCTTGTACATATCTTCCCTGATTTTTTAATAAATTTTTTATTACCTATCAAAAAATAAAGTTAGGATATGAGTGGCATGGTACAATTTTACCAAATCCCGTTTATGCATCCCAATATAGATGTCCTTGAATAACAAGGCCCATACCTGCATTAGCACCACACATTCTTTGTGGTCCTTTCTCTAACAAACAAGTAAAATTGACTGACACCAATACTAATATTGTGAAAAGAAACAAACCTCTTGAGCATTGTCAAGGGTGTCCATCTCATCATCATTTACCGTTTCCCAACTAGCAGCATCATCACTAACTTCACTCCCAGCAGCCAATGACTCATCATCATCATCTCGGCCAACAACATATATTGCTTGAGGTCCAACCTAACAGCACACGAAAGAATTATTAAGCAAATCAACCACCATTAAAACTCTATCAAAAGAAGAAAAAGAAAAATCTAAATGACCACATGACTGAAGATATTAACACAATACACAACAAAATGATTCCCCCTTAAGCTGCAATTTAGAGTCGAACAAATAAAAGAAAGAAAAGAAAGGTAAAATATAACAACAATTTTATCTCAGACCACAGTATGAGATTTCACATTGCATTTCCCCCTCCATCTATTGAGCAACAAAATAGACACTTATTGAGGTTTAGGTGACATTAATTCCCCATTTGTTCAAATTTAGCCACTTCACATAGCTACCATTTTTTTATTTTACCTCTACTTTAAATGATAATATATTTATCAAAAAAAATTTAACTGGAGACAGGATATGTAAGTTCTCAGTTCATAAAGGGGGAAAAAGAATAAAATAACAAGGGCATGATATTAGGAAAGTATATACCGTTGAGACCATCCCATCCGCCCATGTGACTTCAATATCACCATTCTTAAGACCAGTTATATTCCCGACCCAAGAGAGATCTGTGAAGTTGCTACAAGCTTTATTTCCAGATGCATCCTCGACTTTCTTAGATCCTGAGCGCTTTTTCATATCCCGTTTAACCTCATTTGGTCCATTTTGCTGCTTTGGTTCCTCAGCGGAGTCCAAACCAGAAGGTGTTTCTGCAGGAACATTAACTGGGGACAATCGAACAACTACATCCCCATAGCAGTAATCGTAATCCGGATGCCCCTCCAACTCATAGACGCTTACAACTTCCTCCTTTTCAAACTCTCGAGGATCTTCTGCTCGGGCAACTGGCTTTAACCACCTCACACAGGCCGTTCGCTCCTTGGCATTAACACTTTTCACAACCCCAACGCGCCTGGCTTCACCAACATCATCATCATCATCAGAGGCCTTCTCCACCACATACTGTTCAGCAACGAATTCATGATCACCAGGACTATCAATAGGAATCAAACTTGTTGAATCCAGTCCACAACCTGTTGTTCCATCTTGCCATGCCACATCAACTTTTGTCCTAGTATTGACAATCAAAAGGGCTCTTTCATAACTTTCCTCTTTCCTTCGAGCCTTCTTGTCCCTCCTAACCACAACTTTACGGATCTTCTTGCGATGAAGGGGCCAAGATTCATGGACAGGCTCCTTTGAAACTGACAATGAACTACCACACGAGCTAGACTCAGGCTCGTTGTTTTCACCATTTCTATCATTTCCATCCACTGCAGCAACCGGATCAAGATCCATGGATTCAGTATTTCCATTTGATTCCTCCAATGAAACCTCTTCAGAATCACAACCACTTCCCATTTGAGTGGAATCAAATTCTCCATTGGCAGAATCGTGAAGTTCTAATTTTGATAAACCTTTGTCTAAGGGATTGGATGATGAAAGCGCAAATGATGGAAAAAGACACCAATCACCCAATTGCCAATTTGCATGGGCAAAACATGATAACAGTTTTAAGTTCTTTGGACTCTGCTCTTCGGCAGGGGCAGTCGAAGAATCAGGTCCATAGCCAGCAGATGCTATCCAATAAATAAAAACTGATCCAACTGTAACCTTTGTTACTGTGCCTTCCAACCGAGTAGCTTTCCACAAGCCAGATAGCCACCTAGAATTCTTGAAAAGTGATGAGGAACTGGCCCTTACACGTTGGCCAGGATAGTAAGGAAAATGCCCATCTTCAAGTATATTCTTGGAAACTGGTTTTAGACGCAGTGGCTCAACTTTTGAAACTTTACACACAGAACCATCATCAAACAACACAGTCACATTATCTAAAACATCATCAATTCTACCTAGCCAGGGACCAAGGACCACATAGTCACCCACAGTGAAATCCCTTATGCGTTTCAAGTCTTTAGATGAAACATCTTTTATAGTAGATCCATCAGGAGCTAATAAATCAACAAAGATATTCACATCAACCACAACACCCACTTGCCCAGTTGGGTCTGAAGCAGCAGCAACAAAGTCTCCATGTAAGAATCCACGATCAACAACTGTTACATCTTTAATATTTTCAGTCGACTCGGTTTCATCCATCCAAAGTACTCGTACCTGATCTGCTAAAAGAGGACCATTCTTTCCACCACCTCTGTTCCAATCACCATTACCATTGGCAATGCTATTTCCATCACCATCTTCTTCCTCATTTTCACCACCATCATCTTCATCGTCACCGTCACCATCATCGTCATCCTCATCATCAGTAATGCTGCTATCTGAATCCGTATCCCCAGCAGCTTCAGTTACTATCCCAGTCATACCTTTGCTATTGCTCTTCACAACATCTTGCCTATAAATATATGGAATAGTATGCTTGTAACTGGCAGCGTCATTAGGTTTGCAAACTTCATTGCTTTCACTATCTACATTTGGATCACAAACAAGCCCACTTGGGGTAGAACCACCTTGGTTCGAAGAATTATTATTATCGTGAGCACTAGTTGTAGGCTCATCAACTTTACAGACAGAGTCGTACTGTTCATTTTCCATCTGAAAACAATCACAAGAATAAGGTAAGACACTACTATTCCCAATCTTACTGTTCAACCCAAAATCATCCACATGCAACATATTACTTTTTATGGGTTGTTACACTCACCCAGTAAATTTTGAACTCACAACCTCAACTCCACCTCGTTTCTATAAGGGGAGGGAGGAGGTGTTGTTTGAGCTAGAGCTCATTGGCATATTACTGTCTCCATTCTTAAAATAATTTTAAACTATTGACATAGTTTTCTGCGATAAATCAAGCAAATAGAGAGACTACAAATTTTCAGGTGTTGCAATTCTTTCTGCTTCGTTCCTAATAAAACGAAACGCCCAGCTAAATCAGAGCCACTCTACAGCAAAACAATTACCGCATTTTGTTAATTTTAGATATCAATTAACTTCCCTTCACCTCTGCAGTCACCTTGAAGCTAATTATCAAACCCTAATCTCACACAATTCAAATTAACAACAAACCTAGAGCTAAATGTCAAAGCCAATAAACCTTCTTTGATTGTCAATTCAGAGGCCTATCTAAATTTTTTTTTTTTTAAACCATAAGCACAACAATGCATTGATTATCTGGAAGCTAATTATCAAACCCTAATCTAACACAATTCAAATTAACAACAAAACCAGAGCTAAATGTCAAAGCCAATATACCTAAAAAGTTAAAAACACACAGTAATTCACTCATCATATAATAACAAACTCACAATCTCATCGAAATCAATCAAGTTCCAATCAGTCAGAATCAGATACAATACATTGACAAATAATCTCACCAAAAATAAACCAAAAACAAAAAATCAGATTGTTCAAATTGAACTCAAGCTACAAGAACCCTAGGCCAGCTCAAAAATCCACCAACTGGACCGATCGTCATATAAACCCGTTGAACATTTTTAAAAATTCAAAAGAAAATGAAAAACACTGCCATTTAATATATAGAAAAGCAAAAAATAAAATAACACAACAATCTTGAGCTTAAAGCGAGACGTATATAGTAGCTGGATTCAAGATCTTTCTAGAAATAAATAATTAAAAAAAATGATAAATAAAATTTACCTATTGAAATCGGAGAATTCGAAACAGCGAGAATCGAAGAAGACGAGGAAGAATTAAACGTTGCGTTTTGAAATGAAGAGGGAGATACTGTTTGGAGAGAGTTTATATAAAATGCAAAGGGAATGTGAGCGAGACGGAGACGGAGCTCCTCTCTGTGTGCGTGGAGGGGTAGATTAGTAATTTTTTAAATTGTCGAATTGTTTGGCTTTATATAGTGGGGGCTGGGGGATTATGTGAAATGACTAGAATAGCCTTGGGGATCAAGAATGGGGGTTCAATTTTTAATTTAAAAAGTTTAAAAGAGTTGGAGGTTTACTTGAGTTGTTTGTTCAAGTAACGAGGGTTGGAAGTTAATATTGGTTTTTGGGTTTGCTTGAAGAATGAAGATGGGGTATATGGTTGAAGCAAAGAAATGGGATATGCTTTCTTGGGTCATGGGAGATTGATTGGTGGAGTCTTAGAGGGACAAGGAAAGGTAGCCTTTTTTCACAAGGGACTATTTTTTAAATGTCAAGAATAGATAATTGATTTCTTTATTATTCAAAAAACTAGTCAATTTAATTTTGATTGGAATGGGGTGCCTAACTTGAAATGGGTATACACATTGGAAGCAATTAAAAAAAGAAGAAGAAGAAGAAGTGAGTTTTAGTCTTCTTATTCCAATTTAACATTTTGCTTAATATAAAAAAATAAAAAATTCTAAAAATATTTAAGGATGTGATGTGATAGAAATATTATACAATTTTGCTAAGAAAATATTTAAGGGGAAAAAATTCCATAAATGAGTAATACTAGAAACACAGATTTTTCACAACTGGCTAATACTATTTTACTATATCTTCTATAATTTACAACAGCTTTATAGTGTGTATTGTTATTTCATTTCTCCTGTAATTGTTTTGCCCATGTTATTGCATTTCTCCTATGTTGAACTAAATAAATTCATTCCCAAAATAAGAATTGCTACCATTTAAGTAGAGAAACAGCCAAAAGCCAAAATGGTGTGAGGTGTAAACCAAAAAGAAATTCTATGGAAAAACAAAAACAAAAATGTTAAGGCTTTTGACAACTAGGTAAGACTTTCCGTGGAATTTTAAAACTACAACACAATCTAATATTTCCCATTGATACCAATATACCATCACAAATATCCCTTATTTGGTTGTCAAATACTCAAATTTAATGATTCTTTTATTCCTTACGTTGGCATGTCTTCAATTAGATTCAAAAAAATCATGTTCAAATGAACAAAGTTGTTCTTCTTTTGCCATTTAAATATAAGAAAGAAATTTCTCTGACATACTGCAGAAGAATGAGGCAAGTTAGAATGGGTGGTTTACTGATAAGTGAATATGACAATATGGTTTGTGACAATTTTGTGAAATTAGCCCTTGCAATGCACAAGACTAATAGCATAGAAACAAAAGTATTGAATATTTCATATAGGAAGGTCGGTATTTTTTCTTAATAATATTTTTTGAAAAAAATGTTTAATATGAGCTGAAGGTCTACTTTGTTAATTTTTTAAATCTTAAGGTTTAGTTTGTTGCTTTTGAATTTATAGGGTTTAACTTGTTACACCCGTAAAAGTAAAACTATATGGTTTAAATTGTAATTTTCTATAATAATAATTAAAAAAAAAAACCTGGTTATTTCTCCGGAACAAAAATGGAACTCCCTTAAGGATTTCAGTATAACACTTTCGATATTTTTATGTCTGTTTAATGTTTATACCATTAAATATTTATAATGACAATGACACATGTAACATAGGCAACCCTGCTGGTAGCCTTACCACATGCGTTTTGGCAAATTATGCCATGTGGAAGCACTTGTTTAGAAAAGTATAGGATAATTGAAATCCTGACCCTTGTGGTCTAGTAGTATCTCCTGACGTCTCCCAGGGTTCTATCTCCTATAAGTGGGATTTGTTTGCTATTATCCAAAAAAAAAAAAAATGTATAGGACAATTGAAGCTACTTGGGTTGTATTCATGCTTCATTTTAATGAAAACTTCGCATTTAGCCAAAAAAAAAAAAAAACTATTCCATTATTTTATTAGGTAGCTAATGGTTGAAAATAACTTTTATCATTACCTATATAAGGAGGCTTTGCATAAAGTTATACCACACTTCAACAACTCAATACCTCAAGAGAACATGCCTAGAAATATGGTAATTCATGTAGTTGGATTTGTTTAGGATTGATCTTCATGTTTTTTATTTCCTTGGTGATCTTCATCATTTTGTATTCAAACTTTCAGAGTGGTCTATAACATTTAAATAAGCTTTCATCAATATTGCGCCTTTTGATTTAGTTTAGGTAGATTTAATCAATTCCTTAATTATTAATCATATTTGTTTTAGTTTAATCATTAGATTACAATTCGAATTTAGCTTATGTTCGTGTCTATTTCAATATCTCCATCACTAAAAGGTCCTCTTAATCAAAGTATTTCGGGCCCATTAATTTTCACTTGAAATTGAATTTGTTACTCAAGTTTTAATAGAAAAGGTATTTGTCAATCTCAAACAAATTGATGAGGATAGTTAGATTTTTTAATTTTTATTTTTGCTAACAATATGTAAACTGTTAATTTTGTAACACTTAATCCTTTTGGGGTGTTTGAGTGTGACACAAAACCTTATTGTGGTATTGTTTTATGTGAAAATGAAACTATAAATATGGAGATTTGTCATCGCATGGGCAACTCACATTTAGTTTTCTCGAATGTTTAACATTTTACACATAAAACAATATAACATAAAGGTTATGTGTTACATAAAACTTCATGGGAGATTCTGTGTTGTACAGAAAAACCACATAAGGTTTCGTGTACTTAAAAAATATATACATATGACACTATACATAAGGCTTTAATGGCATCGATTGATTGGTGACCCTTCATCCACGCTAAGTGTAATCAAAATTTTGACCTCACTACAACTTTTCACTAACTGTTAGGGCTTTAAAAAAATCAAGTTGTTTATGATTAATTTTGGCTTGACTTGAGGAAAGATTTATTTGTGTTTGTTTATTTAGCAAACGAGTCAAGCTCAATCTCTTACTTAGGCTTGATTATTAAATGAGCTAAGCTCAAATATAATAATGTATTTGTGAACAAGCTCACAAGTATGAAGCTTGATATAAGTATATATAATAGATGTTTATATTATACATATATAAAAATATACTATCTTTTTTATAACATAGATATTCGAAACTTTGCCCTGACTAATTCCATTGGCAAATGCATACGTAGTCCCCCTATCCCACACACACTAGGTACTTTACCAAGCCCAATGGCCTTGGCGGTGGCATATACTTGTATAGACTTGATATTGGATTGTGTATGTTTGTAATCAAGTTCATAAGATATCAAATTATATTTTGTAATTTATTAATAATATAAATAGTCAATTTTGTGATAAAAGTTAAATATAAACGACACAAGGTTAATGAATCTAATTTTATAAATCTATAAACGAAAATCATTCTATCTAAATAACACAATTTCAACTCTAATTTTAGTTATTAATTATTAGAATAAACCTTTTAAGGGATACAATTTTTTAGTGGTGGTGTTTATTATAAATGGGAAAAAAAAAGTTAATAAAATAATTTGTGAATAAGCTTGAACTTATTCGACAAGAAATTAAACGAAACAGTAGCACATAATATAATTTGTTGATTAACTTGAATTTGGGTCATATTTGATATAAAATTAAATAAAAATTTTTGAATTCTAATATTTGATTCAACTTGGCTTGTTTAGGAATTACATTCCTACCTAAATATATAAAAAAAAAAGAAAAAAGAAAAAAAGGGGTTGAATTATATATTGGATTCTCAACTTTGATTTTTTATTTCGAACGAAATTCATGAAACTAGTGACACTTTAATGACGTGTAACATATGTTTTTTACAAAAGATGAAAATAATTTTGAAAGATTAGTGGCTAAAGTGAAACATACTTAAAGTATTAGGACTATTTTGAAAGAAATGTGAAAGTCTTGAGTAGAAATATGCAATTTAAACAAATAAAATAAAAACTCTTCCATCTACTCGCACAGGGCCAGCCTTGCCATCCTCTCAAAGCATCACCAAATCAAAATGATCGTGTGCGTCGCCGTCGTCGGCCACCAGGTGCACCCTCCCTCCTCCTCCTCCACTAATCTCCGTACACCCAAAAATCTCATTATTTTGTGTGTCTTTATTTTGACAGAACAACCCGCTATACATACAGAGCTTCACGGAGGCCGACGATGCACTCAAGCTCCACCACATCGTCCACTGTTCCCTCGATGTCGTCGATGAGCGAGGTAACCCAGACCCACACCCGCTTTAACAATTCGGATCGATCCGGGTTAGGTCTTATTATAAATAGTTCACAATCGAAACTTTGATTAAATTGATAATAAATTGTTTTTTTTTTTCAGTGAACAATCCCAAAAAATCTGGACCGACGCTGAATGAGACATTTCTTGGTCTGCTTTATCCCACTGAAAATTACAAAGTGTGAGTTATTTATTTATTACGGCAAATAGTATGTTTCGTTGTAATAAGAGATTGGTAGTGATTGATTTATGTGCAATGTTGTTTTGCAGGTATGGGTATCTGACTAATACGAAGGTGAAGTTTATATTGGTGACTACGGATCTAGATGTCAGAGACGCCGATGTTCGCAATGTGAGTATGGCTTATGGAATGGATTTAAGTTGAAATTGGATCTACATTACTTTCACACGAGTTCACCGTTGACACGACTTTTATTATGTACCAATCAGGCAATCACAATAGGTTACGTCAGTAATTGCGAATTGATGAAATTTGGTCACTAGATTTATTGGGTTTTATTTGGTTTTGTGGAAAGTGTTTTATGGGAAATCAAAGTGATTAGACATTTGATTTTGATTTTGATTTTGAAAGCTTGTGCAATGTGAGTGATGGGAGATTAATTTGATTGAGTAATATATAAATGTGATGGATTCCTAAAGAGAAGGGAAAAAGGTGAACTTTGGTGAAGTTTAGATTGTTACGAGTATAGGAATGTTGGTTTGGTATTTTGGGTGTGGTATGAAATGCAAAAGGGGATTGTGTTTTTCATCTTAGTGGCAATAGTCGAGTTTTAGTTTGGTGCCGTGAGAATGAATGAGGTGATATCTTTGAACAAAAGAGAATATCTGGGTCTTTGATATTTTTTTTTACTATAGTTGTAAGTCCAATTCTTTGACCTGTTTTGCCAAATTGACCTGACTGGGTAATTTGAAGTATGTAATGTAGTAGAGGGTTTTGACATGATGATAGTGAAGCAACTTTGCACCTTCACTGCCTCAAGCAAGATAAATTTGATTGTGACCTTTGGTTACGTCGTTATGATATGTATGAAACTAGTTAAATATGATCGGTTGTAATGGATGGACACAGCTTTTTTATCTGGCCAAGCTCTTGCCTAGAGAAGTCAATTAATTGTAGAAATTGGTTCTTGTCATTTCCGTACGATTAAGACTTTAAGTATCTCTTGGTGAGAAATGAACATGTTTTCTTCACGTGGCCTTGGTTGGTAATACATAAATTGTGATCTTCCATTTAATTGATTTTTTATTTTCCTGTCATTGTGGTTCACTTTGAAAAACATTGGTAGTTGCACATTTTGTTTTTTGTTATTGTAAGTTGCTAGGTGATAAGCAAACAAAATGTTGTATAATACATGTAATGTTTATATAAGTTGCTTGATATGTCTATTTATAAATTGTATGTATTCCAGCCTCATCATCCACTATTTCCATAATGTAGTGTTTGCCACTTTTTTACTTGCTTAAAATATATTGTGAATAATATCCTTCCAAGGTTTGAATATGTTTAATTATATTTGCTGCTGATAATCTTAATTACTGTGGTCTTCAGCCAATGAGCTTTAGCTCAAATGGCACTTCCTCCCCTTGTAAGATCAAGGTGGAGGGTGAGATTGTGGGTTCAAAATCCACTGGTTTCGTTTGTGACTTATCAGCATTAAAAGAGATAAATAAATACTGTAGTCTTTATCTCCAATATACTTTAAATAAACATCATGTACTTGTTCCTGATTTTACATTTTTGTGGAATACGCTGTGCAGTTTTTCAGGAGGTTCCATGCTGCATATGTAGATGCGGTTTCAAACCCATTTCATGTGCCAGGTAAAAAGATAACGTCCAGAACTTTTGCCGAAAGGGTCAGCACCATAGTCAAATCCTTTGGGTTGAGTACAGCCGGGTGAATGACTGCTGCCACTGGGAAGCTAAACCGTTATGATTCTTCCTTTTGTGAAGCTGGTTGAATATGTTGTTTTTTTATGCATTACTTTTGTTTTGTAGGAATTGGGTTTTGGTAATCATCCATGTGAATCTTAGGAAAATTTTAGAGATTGTAACATTTATCCTTATATAAAACTTCATTCTAAGTGACACTTGAGATAGAAACAGGTGATTGTGTTATTTCTTGTTACCTTGCAGGTAGAAATTATATTTTTTCAGTTAATACTTATACTCATAATATTCGGCGCAATCTGTTTTCACAGAAAATAAATACAGGAATGGAGTTTCTCTATGTTATTTTTGGAAAGTGAACCCATTTGGGTCCAAATAATACTGTAAATTCTATTTGGGAGTTGCCAAAATCTGATTTGTAAGTTTCTAAAAAACCAATGGCATGGGCAGTTTCATGATATCGGGTGGGTGTCACTTTTATTATGGACATTTAAACAGGAGGGACTAAAATTATGGGAAAAAAATGTTTTAAGTTCCTGGTATTTTTGAGAAATTAATCCCAATTCCCTTTGTTTAAGTAAACCTTGTGAATTGAACATTTTATAGAGTGTTATGTGATATTGAATTTGTAATATTTTAATTTGACCATAATTTTTTTATTTTTTATTTTATTTTGAGGAACTTCACAAGGGCAAAGTCCTATGATCCTACCCGGATACATGATACCACCTGCAGCCAATGAAATAGTTTATTTTCAAATAGAGGATCTAAAGTGTCATGGTATGAATAAATGCATGCCAAATGCCAATAGATATGAGTGCTCAAATTTTGGTTAATCAGGGAATCGTCATTGCAACCAACAGCCCGATTTCATTGGTCACGAGCCGGAATCTCTATTCTCTTCATTATTGGGTTTCAAGCTTTTGACAAACTATATTTGAACATACATTTAAGCATATATAGAGGAGTGGAGGTCGAGATGATTCAGATGTTCCTCCGTACTACAAACACCATAAGCCATATAGGTTTTGAAGTAAGCAGGAAGTAATTGAACGCTTGTTGAAGGATGAATTACAGAGACATGTTACACTTGACTCCCAGGACATTCCCTTGCATTCCCATGTATGTTGGAGGCCAATTTATAGGATTTAACTATAAACTTGAAGATAATAAGCCAATTATCACCTAACAGACAAGTAATACCTTATCAGTGTACCATTGTTGCCTATCTGTTGTATATGCAACTCTTTAATGAGGTGGAATAAAAGAAATGTTAATGATGCAACTTTGATTAAAACAAGGACCATACCATGTCATGCATAACAGCAATATACCAATTACCAATTTGCAAATCACAAGCATTGCCCAACCCACAGTCCCACACCAGGAAGGGTAAAGCAGTATACGTTCATTCTGTCTGGAGAAAATGTAGAAAATTATGTCACTGCTATCAACAACAAAATATTCAGAGTAACGGATGAAACTTCAGAATTTAATTCAATATGGTGAAAGAGAAGTCAGTCAGATTTTAAACAAAGAACTTAAGACATAACATGAATTAAAAGAAAGGTCCAATGATAGTAAATAAACCGGTAAATGAAACATGTTGCCAGGGAATTCTAAAGAGATGAAAAACTTGATGGAAAGCATTGCACAAAGCATTAATGTGCCTTTTGCACATTACAATGCAATCAAAACTCATCATCATCCTCCTCAGCAATGTGCTTTGCAAGCTCTTGCTCCTGCTGTTGTCTCTCCCTCCTCTTCTCAGCACTTTCTTTCTCTTTATGAGAATTTGGTGGAAATCGAAGTGCACGCACAGCCTCATTATGCATATTAAGGCAGAAAGCAATCCTTGAGTTAAATGCGAATTGAGGCTCATTTGTAGAGTAGATGTCCCCAGTCTCCTTTGATACCATCCATCCATTTGCATGATCTATTGTGGCATCAATTGCACCATCTCTGATTGCCTTTGATACAATACTCTCAGCATCAGCAACAGGGTTTGGAGAGTCCAGTCTCAGCTTCTTTGCAACATCAACCAAAGAGATACGAGAATAAGAAATACTGATGTTGCGTAGCCCAGTCCTTATGACATTGTGCCGCAGCCTAACAATCAAATTATGGGTACGGTCTGAATTGAAAGTACTTGAAAACTTTTCAGCAACTTGTTTGAAGAGCTCCAGATCACCAATCCGTACCGCCTGATGAAAACAGATTGTCTTTCTCAATAACAGCAGCAAAAGCTCAAGAACCAAACTGGGGAGTTGATCCCCAAAAGGCCTTATTTCTGGCCTAACAGACTAGAGTGCCAGGTTTCGTGCTAGTAATTTTCAAAGTAAATTGACAAGTTAAAGAACTGGAGTCTCAGTTTAGTCACATTCCACATGACATGGTGATCTACATTTAAAATATAGCTTCCTATCTTGACTAAGAAAACCTAAAAAGTATCCTTAGAACAATTTTATTTTTCCTTTTTCTTTTTATAGTCTTGCTTTCATAGCTAAGTAAAGCCAATCATAAAATTACAATTTCTCTAACCTTGTTATATATTGTGCTATAATGGGTTGGTTCATAATCTGAGTTTGATTTTGAATCAGATAAACATTATCATAAAAAAATAATATCTGATGATATAATTCAAAAGCTCCTTCTGTCCCATATTAGTTGTACATCTTTGTAATATCAAGTTTTAGGGGATCATCATTTATTGTTTCGTCTATTTCACATAAAAGCACAAATTAAAAAAATTATCCTTAAAAAGGTTTTTAAATTTTAAAAAAGACACAACCTTTGAAGGTAATTTTGAAAAGTTAAATTATTTTATAAATTCATTTGAGAATGTGGATATCTTTTGTGGGACATCCCCAAAAGATGGACAAGCTTGAGGGAGTATAAGTTTTCATGATTTTAGACATTAACCATGAAATTTTATATGTTTACGAATAATAATTTGTAAAATTACTTTCAGATCCAAACTCAGCCACAACTTTAAAGTATCAGTCTGTGTTTTTGGATTTGGGTAAATATTATTAGAACTTAGGATGTCATTGTATCTCCATCCTGCCCTTAGTCCAACCTACTAACAGCCCTTTTCTATATGGAAAAACTAAAATTCTTATAAAAAAAGAAAATGGAAAAACTGAAATGAAAAGCTTAAGTATGGGGAACCTAGACTTACATTTGTCAATTCAAAGTATGGCCTCAAAGCCTTCTCCATGCCTTTCTGCATAAAAACAGTCCTCTCGGGAATTTCTCCTAGCAGTAAGCGAACAATGATTGCCCACTTGTTACATTGAACTCGAAAACCAAGTGCCGCAACAGGGGCTTTCCGAGCAGCTTGCAGGAGGGATTCCTTTGCATCTGTATACTCCAACTGAATTGTCCTGATCTTTCCTAGGTAGAAAAGGTAGCGGCAGAACTGCAAGAGAGAACAGTCATGTCAGAATGTGCAGCTTATAAGTGGAACACTTTAAAATAGAAGTCAGGCCCCTGGTTGAAAGGGGCCACAATCACTGCTTCATCAGGGACATTCGAAACAAAAAAACCTTCCGTGTTCATAAAAAAGAAAGAAAGAAAAAGAATAGTGCCTTCACTAATGTCCATAAATTTTCTACAGCAATTGGATCTTGTCCATCTATGTTTGGCTTGAATGAACCAATTTTTCACTAAAAACATTTCCAATTTCCATAAAAGTCTACAAATCATAATTAAATTTGATGCAACATAGGTTGCGATAGATTTAGAAAAACTAGTGATGGCACCACTAGGGAGTAAGCATGAAGAAGGGAACAAAAGATAGACAAGAATGCCATTAGAAGATGTCTCTGATAAGCAATGTCATGTCATGTCATGTTTATTATCTCTGGATTAATTGTTCAATATTGTGCAATAATTATAACTGTCACTGGACTGAACCCTAAAAACTTAATATTATAGTTGCAGATATGCAACTTAGCTTCCCACAGAAATTTGAACCATATCCTACACACGTCAGTGATGCAAAGTGTAATGGACATATAGCTTTAAGTAAAAACAATTCCGAGTTACCTGCTGATTTGAATGGGCTTCAAATCGAGGTGCCTTTGACCTAAGCTTCTCTGCCTGATCATATAAGTTGTAATGAAGGTAGTTGCGAAGTAGTAGGTTAAGAAGTGTTTCCTGCATCACACGAATATCCGCGTATAAGACATTATTATTTTTTTTTTTGATAGGTAAGACACTATTAATATAGAACACATGCTCTATCAATTAGAAATTTACCTGACCCAACTCGTCATGGCGCAAGGTTGCAATCCGGTGCAGGGAAAGGAGGTTACTGTTAATGCATGAATGTCCAAGTTAGTCAAACAATCAATCAGTATAAGTGAGAGACAAGATCATTCAATCTAATACATCTTTGGCTCACTGATACAGAAAATAAAGAGAACTCACCCTCTAATTTCAGCAAGATCCCCAGTGAGTTCATAGCTAAGAGAATAATAGAAGTAGAGCCTGGATGCAAGAACATCAACGGTTCTCCTATTAAGGTTCTTCAATCGGGCAATGCTTGCTGAGGCACAAGCTTTAGCCTGAGAGACATCAATGTGATGTTCAAACCATAATGACGCAAGAGGGGGGAAAATGTTAAAAAAGAAAGGACCTTAATCTAATTATGTTACCTCATTGTATCTCTTTTGATCAATCAGAAATATTAGCACGAGCAAATAGCAGTAGATCTCTAGCTCTGGCAAGGAATGTTTTGCAACAGTTTGAGTCCCAGATGTTGCAGTGTCAACATCCATGTCATGTTCATCCTCCTGTAACCAATCTTAAACAGTTTTAGTTCTCAAAAGCATGAAGAACATTCAATATATAGATTATGAATACGATGAAATAATATCACACGTATTCCATTAGGCTTTGGGCCCCTCTACAGTACGGAGGGAGACAAATCTCAACACAATATTCCTGTAATTTAGGATGCTCAACAACATTAAATGCAGTGGTCCGTAATGATAAAGTCATTATATTTATTTATTTATTTTGATAAAGTCATTAAATTTAATGAAACCATAAATATAAGTCAAAGATAATGTGGTAATAGTCTCATCTTATACATAAAAAAGGATTAATAATAGCCTAATCAACTAAATATAAAAACTCAACTCAGTAAAATAAAAAAACCTAACTTAAAATCCAAATTAAAAATAGTCATATATAAACCCAAATCTGAAAGTAATTTAAACTCCTAGACAAAATCTAAAATAAAACATATGTTTGAATAGTTACGCATAAAGATAAATTGTAAGTCCAACCCTGCCAGCCTTAGAATTCTTTTTTTTTTGATAGATAACAAGAATTTTATTAAAGAAGATCAAAAGCTTCCTCTATGTGCATAAAGCATGCACTAGGAGGAACAAAGAATACAAAAGAGAAAAAGCACTAAGACTAAGACAAGCTCAAAGAGACAACAAAATCAGCAAGAGACAGTGCTGATGTAAAACCCCCAACCCGAGCCCAGTCAAAAAGAGTCCCAAAAAACAGCTCTATGAGCTTGGACTGGGAGTGATCTTTATCTTCAAAAACCCGACTGTTTCGCTCTCTCCAAATAATCCACATTAAGCACAAAGGCACCAGATTCCAAACCGAGGAGTTAAGTTTTCCAAAACAATTATACCAACCATAGAGCAGGTTAGTAATAGTATCTGGAAACACCCAGACCACCCCAAAAGAACGTAAAACAGAGTGCCATAGACCAGAAGCCAGGTTGCAGTGAATCAGAAGATGACTCCCCGTCTCCCCATCCTTACGACACATACTACACCAACCAGCCATGGTATAACCACGCCGCATCAGATTGTCACAAGTCAGAATCTTCCCCCAAGCAGCCGACCACCCAAAGAAAGAGACTCGTCTTGGAGCCTTAACTCGCCAAATAGCTTTCCAAGGAAAGTTAATATTCCGAGCTCCATCTATAACATGATAGAAGGACTTGGTATCAAATACCCCATGTTGCCGAGGCTTCCAATGCATAGAATCTGGATCAATAGAAGTAGGAACCCGAGAATGAATAAAATTAAAGAAAGTAAGAACCTGATCAACCTCCCAATCATTAAAATCTCGAATAAACAGAATGTCCCAAGTTCTGCCACCATTAGTACCCGAACTCACCAAGCTAGAGGCAATAGAAGCATCTTTAGCTAAAGAACAAGCAAAGAGCTCTGGAAACTTAGTTTTAAGCGGATCATTTCCACACCAATTATCATGCCAAAATCGAATCCGATTTCCCAAACCAGAAACCAACTCCACATGCTGATGGAAAAAGTCCCAACCAGATAGAATACCCTTCCAAAGACTACATCCGTGAGCCCCTCTAGCTTTCTTGGAGATCCAGCCACCCCACTCCTCCCCATATTTGGCAACAATAACCCTTCTCCAAAGATGAGCCTCCTCCCTCCCAAACCTCCACAACCACTTACCTAATAGAGCCCTATTCACAACTTCCACTTTCCTCACACCCAAACCTCCCTGAGCAACCGGAGAGCAAACAATATTCCAATTAACAAGATGATGTGTAAAACCATCCCCTAATCCACCCCAAAGGAAGTCGCGCTGAAGCTTCTCAATTCTCTTTGCCACATGCTTCGGAATTGTGAAAAGAGATAAATAGTAAGTGGGAAGGCTTGAGAGAGTACTCTTCAACAACGTCAACCGACCACCTTTCGATAAGTATATTTTCTTCCAACCAGCCAGCCGTCTTTCAATCTTCTCTAAGATAGGGTTCCATATCGAAGAAGCTTTAAAAGAGGCACCAAGAGGCAGACCAAGATACAACAAAGGAAGAGTACCTATACGGCAACAAAGGATATCTGCCAGATGAGGAAGATGAGGAACCGTCCCCACAGGAACTAATTCGCTCTTACCCATATTGACACCCAAACCAGTCACCGCCTCGAAGCAAGTCAACACCATACGAAGATGAAGAAGTTGCTCAGGATCCGCATCACAAAAAACAATAGTGTCATCTGCAAATAAAAGATGAGATACGGATATACCTTCCCCTGGAGAAGTACCAGCCCTAAAACCAGTAATGAGCCCCGCCTCCTCTGTCTTATGAAGCATCCTGCTCAGAACCTCCATGATTAGGAGGAAAAGTAATGGGGAGAGAGGGTCCCCTTGACGAATACCTCTAGAACTCTCAAAGAAGCCCGAGGGAGAGCCATTCACCATGATAGAGAAACGAACTGTGGAGATACAAGTTCTAATCCACTGAATCCATTTACTACTAAAACCCATACGATGCAAAAGATAAAGAAGGCACTCCCAATTTACATGGTCATTAGCCTTCTCTATATCAAGCTTGCATACCACACCTGGGAGACAACATTTGACTCGACTGTCCAGACATTCATTTGCAATCAATACAGAATCCAAAGTTTGTCTACCACCCACAAAGGCATTTTGAGACTCAGACACCAGCCCATCCAACACCTTCCTTAACCGATTAGCCAAGACCTTCGCCAATATTTTGTAGACACTACCAATAAGACTAATAGGTCTGAAATCCCGAATATTGACCGCATTCTGCTTCTTGGGGATAAGAGTGACAAAAGTAGCATTAAGAGAGTAAGCAAAAGTACCTTTCTCAAAAAACTCACCAAAGAAACCCATGATATCAGACTCCAGCACTGTCCAACACTTCTGAAAGAAAGCCATGGTGAATCCATCCGGCCCTGGAGATTTATCCCCTTGAAGATCCTTAATAACCTGAAAAATCTCATCTTTCTCAAAGCGAGAGGTCAGCATACTCCGGTCCATATCGCCAATCATAGAGAAAGGCAAATCATCAACAGGAGGTCTCCAGGCTTCGTTCTCCGTATATAAAGAGGCATAATAGTCCACCGCTTTATTCCGAATATCAGAGTCCGAAGTATATACAATACCATCCACCTCTAGTTTTTCCATAAAATTCCGGCGCCTATTGGAATTCGCCATTTTATGAAAAAATTTAGTATTATTGTCACCCTCCTTAAGCCAAAGCACCCTAGACTTCTGCCGCCAAGAAGTCTCCTCAAAATGAGCAAGCTTATCCAACTCCTGAAGCAAAGTCCCCCGAAGGTCTCTTTCAGAAGAAGAAAGCCCCCCACAACTTTCTTTGCGATCCAAGACTTCCAAATCACAAAAAAGTTGGGCATCATTGGATATGGCACACACAACGGCATCAATTGCTTGATTGGAGTGTAGTAGCACATAGAGGAACTATGGGTGTTAATGAGTCGGTAAAAATTGGGTTCCAAGGACTAGCAAAAATGCATGTTCCAACTAGATGCACTGCCATATTGAGTCCAAATCTAATGAGTCAGCATCAAAGGGAAACATTTGAGAAATTTCCGGTTTGATGAGGATTATAAGGAATGCTAGAATTGAAATGTCACCATGTAGATAGATTTTTTTCCGTTAAAAAAAGTCCAATGTGTTACGGTTCTGGCTTGACTTGGTATGGTTGCAAATGGTTTCTTTCCATTTCAAGTTACTTAGAGTCTTAGCCAACTTTTAGGTGGCAATCAGACTGAGTCAAGGCAGAAATGTTCTAGTTACACAATGGACTTGTTCAATGACAACAACCTATCTCCATGATGCCACTTGCCATTAAATTTGAACTTACAATCTATATTTATGTTTAACTATTCAAAAATAAGTTTATTTTAGATTGTGTTTAGGACTTTAAATTACTTTCAGATTTGGGTTTATATGTCTTGGCTAAGACTATCTTTAATTTGGATTTTAAATTATTATTACTGAGGTGATTTGTTTTATTTATTTGTTAATTTCTATATTGCTAGTCTTTTTATAAATAAGACACATTCTCTTTGATTTGTTTAATTTAGTTGATTATTTCTATATTGCTAATCTTTTTATATATTACCACATTCTCTTTGAATTTATTTATAGTTTCATTATTGTGAAAAAAACAGAGGAGACAAAATTATCATTAACTTAATGAATCTAAAAGACAAAAATTAATTTTAAATTAAAGAATACAAAATGACTTTATTATTACAGGCCACAACATTTAACCCCTCCATCATAAGGACATGCAAAATAACTAACTCCATATCTATAATTATTCACAAAACAAACATTCATGATACCGCACGCAGCTCAACAATATCATCTAAATTCCCCACAGTATGCCATGTGCATCATTATTCTCACTTATTCACTTTTAAAAAATAAATTTAAAATTCCATGAATGAATATACTTTAGAGAGAACATGAATTTCAAGAAGACCCAAACTCATAATGCCCCCAAAATTACCTTGGGAAGATACGAGAACAACCGACCATGCAACTCAGATCCTGGGGTGAGTGCGAAATTGAGAAATGCGGCAAGCACAGCCGCATTCAGCTTCCTCCTCAGCGCTATTGTAAGCCGAACCACACGCAGAATACGTCGAACCTCTCGGGCATATGCACCGGTTTCAATGAGGGACGCAATCTCCTTCAAATCTGAACACACACATATATACTCATAAAAACCAAATCTGAAACATCCAAGTACACGGGCAGCTACATAAAGTTGCAGTGCAAGCCACAAAATGTTGGAAAGCGAACTACACAATGATCTTTCCCTTTTTCTACTTCGTGGTTAAGTTCACTAAAATGCCTCAGAAACACAAATTTCACAAAATCACAGCAAAATCTAAACTTTAACACGCAATTCCCAATAAATGAGCAAAGCAATCAAAACCCAGATCGCCAATTTCAGAAATTTCACATTAGTAACCAAAATTCAGCCTATAATCTAAAACCCCAAAACCAAAACGAAAACAAAAATTAGGGCTATATATACAGATATAGGAATATGTAACTGTTTGATCTTACGTTGTAGAGTTGAGGGAGGAGCTGCAGAAACCGAATTGGAGGGAGCTGGGAGCTCCTTCATCTCTACATCTTGGGTCATATTGAAGAAGCTGTGCCAAAAATTAATTAATAAATAAAAATTGTTACTAACAATTTTTTTTTGTTGTTGAAATTTTGTGAATATGAAAGAGAAAATGAGAGTGGAATAGAATGAGAATTGAGAGGAATCGACCTTGATAGTGTTGGTGAAGTAGCTTGAGCTAGGGTAACTTCTTTCTCTGCAAGTCTCAGAGAGAGAGAGAGAGGGGAGAGAAGAAGAAAAGTTAAAACGACGAGGCTCTTAAAAAGAACGTAGGAAGATTGGAGTAATTTGTTGGACCTTTTTATGGGCCCAGATCTGCATTTGAGGAAAGGCCGATTAGCCCAGTTAAAAATGATCCAAGAAAACGACATGTAGTTTTGTAGCTAGGGGTTCCGACAAACCTGACCCAACTCTTTGGGTTGGTTTTTCACAGGTTAATGAGTTGGGTTGGGTTGGTTCAGATTGATAAAATTTTCATTTCAAGTAATCTGACCTAACCCATGCTATTAATAGTTTTTAAAAAAATATATATTTGTTGTGAATTATTGATGTTGTCGACAGGCTCGTGTGCTAAAGCATTTGGGATACCAACCAATCACCTTATCTTATATATTTATTAGGCTTTCTTTTGACGTGGAGATCTTATCTCTTGCAAATCATCTTTTCTGTGTGTATATATAGGAGTGTAATGCTTCAGTTTTGTGAGAAGGGAAAAATAGAGATTGAGATCATTTTGGTATTCAACAAATCATATGTGGATGACCACTTGAAATAAAGAAAATTCTCATAATATCATCTTCAAATTTAATTTCTCTTGCTATTTCTCTTTTATTTTATAACAATATTTTATATTTGATAGTTTACTTTATTTTGGATTTTTAAAATTGTTAGTTTGATTTGTTTTTTATTTTAATTTATTTTGATACTTAGTTGGATTAAGTTGAAAGATTAGGCTTACTTGTGTAAATTGCAATTATTTATTGAATAATTGATTTAAATCGCTGAATGAAAACCCAAAATTTTTATTAAGCTGAACAAAATATGACCCAACCCAAACTCCATCTGATTCCTATAGGTTGAGTTAGGTTATTTTTTAGAGCTATCATGAGTTGGGTTGAGTTAGGCATTTTTAAATTCCAAGAGATTAAGTTGGGTACTCTAAATTGTCACCACAAAATCATAATCAAATGTTTTCTTTTTAAATCTCCACACATGTTCTCAATTATTATTATTTGAAGTGCATAATACGAAGAGGAAAGAAAATTGACTTTTATAACTAAACTGAACTATTCTCCCAAAAAAGGAAAAGAAAAGAAAAGAAAATGTTTTTTATTTGAATAAAATGTTTAATGAGAGAATGACTTTGTCATTAAATCTAGACAAGTGTTGCAGGCCACAAGTTATACACTTATGAAAGTAATAAAAATTTAAATTGGTGAGTGCTAAAATTGCAGATATTGTGAAGATAAACTTGAAATCTTCTTGTATTTAACTATTGGCCATTGGACTTCCCATTTTAACATCCAAAAATTGGTGAGTAACACTTTGTATTATTTACAAAGTGTAGAGAGTTTTCTTTACTGGAGTTTGAGAAGAACAATTGAGGGTGAGTAAATCGCGGGGCAAATATGCGTTTTCAGACAAAAACATGAATAAACATGTGTTTGGCATTGTGATTTTACTTGGAATTGCGTTTTAAAAAACGCTAAACTGCGCGTTTTGAAACTGGAGGTAGGACCAGCAATTTTGAAAACGCCAGTTTTGACAAAATACGGAACGCATTTTTTTAAGCGTGTTTTACCGTAAATATCCTCACCAAGCTTAAAAATAACAAAAAAACCCAGATACATCAAGAACCCATATGAAGAAGAAGAAGAAGAAGAAGAAGAACCTGCTGGGTGCACTGAGCTTCACAGAGCTCAACAATGGCCGAATTTCTTTGAGTTTCGTTGTCTCTGTCTTAAAATCAGTATTGAGTCTGAGTCTTATTTACTTTTTCTTTCTATTTTTTCAAACTTGTCAGGTGAAGCTTTTGATTCACAAGGAGATGTGGTGTCCATGGTTGCTGCCGCTGCTTCTTCCTCCTCTTCTTCTTCTTCTTCTTCTTCTTTCTTCTTCTTTTTTGTTCTTTATGAGACAACAAGTACACTTGCTTTTCTTTTGTTTTTGGGTTTGTCAGCTTACCCAACCCTCCCTTTAAATTAAGTCCACCCATGTGGATGTACTTACACTACTTTTCTTTGATTTATTTTTTTTCAACTTTCACTTTTTACATTTTATTTTATTGAATTTTTTAATTGATGAGTCCAATCAATATTAATGATATATTGAATTTTATATAAACTAATCCGAAATGGATTTGTGCTCTAATTTATTATTACTGTTAATATAATTTTTAACATTTCTTATATTAAAAAATATAAGATATTGAACATCATAATTAAGTATTTTTGATCATTTTCACATGAAACAACAATTTAGACAATCGTTATCTTAACGTTCATTTGATAGAAATAATATTTTGTCACATGTTTTAGTAAACGTTTACCTGTAATTTTATAACATTGATAATATTTAAAAAATGACACTATAACTTAACAATATAATCAAGTCCTTTTTATTTAGCAAAAAAAATAGTCAAGTCTTTTTTAGTCATTTGCATCCGAAATAACAGTTTTAGACTAAAATTATCCAAAAGTTGAATTGACAGAAACAACACTTTTTCATTAATTTATCCAAACGCTTAGTTGTGATTTTCAAAATTGTGTTTTCAAAATCGTGATTTTAAAACCGCACTTTTTCAAACAGCTTACCCAAACCCACCCTCACGGGTATGCAAGGGATTAAGGGTTTGGGTTTGAGATATTAAACTTGAGCGGTTTAGGCATGTACCATTGTAAAACATTTATTAATAGTAAAGGAGACCGGATCACGCCTCGTGGAGTAGGCACTTTGCGGAACCACGTGACTACTAGTGTTTTTCTTATGTGCTTTTAATTCATTTATTTTCTTGTTATTGTACTGATCAATTTATCAATTTGCTGCGAGCATTCCCAACATATAGATAGTGGTTTTCTCATCTTATAAAACACAATCTCTATAAAGTTTAATTTTGTTTCTTCCTATTCAATTGATACAGGAGCCACTCACTGATATTTATATTAACAGATAACAATTTACAGATTGATAAATGGATGTACATGAAAGACTAAACTCCTATCACGCTATTAACTCTCCTTGGATGGATGTTTATCTTTTGAGATAATCATTGGTTGATTATCCTTTGTGATAATCATTAGTTGCTTCTGATATGGTGGTGCTGTAACCGTTTGGGTAGAGGTTGTCTCAATACGCCCCCGCAATCGCAAGGGGAGGTCACGAACATTGAGATTGGCACGGAGAGAAATGAACTGAGCTGTGGGTAGTGGTTTAGTAAATGTGTCAGCAACTTGATCCTTGGAAGAAATAAATTGCACAGAGACAGTTTTGGAGGAGACCAAGTCACGTACAAAATGAAAATCAATTTCTATATGTTTTGTACGTGCATGAAACAATGGGTTTGCTGTGAGATAGGTAGCGCCGATATTATCACACCATAGAATCGGAGTAGAAGGAGAGGGAACACCAAGTTCACTGAGCAGAGAGCGTAGCCACACAAGTTCAGCAGAAGCGTGGGCAATGGCTCTGTACTCGGATTCAGGTACTAGAGCGAGAAACAGTCCTCTGTTTTCGGGAGCTCCAGGAGATTAAATTTCGACCAAGGAACAGACAATAGCCACTAGTAGAGCGACGATCATCTGGTGAGCCAGCCCAATCAGCATCAGAAAAGGCTTGAATGGTGAAGTTGGAATCTTTGTGAAGTAATAGAGAATGATGGCTAGTATGTTTCAAATAGCGAAGTATTCTCTTCACTGCACTCCAATGTAGATCAGTGGGGTTGGTCATAAATTGACAAACTTTGTTAACGGCAAAGGCTATGTCTGGGCGTGTCAGTGATAAGTACTGAAGAAAGCCAACTGTGCTACGGTATGAGCTGGGGTCCGAAAGTGGAGTGCCTTGGAACTGACTGAGAGACGTGCTAGAGGCCATTGGAGAGGAAATGGGCTTAGCTTCATGCATGTTGGTCTTGCGGAGCAGATCATGGATGTAGCGACCATGGTTTTAAAAACCGGACCGGGGAGAGAACCGGAAAAGGGAGTGGTTCCCGTACTAGTGGTCCGACCGGGGTCGGACCGGTGGTCGAACCGGTGACGTCATAAATAATTAATTAATAATTTTAAAATTATATAAATAATTAAATAAATACAAAAAAATTTGTAACTAATAATATAGGGTTAACAAATATATAGCAAATTTTAAAATACTTTATATGAGTTTCCACATTTTATATTTTGCGAAAAAAATCAAAACTAAGCAAAATATAACTATGTAAATATGTAACTAAACATGTTTACATCACAAAATAATTAACCAAATATTTTTTATTATATATTTTTATATTTTATATATATTAATATTATTAAACTAAATGATTTAATCTAAATGTAAAATTTTAAATATTTCCTAATAAAGTCATCAGTTTTTGTTTATTAAAAGAAAAAAAGAAATTCAAATATAATGCTTATATTAATAAACAAATATACAGTGGGATTTACTATTTGTTGACTAGTAGCCTTCCTAGAAGGTTCTCCAACTTAAATTTTTACTCCAAGTCCCAACGTGACTTTTTAACTTTCCCCCATTTCCAATTCATTTGTTTTATCTTTTTCTCACCTTACGCCCATGCCTCCATCAGATCTCTAGAAATTTTATTAAAATGAGATATAGTCAAAAGTTGAAGCAGATAAAACAAGCCAAAACCCATAACAACTTTGAATGGTAAGATGGAGCAGCAAGCATCGGTAGAGCTGGAAGTTTCGTTCCAGTGCTGGTTCTTGGCCGGTAGAGTGAGGACTTGAGAGAGTGGCGGCAGAGTGAGGACAGTAGAGAGAGAGAAATATCAAGCGAGAGAGACCCGTACCCAACTCGAGAGAGTGGCGGCAGACTCACAGTCAAGAAAATATCCGGTGAGGTTTTAATTTTTTCTGGAAAAACGATGTAGTTTTGGCTGCTTTCTTCTTCGCCCGTACCCAACCCGTGCTCGACCCGTACCGTACCCGACCCGTACCGGTGCAGTTTTGGAATTAATGGAACCGGGCTAAAACCGGTTCAACCGCTCCGGTTCGCGGTTTTTATGGTCGAACCGGCGGTTTCCGGTTTTTGACCTATTTTTTTAATTTTCCGATTTTTTAAGAGAACCGGACCGAATTGGCTACCGGTCCCCAATTGAACCGGTTGAACCGGCCGGTCCGGTCCGGTTTTTAAAACCATGGTAGCGACGTTGAGAAAGGTAGAGACCGTGATCAGCCTGAATTGCTTCCACGCCCAAGAAAAAATTTAATGGACCAAGGTCCTTCACAGCAAAGTCTTGTTGCAATTGAGATATCAAAGAGTTGATAGAGGAGGAATTGGGTCCCGTGACAATTATGTCATCCACGTAAATGAGGAAGAAAATTGTGTCAGCCTTAGTTCTATAAATAAAAAGGGATGTGTCAGACTTACAGCCATGAAAACCAAGTTGAAGAAGACGATTACTGAGGCGAGAGAACCAGGCCCGTGGTGCTTGCTTCAGGCCATATAAGGCTTTGTGAAGATGACAAACATGATTCGGATAAGAAGCATGAACAAAACCGGGGGGTTGGGTCATGTATACATCCTCAGAGATAACGCCATGTAAGAAAGCGTTTGTAACATCGAGCTGTCGAATATCCCAGTTTGAAGCAACGGCAAGGGAAAGAACTGTTCGAATGGTGACAGGCTTAATGACAGGACTGAACGTTTCCCCATAATCAATGCCGGGTTGCTGATGAAATCCCTTAGCGACGAGGCGAGCTTTGTATCTTTCAGTAGAGCCATCTGCTTTTCGTTTGATACGAAAAACCCATTTACAACCAACTAGGTTCATGGTGGGTTTTGGTGGAACGAGTTTCCATGTGCCATTGTGAAGAAGAGCAGTGAATTCTGTATTCATGGCAGCACGCCAAGCTGGATGTTTGGAGGCAGCAGTGTAGGATGTGGGCTCTGTAGAGTCTTGATCTGTGGTAGCAAGGAGTGCTTTGGGAAGAGGATACTTGATAGTGCCAGGGAAGAAGACTTTTGGTTTGCTAATGTTGTCTTTGCCTCGTGTTTGCATTGGGTGAACCACGGCCTGCGCAACATCACATGGGACCTGCAATGAAGTATTAGTAGACACACGAGGGGATGTAGACGTGGGAGGAGATGACTCATTGTGGGAAATAGAAGATACTGGAATATGGAAGTTTGATGAAGTAGAGTCGGTGAGTGAAGGCTGTAGAGAATTTGGAGGAGATATTTGTGGGGATAAGGATGTAGACGTGGTAGGAAATATTTGTGGAGGAGATTTTTGTGGAGATAAGGTTTGAGAGTTGGTGGGAGATATTTTAGGAGGTGGAGGCAGAGGATAAGAGGTATGGTTTGGTTTTGTTAAAGTTGGTAACCGTATGGATGAAGGTGGGACCAATGGAGTTGTGGGTGAATTTGAGGATGTGGCAAATGGAAAAACATGCTCATCAAAGACTACATTTCTGGCGATGCAGATGCGATTTGTGTTAGGATCAAGGCATTTATAACCTTTATGGTTGAGACTGTATCCCAGAAAAATACAACGAGTAGAGCGATAATCCATTTTGTGGGTATTATAGGGACGAAGGTGGGGCCAGCAAGCACACCCAAAGATTTTTAGAAAATTATAATCAGGAGTTTGTTTGAAGAGCAATTCAAGGGGTGATTTATTGGAAGTGACGGGAGAAGGAAGTCTATTTATGAGATACGAAGCCGTAAGAAAGGCGTCATCCCAATATTTTTGAGGTAGAGCGGCGGAAGCAAGAAGGGTGAGGCCGGTTTCGACAATGTGACGGTGTTTTCTTTCCACTGAGCCATTTTGGTGATGGGTGTGAGGACATGGAAGACGATGACGGATGCCAAGAGATTGAAAGAAGGTGTTAAGTTTCCTAAATTCGCCACCCCAATCAGATTGAACACATTTAATTTTTCTATCAAATTGACGTTCAACAAATAATTGAAATTTGAGAAAAATATTATAAACGTCAGATTTAGAAGTGATAGGAAAGAGCCAAATAAATTTAGAGAAATCATCCACAAAACAAACATAATAACGGTTTCCATTATATGAAAGTGTGGGAGCAGGGCCCCATACATCAGTAAAAATAAGTTCTAAAGGAAAACTAGACCTAGATGGAGACAAAGAAAAGGAAAAACGATGACTTTTGCCAAGTTGACAAGCGTGGCAAATAGGAAGAGTCTTATTTTTGCTAGTAGGAAGATGATGAGAGGAGAGAACTTGACGAACAATGCGGAGAGCAGGGTGACCAAGTCTTGAATGCCATTGTTCAACGGACACACGTTCCCCTAATAGAGCGGTGGGTTTGATGAGCCGTTGAAGGGAATGGAGAGGATAGAGACCATTTTTACTCTTGCCGCTGAGAAGGGTGACACCCGAGGATAGATCCTTTACACAAAAAAAAGATGGGTGAAATTCAAAGAAAACATTATTATCTTTGGCAAATTGATAGACAGAGAGAAGGTTTTGACTGATATTAGGCACATGCAAAACATTGTTAAGAAAGAAATTTTTGCTAGAAGAACAGAGAATAGAGGAACCAATGTGATGAATGCGCAAACCTTGGCCATTACCGATGCGAACTTGATCTTGACCTGTATAATCTTCTGCATGTTGGGACAACGGAAGCTTTTGACACTACTTGATTAGGCCAAATTACCGTTTATGTGTGAATTAAATTAAATAACCTTCCAAGCAATAGAGAGATAAATAATCACGCAATAATCAAGAAAATCAACCACACAAGAACACGCCAAATTTACGTGGAAAACCCTCCAGTGTAGAGGGAAAAACCACGGGGCAAATCCGATCAATCCACTATAATAAAATAGAGATTACAACACTCAAGTTTATGCCCAAACTTGAGTTCACAATAAATTGAGAAATCACTCTCTAGAAATAAATACAATCTCACCACAAAAAAACTAGAACCCAGTAAAACCAATAACGTAGTAAGATGTCCCTTGAATACTTCAACTCTCTGTGGTTGTAGCACCCAAAACCCCTCCTAGAGAAACCCCCAATTTATCTCCTTGTGTGTGTCTTGAACCAAAGAAAAAACCCTCACTTTTTTTTCTTTCTCACTAGTGCCGCACAGTGCACTGCTATTTTTCTCTCACTGATCCAAAAGCAAAGCACACACACACGCTGCTTAAATAGCAGCCCCTGCCGCCTCACGTAGTCCTAATTCTAATAGAATTGGAGACTACTTTTTCTTGCACTACAAGACAAGCCCTTTATGGGCTTTATTATTGAGTGTGGGCTGGCACCAAAAGGTGCGGTGCACCCAACAATCTCCCCCTCCAGCCCACTGAGGAAGGAGATCTTCAATCCAACTCTTTAGTTAGAATTCATGCCGGCTGACCCGGCACAAAGCTCAAGCTTCTCTTTCGGCACAACCTTGGTCAACATGTCAGCTGGATTCTTGTCTGTGTGAATCTTTCTTAATTGCATCAACTGTTGATCAACAATTAGTCTGAGCCAATGGTATCTCACATCAATGTGCTTCGTTCGTGAATGGTACGTAGAATTCTTACTCAAGTCTAGTGCACTTTGACTGTCACAATGGACTACATACTCGTCTTGCTTCAAACCCAAGTCTTGGAGAAACCGTTTCATCCAAAGCATCTCTTTCCCTGCTTCGGTCGCTGCAATATACTCAGCCTCAGTTGTAGATAAAGCGACACACTTTTGTAGTTTAGACTGCCATGATACAGCTCCCCCTGCAAAAGTAAATAAGAACCCTGAAGTAGATTTCCTACCATCAAGATCACCTGCCATATCTGCATCTGTATAACCCTCCAAAACTGGTTTAGAGCTACCAAAACTCAAGCACGACTTTGAGCTACCTCTCAAATACCTGAAGATCCACTTCACTGCTTCCCAGTGCTCTTTGCCTGGATTAACCATGAACCTGCTGACTACACCAACTGCATGAGCAATGTCTGGCCGTGTGCAAACCATGGCATACATCAAACTCCCAACTGCAGAGGAATAAGGAATTGATGCCATGTTTTCTTTCTCTTTATTTGATGAAGGACATGATTTCTTGCTTAGTTTGAAGTGACCACCAAGAGGTGTACTGACTGGCTTGGCATGCTTCATGTTGAACCTCTCAAGTACACGTTCAACATACTTCTCTTGTGATAACCATAATTTCTTGGCTTTCCTGTCACGTAGAATCTGCATACCCAAAATTTGTCTAGCTGGACCCAAGTCTTTCATATCAAATGACTTAAACAGCTCCTTCTTCAAACTACCAACCATATTAGCATCTTGTCCTACTATCAACATATCATCTACATATAACAAAAGGATGATAAACTTACCATTAGGAAATTGTCTGACATACACACAATGATCTACATCTGTCCTTGTGTACCCTTGACCCACCATGAATGAGTCAAACTTCTTGTACCACTGTCTTGGAGCCTGCTTTAAGCCATACAGACTCTTCTTCAATCTGCAAACCTTGTGTTCTTTCCCTTTTGCTTCAAATCCCTCTGGCTGAACCATGTAGATTTCTTCCTCCAAGTCACCATGGAGAAAAGCAGTCTTTACATCCATTTGTTCAAGCTCAAGATCCAAACTAGCTGTTAATCCCAAAATAACTCGAATAGAACTCATTTTGACCACTGGAGAGAAAATCTCATCAAAATCGATCCCTTGTTTCTGATTGAAACCCTTGACCACCAATCGAGCTTTGTATTTCACTAGCTTCTCACCATCTTTCTTTAGCTTGAACACCCATTTGTTTCTCAATGCCTTCTTGCCTTTAGGAAGTTCAACTAACTCATAAGTGTTATTCTTGTGCAAAGAATCCATCTCTTCATGCATAGCCTTCATCCAGCTCTGCTTGTCCTTATGAGACTGTACTTCCTGAAAGCTCTCTGGCTCCCCCTCATCAGTAATCAAAACATACTCAGAAGTGGAGTATCTAGTTGATGGATGACGCTCCCGTGTAGACCTCCTAACCTGAGGTTCTTCCATCTCTGGTGGAATGGGCTGCTCCCCCTGCTCAACACCCTCTGTATCTATTGCATCATCACCATCAACTTCTGCTGGCTCATCACCATAATTCTCTACTTGCACCTCTTCTATATCTGTGGCAATATCTGAGGACGAAGAGGTAGGTGTAAGGTCAGAAACACCTTCAACAGTAGACTTTGACTTCTCAGATTTCTCAAAATCTTTAATATTTTCATTCTCATGAAAAACCACATCTCGACTTCTGATCATCTTCTTTTTCTTAGGATCCCATAGCTTGTAACCAAATTCTGCATCTCCATATCCAACGAATATGCAAGGAGTGGCTTTATCATCAAGCTTTAATCTCTGTTCCTTAGGCACATGTGCAAATGTCTTGCACCCAAATACCTTCAAGTGTGCGTAGGAAGCATCCTCTCCTGTCCACACTCTCTCTGGAATATCAAAATCCAATGGAACTGATGGAGATCGATTAATTAGGTAGCATGCAGTTTGTACAGCTTCAGCCCAGAATGACTTAGGTAGTTTAGCCATTCTTAACATGCATCTGACCTTCTCAACAATAGTGCGGTTTATCCTCTCTGCCACACTGTTGTGTTGTGGGGTACCAGGAACTGTCTTCTCATGTCTAATGCCATACTCTGAGCAGTAGTTTTCAAATTCATTAGACGTGTATTCACCTCCGTTGTCAGTACGAAGACACTTCAAAGACTTCCCTTTCTCTCTTTCCACCATGGCATGAAATTTCTTGAAGAGCTGAAACACCTGGTCTTTTGTTTTCAAAACATACACCCACACCTTTCGTGAAGCATCATCAATAAATGTAACAAAATATCTATTGCCACCTAAGGACTTCACCTCAATGGGACCACATACATCAGAATAAACCAAATCTAACACATTGGATTTTCTAGTAGATGATCTACGAAATGATACTCTATGTTGTTTGCCAAATAAACAATAGTCACAAGAATTTAGTGGCATACCTTTGGCAAATGGAATGAGAGACTTCTTTGCCAAAATCTGCAACCCTTTTTCACTCATGTGAGCCAGCCGCCTATGCCACAAATCAGGCGTAGAATCATCTTGAGCTGCATTTACCACGTCCCTGCATAACTTTACTTGAGTCTTGTAAAGTGTGCAACAAATCTTCCCCTCTGGCAAACACCAACGATCCTTTAAAGAGTTTTTCCATTTACCGTTGCCTAAATGGCTTTCATAACCTTCTTTATCCAAAACACTAACAGAGATCAAATTCAGGCGCATATCTGGAATGTGTCTTACATCCTTCAATTTTAAGGTGTATCCAGTATTGGTCTCAACATAAATATCACCAATTCCCACTATGTCAGCATAACTTTTATTCCCCATCTTTACTCTGCCTAAGTTTTCTTCTTTATACGAAGTAAAGAACTCCCTTCTTGGAGTGACATGGTAGGAAGCTGCTGAGTCAATCACCCACTCATCATAAGGATCTGCAACATGACAACACTCATCCTCTCCTATAGAAAGTACCACCACATCTTCATCTGACGAAACAGCTGTGGTATTATGATCATCCGCCTTTTTCTGATTTGTCTCCTCTTTCTGCTTATTTTTCCAAGCCTTGCAATTTCTTTTTATATGACCCTCTTTGTCGCAGTAGAAACACTTGACTTTTCCTTTTGTCTGTGACTGACTTCTGGATTTACCGCGCCCTTTAGAATTTCTACCCTTACTCCTCCCCCTGTTCTCTGTGACAAGAGCCTGTGCATCATCCTTGCCCATGTCCTTTCTTCTAGTTTCTTTATTAAACAAACTCTCCTTGACCATCGCAAGTTGTAACACACCATTCGGAGCAGAGTTACTAAGTGACACTACCAAAGTCTCCCAACTGTCAGGCAAAGAGCTCAGAAGCAATAATGCTTGCAATTCGTCATCTACCACTAGATTCATTCTAGTCAATTGATTAACCAAGTCTTGGAACTCGCTTAGATGCTCGGCAACGGATCTTCCCTCTTTAAGCTTTAAATGTGCAAGCTTTCTAATTGCAAAAGCTTTATTTTGAGCAGTCTTCCTCTCATAAAGACTTTCCAATTTTTTCCAAAGAGTATCGGCTTTTGTCTCCTGAGATACATGATGAAACACACTAACTTCAATGCATTGTCTGATACAACCAATGGTTTTTCTATGCATCTTGGCCCACTCTTTGTCAGGCATACTGCTTGGCTTGGCACTATCACCCTCGATAGGGTCATGCAAGTCCTTACAATAAAGGACGTCCTCCATCATCGGCTTCCATATTGAATAATTTGATGCCGAGAGTTTAATCATAGTACCTGACGTATATTCCATTTAATTCAACACTAGACAACCACGCCCAAATAACCTTGGGCTCTGATACCACTTGTTGGGACAACGGAAGCTTTTGACACTACTTAGTTAGGCCAAATTACCGTCTATGTGTGAATTAAATTAAATAACCTTCCAAGCAATAGAGAGATAAATAATCACGCAATAATCAAGAAAATCAACCACACAAGAACACGCCAAATTTACGTGGAAAACCCTCCAGTGTGTAGAGGGAAAAACCACGGGGCAAATCGGGGCAATATCCGATCAATCCACTATAATAAAATAGAGATTACAACACTCAAGTTTATGCCCAAACTTGAGTTCACAATAAATTGAGAAATCACTCTCTAGAAATAAATACAATCTCACCACAAAAAAACTGGAACCCAGTAAAACCAATAACCATAGTAAGATGTCCCCCTTGAATACTTCAACTCTCTGTGGTTGTAGCACCCACAAAACCCCTCCTAGAGAAACCCCCAATTTATCTCCTTGTGTGTGTGTCTTGAACCAAAGAAAAAACCCTCACTTTTTTTTCTTTCTCACTAGTGCCGCACAGTGCACTGCTATTTTTCTCTCACTGATCCAAAAGCAAAGCACACACACACGCTGCTTAAATAGCAGCCCCTGCCGCCTCACGTAGTCCTAATTCTAATAGAATTGGAGACTACTTTTTCTTGCACTACAAGACAAGCCCTTTATGGGCTTTATTATTGAGTGTGGGCTGGCACCAAAAGGTGCGGTGCACCCAACACTGCATGGAGGTTTAAGTGACCATAATCAGCAGTGATGTGATTATTGGCACCAGTATCTGGGTACCAAGCCGGGTCCACAGTGGATGATGTAGAGGCAGCAAAAGCTTGTGGAGATTGGTTGGAGGAGACTTGGAAATTCTGGTCAAATCGGTGCCAACAAGTCAGGGCAGTGTGACCAACCTTAAGACAGATCTGGCAAAAGCCACGAGAGGAGCCAGAAGTGCTGGAATAGAATTGAGGGGAGCCTCGGCCTCGAGAGGAGTTGGTGCATCCACGACCACGGCCACGACCATGTTGGGAATAAAATTGACGGCCTCGATTTTGGGAGAGCTGGGATGTCTTGGCAGCAAAATTAGCAGTAGGAGCAGTGATATCAGGAGGGGAGAGAGCTTGCTGGTCAATACGCAATTCATGCGTAAGAAGGTGACCATAGAGTTCATCTAAAGGGAAGGCTTCCACGCGGGTGTTGACAGTGGCAATAAGAGAGTCATAATCGTGAGGGAGACCGGCAAGATTATAGGAGGTGATGGCAGAGTCACTGATAGGTTCACCAATGGAGGCAAGAAGATCAGTACAAGCCTTGGCTTTCTGAAAATAATCAGTGATGGTCAGATTACCTTTCTTCAAGGTGGCAAGGGTATAGCGAGTGGTCATGACTCGTGCACAAGATTGAGAAGAGAACATCTTCTCTAATGCAAGCCAAACAACACGGGAGGAGGTTAAACCAACTAAATAGGGAACAAGAGATTCAGATATGGTGGACATGAGAACACTTCATAGGAGTTGGTCAATCTCAAACCAAGAGGCATATGCGGGGTTAAGAACCAGATCAGTGGGGGAGGAAGGAGAAGCAATGTATTGAGGGGGAACAGCTGAATCATTATCAACATGGTGAAGAATTTTGTTTCCATTTATGTAGGGAATAATGACAGTTTTCCAAGAGAGGTAGTTGTCTTTTGTGAGTTTGAGTTGAAGGTGATTTGAGGGAGTGAGAATAGAGGTTGGACGATTTATTGGTGTTGCTGAATCAGTATTTGTATTTATAGAGGAAGACGAGGAAGGAGAAGACATATTTGTGACGTTTAGTCAATATGGCTCTGATACCATATAAAGTTTAATTTTGTTTCTTCCTATTCAATTGATACAGGAGCCACTCACTGATATTTATATTAACAGATAACAATTTACAGATTGATAAATGGATGTACATGAAAGACTAAACTCCTATCACGCTATTAACTCTCCTTGGATGGATGTTTATCTTTTGAGATAATCATTGGTTGATTATCCTTTGTGATAATCATTAGTTGCTTCTGATATGGTGGTGCTGTAACCGTTTGGGTAGAGGTTGTCTCAATAATCTCAAGTAACACTTTTTATGACCAATTTGAATCCTAACTCACTTTAAAAGAGAACTCACTAGGGAGAATTTTGAAAATGGAAGCCCAAGCACCCCTAATTAAGAAAATGTAGCCTAGCTTAAATAGTATGGTCTATTTTGCTATCAGTTGCAGAGAGCACCAGAATATATGGGCCAATGCAGAACATATAGCTAATGCCTGAGATACCAATGTCTCACTAAAACACCCTTCACTATAGTTTTGAAATGACACAATTTTATTGTGATTACACATCCTCAGACATAATATGCTATGACAACAATTAAGTTGAGCAATATGGCTGTGCTCAAGAAATGCTAAGCTTCCCACAATCGAAATCAGCTCTCTTTAATATTAATCCGTGCAGATATGAAGTCAAAAACTTTTCTCTCAAGAAGTTCATCATCTTTCCTTCATTTTGGTATATAAAAGCAGCAAAACAAGATGTAGTGATGAGTTCAAATGCTCTCCACCTCCTTTCTTTGGCATACTTCTTCAGCCCCATTTCAATCCTCTTATGTTGCTCCATGTCTTCTTCACATGGTTCTTTCAATAAGGCTTCAGCAAGACATCTAGCTAATATCACACCATCTTCTAAAGCTGCACCCCCACCTTGGCCAATGTGTGGTGTCATTGGGTGGAATGCATCACCAGCTACACAAACATTGCTTTTGCTGATATTTCCCCATAGTAACTCCCATGGATGTCTATATATTAGCTGAGATGATATACACCCATCTGGTTCAGTGCTTTCTATGACTGCCCTCCATTGGTCAGGTAGCTTTACAAGTTTGTTCAACACAAATTGCTTCATCTTCGCCGGATTGTCTTGTAGCTCTTTGTCTACATTGACGAACCAGAAAAAGTAAGAATAGGAAACAAGTTAGCTAGTCAATAAGATAGCCAATGATTAATATGGTCCTTGAATTTGTTATCTTGTTATTTGATAACATGATGAAATTTAGTGGAACCTTCTATTAACGGTTCCTAGCATTTGTATTTGGTTTTGCAACCTTGAGCCAAATTTTAAAGTAAAAAAATCACCTTTTAAATATATATATATATATATATATTATTTTTTAACTCCTTACTTTTAAATATACTATACATTTCACTCTTTGTTATAAAATAAAAGATATAGCAAGAGAATTGAAGAAGAGAAAGAAGAGAAACTCTTTCTTAGAACTTTCTTATAAGGTGGTTATCCACTTTCAGAGAGAATTCTCTTAAGGAATTCAAGAATTTCTTATATATCTTACATAACTGAAACCACATATATATAGTGATTCAAGTGAACTATTCACATAATAATTCATGTTACTATGCAAGTACTATTCACTCAATAATTCAGCAAAAATCATTCATTAGGACTATTCATTTTGCCGACACTTTCTTTGATTGCCGACACTTTCTTCAATCATTCATATTCATAACAAACACTTTCTTCAATCATTCATATTCATAACACTCCCCCTTGGATGACCACTCACAAAGAATAAGCCTCGTTAAAACCTTGCCAGGAAAAAACCCAGTGGGATAAAAACCAGTGGCGAAGGAAAAAGAGTACAGTATTCTTGTGAACCTTTAAGTGCCTTTGGATTGCCTCATTAAAACCTTGCAAAGGAAAACCCAGTCGGAAAAACCTTAGCGAAGGAAAAAGAGTACAATCAGCACATATCCCTCAGAGTATTTACTACCCTCAAGAGTACATAAATCTTCAATTTAAAAAAATCCTTATGTCGACGCAAGCCAATATTATGAACAATCTTCTGAAATGTCTAAGTTGTTTAAGTTGTCACTTGATCGTATCTGTTTGACATCAATATCACAGCTCTTCTGGAGCTTTATGTGTATAAAAGAATTTTAGGTAAGATGTGTTTATTTCATGAATTGCGACATCTTTGTTCGCTTGATAAATCTTCATGCAATAGCAGTGTTGTCACAAATGAACAGTATTCTATTTCTGATCATCCTTTGGTCTGGATCAGTAAGATATCATGCGTCTGCATTTCCCATTAACTGCAGATTTGATTAAGTACAATTTGCAAAATACATCAGAGTATTAATTGCACTAATGTATGGTACTTCAAGACCATAAATTTCTTTATACTCTTCTTGAGGGCGAAAATGGTCTTTTTTAACATCAAGTGACCAATCAACTATTGGAGTATTCAAAAGATAAGTTTTATTCATATGGAAGTGCTTCAGGACTTCCTCTATGTATCTTGACTGGTGAACAAGGATTCCATTTGGAAAGTGTTCAACTTGCAAGTCAAGACAAAATTATATTTTACCGAGATCTTTCATCTTGAATTCATTCTTTATATGATTGGCAGTTTTGTGAACTCTTCAGGAGTTTCAGCAAGATTTAACATATACCACAATAATAGCAAATCGGGATTCTCATTCTTTAACGCATGGACAAATATGGATTCTTCTTAAATCCTTCTTAAAAATATTTGCTAAGACAATTGCACCACATGCACCCAGATTATTTTAAACCATATCAGAATTTTTGTTACTTAGTATAGTATATCCTTCAGGGATTATATGTTGAGGCATTCCATATCCTTCAGGGATTTTAAATTATATGCTTTAAGCATTTTATATCCTTTAAGGATTTTAAATTGTATGCTTCAAGCATTCTATATCCTTTAAGAATTTTAAATTGTATGCTTCAAGCATTCTATATTCTTTAAGGATTTTAAATTGTATGCTTCAAGCATTCTATATTCTTTAAGGATTTTAAATTGTATGCTTCAAGCATTTTATATCCTTCAGGGATTTTGAATTATATGCTTCATGAATCTTTGTTACTTGGTAGGAAATATCTTTTAGGGATTATATGCTTCACGCATTTTAAATCTTTCAGGGATGTTCAATAATTCATATAGATATGCACATATCCAATCTACCAAGTTAATCAAGATTCTGAATGAAATTGTATCCATTACATGAGCCTATATTTCTTTATAATTGTACTAGATTTTTGCAAGAAACCTTATTTCATAAGTCGTACTTTGTACTTCATAGTACAAATACCCACATGTATTTAAACAGACATTACACCTTTAGGTGTATGGACTATAAGTTCCAAATATTTCATAATTTACTCATGAGTTTAGCTCTATTTGAATTCCACATTAGCCAAGCATTTCCACGTCGACATTTTTCGACGGTTTGTGGTTCAAATTCACCATCATTACTTCTGGTAATGTTAAGAGCAAATATATTGTCGATAACAAATTTATTTCTATCCAATATTTCTCCTGTATAATATATCGAGATCTCGAAATTTCAAGTACCATTTTTCTCTTCAGGAGATTCCACTGCAGGGGATAACTCTTCAGGAATTTCCTCTTTTGGAAGTTTATTTTCAAGAGATATTGTACACAATTTTGGATAGAGTAATTATATTATTGCCTGTTTCATGGGTATAGCCTCTTCATGGGTTGCGACTTGTTTTTCTTGTGTTTTTCTCTTCTGTGAAATCTTATCTTTAGCACTGACAAATCTTTCACGCTTCAAGCGTGTCTTAGATATACTTGTTGCTATATCAATTAATTTTCCTTCAGGGAATTCAATCCCTACTGGGGTATTAGCAACTAGAAAATAGGATTTCAAATTTTCTTATTGTCAATAAACACATGTAATAATACCTTACAAACAAATAATTCTTTGAACTTACAGTTCACATTGATTTGTGTAAGGATCAATATAAGATAGTTTTATCATGCTTCTGGCAACAAATTTTCTCCCCCTAATGGTGGGGAGACTATTTCAAAATTATCATGATTGTATATAATGAAATTCAATATCAAAATATAATCAACCAAGTACATAAATTTGAAGCATGTAAACACATTATCAATATACAATCATTACCATTATTTCAATAAGGAAATTAGATCAATTTGAGATATGATGACCCTTGCCGTGTTCTTGAAGTGCAGATTAATTAAGCAATCAGGAAAGGATATGGGTGGATACCCATATACAAGTAACTCTCTCTCTTCTATCATACAAAGTCGCAGGAGTATTAAGAGTGTATGCCAGAGATCTTTCCATTGACTTGGAGGATGAGAAAGATACTTCACCTAAGAAGCATGATCAAAGATAATCTTGCTTCGTAGGAATTTGATAAAAAATAATCTTGCTTCTGTCTGAGAACATTAAATTGTTGATTTTATGAATCAGTTTGTGATGCTGCATCTTTTTAGAGTATAGAAGAATTGATGAGAGAATAAGATCTGAGAGGTGCGATATGCAATAAAGAAGAGAAACGAATTTATAGGATAGACACGTGGGTAAATGAACAGTTCAGAAGGCGTTACGTGTGTGGCTTATCCAATCACACACGCCAGAGACACCAATGATTCAGGAAGTTTGAAAAATGATAGCTGCTTTTTCAAAAAGGAGATCTTGTTGACACATCGAGTCCTGAGTCAGTGACTTTTCCATATGCGCTAAATCTCAAATTTCAACAAACGTTGAAATTTGAGGAAAGTGTGTCTCGGGAGTCGGATGACAAGTAATCGCACAGACTGTTCTCGGGAGTCGGATGACAGATAATCGCACAAACTGCTTTCATTCAAAAATCTGAAGTTTATTTATCACACTCTGGTTTTCGATGAACTTCATTCATCATTTTCAAAATTTTATCTTAATCTCTCATTAGATTTTCTAGGATGACTTCCTCTTCTTCTCAAAACAACCATGATGCAATTAACCTAAATGTTGTGCCTAGCGTAGCGCCAGAGGTCTGGCGTTCATACTTCCTATCCCCGAACGGCCCTGTCACGGTAACTGATTCCGTGATGCTAAGTGGTACAACTGCAACTGTAATAGCTGCGGGTCTCCTCACTCCGGAGGATGGAAGAATATTGGCTGGGGGGACAGATCCTCAAACCATTAATGACTCAATGGCACTCACTATTCAGTGTGTTGCCTCTGTTTCTAACATGGGATGACGTCTGCATGTTAGAAATTATTAAGTTCGAGCGCTGCGCTCCCAAGTTACCATTCTGCAGCGGTTGCTCAAAGATAACAAGAAGAAAGTAGGGGAGCTTAAAGAGGAAAATAAAGGACTGGAGAAACTCGTGGATTCTTATACTAATGATTTAGTAGCACGGTCCATAGAACAGAGTAAGACCACAGTCGAGTTTCAAAAGCAGTACGAGAGGCTACTTGTTGAGGTGAAAGAATTGGCTTCTCGCCCAATTCCTTATTAGAAGAAGGAGGCCACTACATTTTTTTTAAGGAATTGGGCGAGAAGCCAATTCTTTCACCTCAACAAGTAGCCTCTCGTGCTGTTTTTGAAGCTCGGTTGTTGTCTTACTCTGTTTTGTGGACCGTGCTACTAAATCATTAGCATAAGAATCCACAAGTTTCTTCAGTCTTTTATTTTCCTCTTTAAGCTCCCCTACTTTCTTCTTGTTGTCTTTGAGCAACCGCTGCAGAATGGTAACTTGGGAGCGCAGCGCTCTAACTTCATGATTTCTAACATGCAGACGTCGTCCCATGTTAGAAACAGAGGCAACACACTGAATAATGAGTGCCATTGAGCCATTAATGGTTTGAGGATCTATCCTCCCAACCAATATTCTTCCATCCTCCGGAATGAGGAGACCCGCAGCTACTACAGTTGCAGTTGTACCACTTAGCATCACGGAATAAGTTACCGTGACAGGGCTGTTCAGGGATAAGAAGTATGGACGCCAGACTTCTGGCGCTGCGCTAGGCACAACATTTAGATTAATTGCATCATGGTTGTTTTGAGAAAAAGAGGAAGTCATTCTAGAAAATCTAATGAGAGATTGAGATAAAATTTTGAAAATGATGGACGAAGTTCATCGAAAACCAGAGTGTGATAAATAAACTTCAGATTTTTGAATGAAAACAATCTGTGCGATTACCTGTCATCCGACTCCTGAGACACCTTTTCCTCAAATTTCAACGTTTGTTGAAATTCGAGATTTAACGCATATGGAAAAGTCACTGACTCAGGACTTGATGCGTCGACAAGATCTCCTTTTTGAAAAAGCAACTATCATTTTTCAAACTTCCTGAATTATTGGTGTCTTTGGCGTGTATGATTGGATAAGCCAGACATGTAGCGTCTTCTGAACGGTTTATTCACCCGCGGGTCTATCCTATAAATTCGCTTATCTTCTCCATTGCATATCGCATCTCTCAGATCTTTCTCTCTCATCAATTCTTCTATACTCTAAAAGGATGCAACATCACAAACTGATTCATAGAATCAACAATTTAATGTTCTCAAACAGAAACAAGATTATTTTTTATCAAATTCCTACGAAGCAAGATTATCTTTGATCATGCTTCTTAGGTTAAGTATCTTTCTCATCCTCCAAGTCAATGGAAAGATCTCTGGCATACACTTTTAATACTCCTGCGACTTTGTATGACAGAAGAAAGAGAGTTACTTGTATATGGGTGTCCACCCATATCCTTTCCTGATTGCTTAATTAATCTGTACTTCAGGAACACGACAAGGGTCATCATATCTCAAATTGATCTAAAAAATAATCATAATGTTTTTTAGGAGAGAGAGAGAAGAGAAATTGAAAGCTTGAATAACAACATAAGAGAAAAGTTTTACAAAACGAGACAGAACTTTCCAAACTTGTTCGCAAACACTTGAGTTGGATGTGGGGCATTTTTATTTGGTGATTCTTCAAAAAGTTACAGTTTTCTTCAATTGTACTAATAATATGCCTTGAAGAACTGGATGCAATGCTCTAAACATAACTTCTCTTGAGAAGGAGTCCAAATTAGAGTGAAGGGCTTACCTTGAGAGGAGGGAGCCCAAGTGACATACCAGTAGAAAGTCTTATCATCACAAGGGCGGCAACCAAATTGGACACCACTCCCAAAGAACTGCATAGATTTGGGCCCATATTCATGACTGTCAATGGACTCTATATAGCCCCTAATTACAGATCGCCCTGTAAAAGTGGGCTTCTTCAAGCCCAACCACTTTGCTACCACCGAGTTTACTCCATCACAACCAATCAATACCTTTCATTCAAAAATTGGAACATAGATCGTTTGAGATATTAGACTCTTCGTTCACATATGATACGTAATTTTTCATTATGATTATTGGTTAGATGTTTGCCAATAAGAAGTATACAATTTTTTGCTTACCAATAAGTCTAAGCATACACATTTTTCATTATTGTTGATATAACATGTTGTGATTAGTGCATAATAAAAATTATGCCATGATGAACCCATGTGAATGAGATGTTACTCTAATCATAATAGACCATGTCAACTAAAAAATATTGTGTCCATAACATTATTCTTTTTCTTACCTTGGTTTTGAGTATAGTTCCATCAACAAGATGTACTAGCTTATAGAAGCCTGATTCCTCAATGCAAACCACCTTGGAGGAGAACCTAATGGTGCCACTTGGGAGTTCTTTTGCAAGGGCTTCCAACAACTTCTTCCTTTTTACACAACGAACTTCATAGTTTCCTCTTTGACATCGCAACCCATAGTGTATTAGAACACTCTCATAAACATGAACAAAAACATGGTGTAGTCATAAGAAGATGAAACTGTTACTTACTTCGCCTTAATTGATGTCTCCGAGGTAGCAAGTCCTGAAATTGTGGATACGACTACTCTCCTGCACTCAAAAATGCATGTGAAAAAAGTTAAATTTTGTATTAGCATATTAGGTGATTTGTTTTTGTTGTTATGGAATACCATGTGACCAAAATCCGACAGTAACTAATAATTAATCCAAACTTTTTTTATGTCAATGCATAAAAAGTATGAAGCATTAAGCATAACTCTTTTATGGTTAAAAGAGAACCTCAAAGGTGTGATATGCAATGGATGTGTAAGATAATCATTGCTATGTGACATATGCGAAAAGTCATAAGAAATAGAACACATTTGTTTTAAGAAAATTACTGCTTGAATCCACACGGGGAGCATTTTGGAATCCACTAGAGAAAGAAAGAGAAAAAAAACCTCTCTGAAATATTATTTAATCAAACTAATTATAAGAAAAAAGAAAAAAGACTATGCATTTATTTATTGTGTTCAGGGAGTACTAGATAATTACTCATATAAAAGACTTTAACTTTGACTAGAAAGCATTAAAGACACCTAAAATCAAAGAAATAACAACTCTAAATCTTTTTTTTTTAAATTACATTAAAATATCAAAATTAATTAATAAATAACAAAAATTGAATCAGTGCGGGTGGCATGAGTTACTATACATAAGTTAAAAATAAAAATAAAACATAGTAACAAGTGATGGGCAAATATTGGTATATAGGCAGAGTTACCCTTGAAGCAGGAAATGTTGTTGGCGGAGGGAGTCACCAACGCCAACAGCATCCAAGGCCTTCCAAGCATTGGTCCAGAGTGTCAAGGCAAATCCTGAGTATCTCAAACTATCCCAAGATTCCAAGACTAAGCTCCTAACTCCCAACCTGCATATATATATATATATATATATGTTAACTAAAACTTCAATTTATAATCACAAAAACTATGTACATATACATGAGACTAGAGAGTCGATCTGTTGGTTTTTTGGGTACCTGTATAGTGCCAAGGATGTTGTGAGGCCTGCTATTCCTGCTCCCACAATCACAACGTCTTCAACTATTTCCATGATCGTGTTTTCTATTCTAATGGTAATCCAATTTTCTCTTTTGTTTTCTTCAAAAATAGTAAAAGTTTGGACAGGTTTGATTCGTTTGAAAGAGTCTTTTATAAATATTGGAGATGAATATTAAGATGGGAGTATAGAGCTAATAATTACATTCAGTGGGAGGGTGGATTCAGAAGGTAAGGAAACCACAAATGAAGATAAGAAAGAGAGAGAAAAAACAAAAAGAGAAAACACAAGAATTTAAGTGGTTCAGCAATATGGATACATCCAAGGACAGTGACAGAGAGAAAGTTTCACTCTCTGCTGCTCTCTCACGTTCAGCTGTGCGATTATTGCAACCTCCAATCTAAGCTCTCTCTTCGAAGGTATTTCTTTTTTCTTTGATGCTTTAATTTATCCCTTCTCCACTATCACATGCACGCGGCTTTTATAACAAAGCTTGCCTGACAACCAAATAAATTCATACTGTTCGTACTCCTTGCGTATTACTCTCATGGCAAATAATACAAAGAAAAACTTCTCCACTATCACATGCACACGACTTTTATGACAAAGCTTGCCCGACAACCAAATAAAGTCATACTGTTCGTACTCCATGCGTATGACTCTCAGGGCAAATAATACAAAGAAAAAAGGTGCTATCAATTCAAACCACGCATGCTTCTCTTTTGCGGCGGCTTACAATTATAGAAAAGGAGATGTCTGTTGCTCATGAAATGCATTATTTACATGTGAGTACTTAATGAATTTTGCCTTGTGAACTAGTGAGTTGGCCGGTTGGGACCCCACTTAAAATGTAGATAATATTATCCACATTTTACGAGTATGTTCAAATTTATAGAAAATATTATTTACAATTTATGTCCTAAATGTAAATTGAAGTAGCTAGTTACATATACAATTTGACATGCATTTGAATGTTAGGCAAGATGTTAAAGTGCTGACATGATCAAAGTGCAATGACGTGCATTTCATGATAGCTCATATCTAATGTCAACACGTGCAGAAGTCATTCGAAAATGTATAACATTAATATGATTTCTATCTTGTCCCGGGATGCTACAATTTTAAGTCATGCGAAAAGTACTAATTAATGATGATTTGTATTAGGAGCGAAAGACGGGATGCTACAATTTTAGTATGACAACTACTAACATTGATCATTAACGAAAGAAAACAGGAAAGGTGAAGAAGAAAAGAAAAGAAAGAGAAGATGGAAGAACGCGCATGTGGAAGAAAAAGAAGGAAAGAAAAAAAAAAAAAAAAAGATAATAAAAAGAGAAGAAAAGAATGAGGGGAGGAAAATAAAAGAGTGTTAAAGAATATAAGAATAGCTAGGGAATAAAATATATGTTGGGCAATTGGGCTTAAGTAGAGGTATGAATTAAAATGGAAATAAATTAATTGGGCCAATTAGTAAAGAAAATATAAGTTCTATTATGAATTATTTCCAAGCTGTCGACAGATGAATTCATTCATTGCAGTTGCCGACACTTTGCACAATGACATTCAATAATTGAGTAAATAGTACTTACATAGTAACATGAATTATTATGTGAATAGTACTCTTGAATCACTATAAATAGGTGGTTTCAGTTATGTATGAAATATAAGAAATTCTTGAATTCCTTAAGAGAATTATCTCTGGAAGTGGATGATCACCTTATAAGAAAGTTCTAAGAAAGAGTTTATCTTTGTTAATGTTATAATTAGTAGTCCATTGGGCTTTGGGCTCTAGCCCGTGTATATGCTTGTACAGCACATTACTTGTGCATCACTCCCTTTCCTTGTACAGCACATTACTTGTGCATCACTCCCTTTCCTTGTATATTCTCATATGCCTCCTATATAAAGGCACTCTACTGTATTGTATTATTCACTTCAATATACAGAGATTATTCATAAATCTAACATGGTATCAGAGCCATTGCTCTAAGTGTTTCGTGCAGTCTTCGTCTTTTCTGGCATTCTTCCGCTGCCTCAACCATCTCCAGTATTTCTCCGCCACCGCCGTCAGAATTCCGGTGTGCCCGCTGCCGTCAAAGGTTGAACAATCGCCAAAGACTCACTGCCTTCGTTGGAACTTCCTCTCCAGGATTCCAATCGAAACACCTCCACCACCATTGGAAAGATCTCTCGAAGACGATCTCAGCCGCGCAAAAATCACCGCCATCAGACGCCGAACGCGCCGATCAAAGTTCCTGCCCGCCGTCACGCCACGTCACGCGCCCCACGCGCCTGGCTCCTTCCTGTGACGCCACGTCAGCCCTAGACACGTCAGCCCTAACGCCACGTCAGCGACTGTTGACCACCGTTGACTGCCACGTCATCCATTGACCGTTGACCGTTGACTTCTGGCCGTTGACTTTTTGACCGTGGACCGTTGACTTCTGGCCGTTGACTTTTTGACCGTTGACCATTGACTTTTGGGCGTTGACTTTGACCGTTTGACCGCGTTGACTTTTTGCAACCCAGGTAAAAGATATTATATAAAAGTGCTCCTGAAGTAGCAATATCAAGAACGTAAGTTCAAGAACTCTGAACTAACATTGCCTTCCATTGGTTAAGCAAAATAATAAGGTTTTGCTAAAAATCCTCAAGTTCTATCCGACCAATATACCATTCCCTGAAGTGAATGAAACCTCATTTGATAATGAAAAGGTCATGGACGTAGAAGTGGTATGAACAAAATCAAGAAGGATGTACTCAAATATGCTCTCAAAAAGGATATTACGCCTTACCATCTGAAGTGAAATTATTAACAATAAATTTTATTGATCTAGAAGATCAGACTGATCCAGAAGATTACATGAATTATTTTGATATCCTAAATAAAATGGATATCACTTATTTGATTTCCTCTAGGATACAAATGGATAATTAATAATTTGGTTGAATATACATACCAGTTAACATATTCTTCTTAATCATATTTTGTTATGTTTATGGAATCTAATTGAATTGCATATATTGAGATTTAATACCATATTCTTAAAGATCATGTGCATAAGATGGGCATGTTGTACTTGAATTTGTTAAGTACATCAATGGGATGACATACTCATGAAACTTCTCCAAGAGAATCATTCTTATACATTTCATAGAGAACTCGGTATGAGTAAAGTAATCCGATTAAATTAATTCTCTTGGGAAAGATTTTATGTTTATTCATATGATTTTGAACACTAAGTTGTATGCCTAATTATATGTATGTGTATGTCCATGCATAAAAGGTGAAATAAGCTCATCAATAACAAACATGATTTTATTATAAAGGGAGGCCAATACATTTTTTTTTTTAAGGAATTGGACGAGAAGCCAATTCTTTCACCTCAACCAGTAGCTTCTTGTACTGCTTTTGAAGCTCAGTTGTGGTCTTACTCTGTTCTATGGACTGTGCTACCAAATCATTAGCATAAGAATCCACGAGTTTCTTTAGTCCTTTATTTTCTTCTTTAAGCTCCCATACTTTCTTCTTGTTGTCTTTAAGCAATTGTTGCAGAATGGTAACTTGGGAGCATAGCGCTCGAATTTCATGATTTCTAAAATGCAGACGTCGTCCCATGTTAAAAACAGAGTTAGCACACTGAATAGTGAGTGCCATTAAGTCATTAATGATTTGAGGATTTGTCCTCCCAGCCAATACTCTTCCATCCTCCGGAGTGAGGAGACCTGCAGCTACTGCCGTTGCAGTTGTACCATTTAGAATCACGGAATCAATTACCGTGACAGGGCCGTTCAGGGATAGGAAGTATGGACGCCAGACCACTGGCGCTGCGCTAGGCACAACATTTAGATTAATTACATTATGGTTGTTTTGAGAAGAAGAGGAAGCCATCCTAGAAAATCTAATGAGAAATTAAGATAAAATTTTGAAAATGATGAATGAAATTCATCGAAAATCAGAGTGTGATAAATAAATTTCAAATTTTTTGAAAGAAATGAAAACACTCTATGCGATTACCTATCATTCGACTCCCGAGACACGATTACTTGTCATCCGACTCCCGAGACACCTTTTCCTCAAATTTCAATGTTTGTTGAAAATTTAAGATTTAACGTATATGGAAAAGTCAATGACACAGGACTTGATGCGTCGACAAGATCTTCTTTTTGAAAAAGCAGCTATCATTTTTCAAACTTCTTGAAACATCGGTGTCTCTGGCATGTGTGATTGGATAAGCCAGACACGTAGCACCTTCTGAACTGTTCATTCACCTATGTATCTATCCTATAAATTCGCTTCTCTTCTCCATTGCATATCACACCTCTCAAATCTTACTCTCTCATCAATTCTTCTGATAAAAGGATGCAGCATCACAAACTGATTCATAAAATCAGCAATTTAATTTTCTCAGACAGAAGCAAGATTATTTTTTATCAAATTCCTACGAAGCAGGATTATCTTTGATTATGCTTCTTAGGTGAAGTATCTCTTTCATCCTTCAAGTCAATGAAAGGATTTCTAGCATACACTCTTAATATATCTTTCTCATCCAAGTCGCTAGAAAGATCTCTAGCATACACTTTTAATACTCCAGTAACTTTGTATGACAGAAGAGAGCTCTTACTTGTATATGGGTGTCCACCCATATCCTTTCTTGATTTCTTAATCAATCTACACTTTAGGAACACGGCAAGGAACATCATATCTCAAATTGATCTAATTTCCTTATTGCAATAATAGTAATGATTGTATTTTGATTATGTGTTTACATGTTTTGAATTGATGATATTTGGTTGATTATATTTTGATATGAATTTCATTATATACAATCATGATAATTTTGAAATAGTCTCCCCACCATTAGGGGGAGAAAACTCGTTGCCAGAAGCATGACAAAACTATGTTATCTTGATTCTTACACAAATCAATGTGAACTATAAGTTCAAAGAATTATTTATTTGTAAGGTATTAGATAAGATAGTTTTGTAAAAGAAAATAAGTCGCAGCCCATGAAGAGGCTATACCCATGAAACAGGCAATAATGTAATTACTCTATCCAAAATTGTGCACAATATCTCCTGAAAATAAACCTCCAAAAGAGGAAACTCCTGAAGAGTTATCCCCTGAAGTAAAGTCTCCTGAAGAGAAAGATGATACCTGAAATTACGAGATCTCGATATAGTATACAGGAGAAATATGGGATAGAAATAAATTTGTTATCGACAATATATTTGCCCTTAACATTACGAGAAGTAATGATGGTGAATTTAAACCACAAACCATCGAAAAAGTTCGATGTAGAAATTATTGGCCAATGTGGAATTCAAATAGAGTTAAACTCATGAGTAAAATATGAAATATTTGGACCTGTAGTCCATACACCTAAAGGTGTAATGCCTGTTTAAATACATGTGGGTATTTGTACTATGAAGTACAAAGTACGACTTATGAAATAAGGTTTCTTGCAGAAATCTAGTGCAATTATAAAGAAATATATGCTCCTGTAATGGATACAATTTCATTCAGAATCTTCATTAACTTGGTAGATTAGATATGCGCATATCTATATGAATTATTGAACATCCCTGAAGGATTTAAAATGCTTGAAGCATATAATCCCTAAAGGATATTTCCTATCAAGTAACAAAGATTCATGAAGCATATAATTCAAAATCCCTAAAGGATATAGAATGCTTGAAGTATACAATTTAAAATCCTTAAAGGATATGGAATGCATGAAGCTTACAATTTAAAATCCTTAAAGGATATAGAATGCTTAAAGCATATAATCCCTAAAGGATATGGAATGCCTCAAGCATATAATCTCTGAAGGATATACTATACTAAGTAACAAAAATTCTGATATGGTTTAAAGCAATCTGGGTGCATGTGGTATAATTGTCTTAGCAAATATTTTTAAGAAGGATTTAAGAAGAATCCATATTTGTCCATGCATTAAAGAATGAGAATTCCGATTTGCTATTATTGCGATATATGTTAAATCTTGCTGAAACTCCTGAAGAGTTCACAAAACCGCCAATCATATAAAGAATGAATTCAAGATGAAAGATCTCGGTAAAATATAATTTTGTCTTGACTTGCAAGTTGAACACTTTCCAAATGGAATCTTTGTTCACTAGTCAAGATACACAGAGGAAGTCCTGAAGCATTTCCATATGAATAAAACTTATCTTTTGATTACTCCAATGGTTGATTGGTCACTTGATATTAAGAAGGACAATTTTTGCCCTCAAGAAAGTATAACGAAATTTATGGTCTTGAAGTACCATACATTAGTGCAATTGATATTTTGATGTATTTTGCAAATTTCATTTAATCAAATCCACAGTTAATGGGAAATACAGACGCATGATATCTTTCTGATCCAGACCAAAGGATGATCAGAAATAGAATACTATTCACATGTGACAATACTGTTATTGTATGAAGATTTATCAAGAGAACAAAGATGTAGCAATTCATGAAACAAACACATCTCACCTAATATTCTTTAGAAGAGCGGTGATACTAATGTCAAGCAGATATGATCATGTGACAACTTAGACAGTCCAGAAGATTGTTCATAATATTGGCATGCGTTGACATAAGGACCTTTTTCATTGACAATTGAAGATCTATGTACTCATGAGGGGAAGTAAATACTCTAAAGGATATGTGCTGATTGTACTCTTTTTTCTTCGTTAAGGTTTTTTTCTACTGGGTTTTCCTTTGCAAGGTTTTAATAAGGCAATCTAAAGATACTTAAAGGTTCACAAGAATACTGTACTTTTTTTCCTTCGCCACTGGTTTTTATCCCACTGGGTTTTTCCTTAGCAAGGTTTTAACGAGGCTTATTCTTTGTGAGTTGTCATCCAAGGGGGAGTGTTATGAATTATTTCCAAGCTGCCGACAGATAAATTCAATTATTGCAGCTACCGACACTTTGCACAGTGACATTCAATAATTGAGTGAATAGTACTTGCATAGTAACATGAATTATTATGTGAATAGTACTCTTGAATCACTATAAATAGGTGGTTTCAATTATGTATGAAATATAAGAAATTCTTGAATTCCTTAAGAGAATTCTCTCTGGAAGTGGATGACCACCTTATAAGAAAGTTCTAAAAAAGAGTTTCTCTTCTTTCTCTTCTTCAATTCTCTTTCTATATCTTTTATTTTATAACAAGTTCAATATAATCCTATAACTTAGGCTACACACATGCATGTGAGCAGTTACATTAAAGGGTTTAGGACATCTAAAGTGTATTTAAATAAAGTGAATATCCCCAATAGTTGTACAAAGACCAATTTTAGGTCTGCTGATCCCCAAACCCTCGACATAACCAACATTGTAGATTATGCTACACATACATCCTATCGATCTCTCGATTGGAGATTTATCCTAACAAAATATCCAACTCCACATTTTGTATAAACTTTTTTATCTCCAAGCTCGAAAGCCAACTGAAGTTGAGCATATCCTCAGTTTTTCAATGGTGATTAATTTGGTTAACATTGTAGAATTTTGACTCCTGTGGATCTTCTCAAGTGACAATACTCTAGATGTCATCTAGTAGATTAAAAATGAAGAAGTATCTTAACTGTATGTTCCTTTTTTTTTTTAATAAGTTGACATGGCCTTTTTAATGTTAATTAAATATTTTTTAATTATTCTATTAGCCACCTCAACAAATCCGTTAGTGAGATGACGACAATGACCAAAATGGAAACGGTTGAAACACTCAAGAACCAAAATAAAACATTTCAAACCACAAGGACCAAAATGAAAACACTTCGATTATATAAGGACCAGAAGTATCTTTATGCCTAACGAAAATGTAGCCTAGCATAACTAGTATGGTCTTCTTTTGGTATCAGCCGCAAAGAGCATCAGAATATATGGGCCAATGCTAAACAACATATGGCCAACGGCTACTAATCTCACTAAAACACCAAAATAGAATGTGCTATGCTACATTTGATTTCTAATATGCCATATGACAGCAATTAAATTGAGCAATGTGGTTGTGCTCAAGATATGCTAAGCTTCCCACAATCAAAATCAGCTCTCTTCAACAGCAACCCGCGCAGATATGAAGCCAAAAACTTCTCTCTCAAGAAGTTCATCATCTTTCCATCATTTTGTTGTATAAAACCAGCAAAATAAGATGTAGTGATGAGTTCAAATGCTCTCCACCTTCTCTCTTTGGCATACTTCTTCAACCCCATTTCAATCCTCTCATGTTGCTCCTTGTCTTCTTCACTTGGTTCTTTCAATAAGGCTTCAGCAAGACATCTAGCTAATACAACACCATCTTCTAAAGCTGCACTCCCACCTTGGCCAATGTCTGGTGTCATAGGGTGGAATGCATCACCAGCTACACAAACATTGCTTTTGCTGATATTTCCCCATAGTAATTCCCATGGATGTCTATATGTTAGCCGAGATGATATAAACCCATCTAGTCCAGTGCTTTCTATGACTGCCCTCAAATGGTCAGGTAGCTTTTCAAGTTTGTTTAACACAAATTGCTTCATCTTAGCCGGATTATCTTGTAGCTCTTTGTCTAAATTGAGAAACCAAAAACAAGTTAGCTAGTTAATAAGATCGGCAATGATTAATATGGTGCTTGAATTTGTTATCTTGCTATTTTAATAAGATGATAAAATTTAGTGGAACCTTCCATTAACGTGTCCTAGCATTTATATTTGGTTTTGCAACCTCTAACCAAATTTTAAAGCAAAAAATCACTTAAAAAAAAAGAAAAAAAAGAAAAAAAAGAGTATTTTAACTCTCCACTCTCCACTCTTCAAATACATTATACATCTCACTTCATTTTTTAGAATAAAGCGAGAGAGAGGAGAGATTGAAAGTCTAAATAACAAAATAGAAGAAAAGTTTTACAAAATGTTATAGTACTCTCCAAACTTACTGAGCATTGTAAAGTTTTGCAAAAATTTGAATAGTGTTAGAGAGTCGGATGTGGGACTTTTTTTGGTGATTCTTCAAAACGTTACAGTAGTGTTGAATTTGACTAATAATATGCCTTGAAGAACCGGATGCTATGCTCTAAACATAACTTCTCTTGAGAAGAGGGAGCCCGAATGGGAGTGAAGGGTTTACCTGGAGAGGAGGAAGCCCAAGTGACATACCAAAATAAAGTCTTATCATCACAAGGGCGGCAACCAAATCGGACACCATTCCCAAAGAACTGTGTAGATTTGGGCCCATATTCATGGCTGTCAATGGACTCTGTGTAGCCCCTAATTGCAGATCGCCCTGTAAAAGTGGGCTTCTTCAAGCCCAACCACTTTGCCACCACCGAGTTTACTCCATCACAACCAATCAATACCTTTCATCCACAATTGGAACATAGATCGTTTGAGATATTAGACTCTTCAGTCACATTTGATAGTGAATTTTTCATTATGGATATTGGTTATATGTTTGCCAATACAATTTTTTTTTTTTTTCTCACCAATAAGTCTAAGCATAACATTTTTCAATAGTGTTGATATGACATGTTGTGAGTAGTACATAATAAAAATGATGTCAGTGATGAACTCATATAAATATGACATTACTCTAATCACAACAGACCATATCGGCTGAAAAATTTTGTGTCCATAACATTACACTTTTTCTTACCTTGGTTTTGAGGATGGTTCCATCAGTGAGATGCACTAGCTTATAAAAGCCAGATTCCTCAATGCAGACCACCTTGGAGGAATACCTAATGGTGCCACTTGGGAGTTCTTTTGCAAGGGCTTCCAACAACTTCTTTCTTTTCACACAACGAACTTCATGGTTTCCTCTTTGACATCACAACCCATAGTTTTTAGAACACTCTCATAAGCATGAACAAAAACATAGTGTAGTTATGAGAAGATGAAATGGTAACTTACTTTGCTTGAAATGATGTCTCTGAAGTAGCAAGTCCTGAAATTGTGGATACAACTATTGTCCTGCACTCAAAAAACCACGTGAAAAAGTTAATTTTTGTATTATGTGATTTGCTTTTGTTGGTATGGAATACCATGTGACTATAATCCGACAGTATTTTTTTTTTTTTTGCTGGAAAAAACAGTAGTATATATAGAAACTAAGTCAAAAGAAGAGAGGAACCAATCCCATCTACTTCACAAGAACCCCAAACAGAAGGTGGGATTGAAGAGATGGGGATGGTTCCCACTCGAATACAAGAAGAGGCCCAGCTAGCCAGCGAATGGGCAGCAGAGTTGGCCTCACGAAGAACAAGAGAAAAAGACCAATATGGAAAATGCGAGGCTAGACTCCTAATGTCTTCAATTAAAGGAGAAATCAACCAAAGAGGAAGGTAGGTGGAGCTTTGAATTGGGTGAATAACACAAGATGCATCCCCTTCAAAAGTAATCTGTTGTATGCCAAGCTCACTAGCTTTAGTAAAAGCAAGAAGAGCTCCCTTTGCCTCAGCCCAAGAAGCATCTCCAGGATGGTCAAAAGTTGTCCATGCAAATAAGATATCACCCAAATGGTTTCTACACAAGGCTGCCTGGCAAGTATGGTTGTCACGTAACTAATAATTATTCCAACTTCTTTGATGACAATACATACGAAGAATGAAGCATTAAGCAGAACTCTTTTATGGTTTAAAGAGAATCTCAGAAGTGCACCAATCATTGGATAAATAAGTGTCATAGAAGGCACATCAAACTACCCTCAATCTTATTTGAAAATTTGTCATATAGATGTTAATGACTGTCATCTCAAAGTTATGTTCTCTGCTTAATATCATGAATTTCCAAATACACCTTCTGGGCAAGTTAGACTGTACATGTCCCTAACTTTAATTAATTTTGGGTAGACAAATAGTAGACACTGTTTTTGTTTCTCCTTTTTTTTTTTGCTAAACCACTGTTTTTGTTTCTCTTCAATTTAACATAAAGTGACAAGTGATATCAACGGAGTATAGTTCAAGTGACATTTTACCCCTATCAGTGAAGAATGTATCTTGTGCAACGATGATATGCAATGGATGTGCAAAATAATCATTGCTACGTGACGTAGGCGGAAAGCCACAAGAAACAAAATACAAGGGGAGGATTCCACGAGAGAAAGAAAAGAAAAAAAACTTCTCTAAAATATCATTAATCAAATTCTATATTAAAAATTCATTTACAAACTTGGAGGCCAATTTAAAGGCTTCATAAAAATTTATTGACAAGAAAAATATATTCTAAAAGAGACCCTAATTAATAGCCTACCATAAAGGATCCTAATGTGACTAGAAAACATTAAAAACACCTAAAATCAAGGAAATAACAACCCTGAATCTAAAATTTCAAAAATTACATGACAATATCAAAATTCATAAATAACAAAAATTAAATCAGTATGGGTGGCATGAGTTACGGCCTTTTATGGGGTTGATCTGTACCTTGCTTGAGTTTTTTTTTTTTTTTTTTATAACTTTGGGTGTTCGGATCAGCGTGCATGCTTGAGTTAGTTTACATAATTTAAAAAATATAAAAATAATAATAATGACAAGTGATTGACTGATGGGCAAATATTGGTATATAGGCAGAGTTACCCCTGAATTAGGAAATGTTGTTGGCGTAGGGAGTCAGCAATGCCAACAGCATCCAAAGCCTTCCAAGCATTCGTCCACAGTGTCAAAGCAAATCCTGTGTTTCTCAAACTATCCCAAGATTCCAAGACTAAGCTCCTAACTCCCAACCTGCATATATATATGTTAACTAAAGCTTCAATTTGTAATCACAAATAGTATATACATAACATGAGTCTAGAGAGTAGAGAGTTCTGTTGGTTTTTTGGGGGTACCTGTATAGTCCCAAGGATGTTGTGAGGCCTGCTATTCCTGCTCCCACAATCACAACGTCTTCAACTATTTCCATGATCGTGTTTTTTTTCTTCTAATGGTAATCCAATATCTCCAATTGTATAGTTATTGGACAGCTTTGATTCGCTTGAAAGAGTCTTTTATAACTAATTGAAAGAGTCTTTTATATATATATTCCTCTTCCATTGGTTATAAGAGACACCACTAACTACTGCCTAGTTGATAATGGAAGAGGAATATTAAGATGAGATTATAGAGGTAACAATCACATTCCTTTCCTTGACAACTGCATTTATGGCACAAATTGAAGAAGTTACGTATACGCTTGAATGCTGCCGGTGTTAGGCACTTAGTCAGGTCAAGGTGTTAGGCACTTGGTCAAAATTTGTTATCTGTCATTTACTAGAAGAAGAAGAGACAAAATTAAAGTCAGACAAAATATTTTTAAGAAAATTAAAATCTAAATTAATAGTAGACAAATCCATTAATAAAATTACCGTGTCCACACAGACTATATATCTCTAATATCAAAAGGTAAAAGGCAAAAATATTCTCTTTATCTATCCATCTTAATTCTTGAACCCTTTTTTATTTATTGATCTCGACCTTACTTGTTCTCCTTCTTTAAACGTCTACCCCTTTCTGCTTTTTTTTTTTTTTGTTCGTGTGAACAACGTGCCTATGATAGCCTATTCACCTTCTCAGTTCTCACAGAATCTACAGTGCACACGGTACTGCCTGTCTGCCTTGTCCTAATCTTCTTTGTACCAATCAGTTTATCACGTGGGTTGATCACAGTTTGAACTTCTCCAATTTGTACAGGTCTTTCTTTCTTCTTTTCTTTCTTTTATAAGATAAAATGGGTCATTTTTTATTCTAAGTTGGTTATTTAATTTGTATTTAAGTGAGTCATTTTTATTTAATTTATCGAGTTATGTGATTAATAATTTTTTATTTATGCACGTTTAGAATATAAAGTGATCATATCATTTAGTAAAGTGCAATCTTGCTTTTTACCCTAGGTCCCAAAATTCTTTGAGCCAGCGTTAATTGATTATTAATTGGTGATTCGATTCATAATTCAATTTATTTATTTATTATTATTTTTTTATTTTTTTACCTATGAGAATGCTAGATGATGAGATTCCTTTGATACAGAGTCAATTCCAAATTGATACAGAGTCAAACCCAACTTATTGTGGTTGGCAAGAAAGTCACTTAAAATAAAATATGATAGACATACACGGAGCCGTGAGACACGACAAGATTCTTGATAAAGCCAACTGTCCAATTCAACCTCTCACAACAAGTATGATTGGGAAACCTTCCGCATAGTAGGAGCAATATTTACACAAAGAGATGTATATATATACCGTCCTATTACTTAGGCTACACACATGTGAGAGCATTAGCATCAGCTCTTTCAAAGTTTATTCAAATTTTGAAAGAAAATTTTATATATATATATATATATATATATATATACATATATTTTCATTTTAACTCCCACTTTTAAAATACCCTCACATCCCACACTCTATTCCATCCACTACTCATTACAAATATTCTTTTTTTGCTCAATAACTTGACTTGGACCAAACAAAAAGAAAAAGAAGACAAATAAATGAATTAGGGATGAAAGATGTGAGAGAAAAAATATTAAAAAAAAAAATGAAAGAGCTACCTAGCTCTTTAAAAGAAAAGACTTACTGTAGTATTTTTTAAAAAATGAAAAGGGATAGAGGCCCCGATTTGAACCAATTTTAGGTGCAATTGTCTATAATTTGGCTAATAAGATAATATGAAGAGTTTGATATGAATGCATTGAGAAGTTACAATAAAGGGTATCTAAAGTGTATTTAAATATAGTAAATATCCCCAATAGTTGTACAAAGACCAATTTTGGGTCTGCTAAGTGCTAACCCCCAAACCTCCAGCATAACCAACATACCAGGGCAGAGCCACCTTATCGTTACATTCTTTTAACATTAAAATGACGAGGAAATAATTATTGCATTCTCAAAATCATTGCACTTTCAGGTACACAAAATCATTGCCCTTGCCTTTCTGAATAGAAACAACACTCTATCAACCATCTAATTTCTTATGATATTTTTTTGGCCATTGTCTGATTTCTCATGATTCACAATGGAAAGAAAACTTTGTATTTTACAACAGCATCAATCATAGCAATATGTATAAGATTGCGTTTAAGAAATGGTAAGCTTCCCACAATCAAAATCAGCCATTTTCAAATACAAACCTGCTATGAATCCAACCAATGCATTATCTCTCAAGAAGGTCATCATTTTCCAACGATTCTCCTGTATAAAACCAACCACATATGACACACTGATGAGCTTGATACTTCTCCATTCCCTCTCTTTGGCATACTTCTTCAACCCCATCTCAATCCTCTTATATTCATCTTTTTCTTCTTCACCTTTCTCCTTTGTTTTTCCAATTGGTTTTGTCAATAAAACCTCAGCAAGACACCTGGCTAAAACAACAGAATCTTCCAAGGCACAACACCCACCTTGGCCAAGGTCTGGGGTCAAGGGGTGGAGTGCATCTCCAGCGACACAAACATTGCCTTTGCTGATATTTCCCCATAGTAACTCCCAAGGATGTCTATATCTTAGTGGCAATGATATAAAACCATCCAGTTCATAGTTTTCTATTAGAGCCCTTACTTTTTCAGGTATTTTTCCAAGCTTACTCAAAATAAGTTGCTTTACTTTAGCTGGGTCCTGTTCTAGCTCTTCCTCTACAAAAACAAGAAGACGGTCAAATGTGACAGTTACAAGTGATGCTATGAATATAACAAAATTTACTATACACATCTTATAAACTGATATGTCACCAATCACAAAAAAGTAATTCAGACATTTGTTTTTTTACTAATTACAAATTGATGTGTCATCAATCACACAAAAAGTTAAATTGTTATCAATCACATTCATTGCTACGTTAATATGTATTTTTTTAAAGTAAAATTGGATGTACAAAGTGAATAAACAAGTCTTTGAGTTGGGGTAAAGGTCTTACCTTTGCTGGAGGGAGTCCAAGTGACAAACCAATAAACAGAATTATCATCAATAGGGAGCGCACCAGATCGAACACCTTTTCCAAAGAACTGCATGAACTTGGGCTCAAACCCGTGACCATGCTTGAACTCTACACTGCCCCTGATGGCCAATCTTCCTGCAAAAGCTGGTTTCTTGAAGCCCAGCCACTTTGCTACCACTGAGTTCACTCCATCACACCCAATCAACACCTTTCATTCACAACATTAATACCATAATAAGGCCTAAGCGGTTAGACTAAAAATAAACACATATAGGAGTCACAATCTTACTTATTAAGCGCATTCAAAACATATAAAATACTTTCAGATCCCTCATCTCATATGAATGATAGATCCCACCATAAATTTATTTAATAGGACCCATCATTCATATGAGAGGAATGAGTACGACATTAATGTATTTTAGAAGTATTCTATAATTACCCATAAATAAAATTATAGAATAAAAGAATAAAGGTAAGTACACAAATTTTACCTTGCTTTTGAGGACCGTTCCATCAGCAAGATGTACTAGCTTAAAGAAGCCCGATTCCTCAATACAGACCACCTTGGAGGAGAACCTAATGGTGCCACTTGGGAGTTCCTTTGCAAGGGCTTCCAATAGCAACCTCCTTTTCACACAGCGAACTTCATGCTCACCGCTGTGCACATCACAGTTCACACCCCCAATTATCAGAGAAACCCAAATATCAAAATTATAACTACTACAATAAAATTGCAAATTATCAATGCCGTGTGAAATTGATCAACATTAAATTTCTGCATATGATTATACCTGATAGGCCAACTAAAGGCTTCCAACAAAAAAAAAAAAATCAATGAGCAATAGTCGTTAGCATCTTCCGAAAGCAATGTTTGTGGGATATATCATTAATGTGAAAAAAGGAAACAATACTCTCATCGTACTAAATAACGTTACTTTTGGAATATTGAATAATTTACCACTAAGAAGATATTATTGGCTATAGAAGCAATACTTACTGTTTTCCTTTGGCCTTATATGGCAACTCTGAAGTTTGAAGTCCCGATATTGTTGAGGTAGTCACATTCCTGCACCCAAAGAATCTATAGATCAGTGACATGCAGACATATAGAACCATAAGCCTTAACAATATTTTTTATTTTTTTTCCTGATAAAGTAAAAGTTTGAAAGTCCACAATTTTTTTTCGAAGTAATTAATTGAAAAAAAAAAAAAAAAAAAAAAACGAATTATGGGATTTACAAGCATAGTCCAAAGTCCACGACATCATGAAAATATTTTTTGTGATAGAGATCTCAAGTCAGCCATGCAATAAGCTAGCCAATGAGTGAATAATATGTGGTAAAATGATGCATGGGAACTCTCACAAAGGAGTATTTAATTTTGTATCATGTAACATTTACTCATTGCCATATTACATGACACTTTTATATAATATGTGTGTCATAAGGGAAAAAGATCCTCTCAATTTCAAATTCTCTCCATTTGATTCATTTCATATTTCATATTAAAAACTACAGATCTAATCGTGTACAAACTACAACGTCATTTAAAATTTTAAATCATATGACAATGTATATACCGTTAGATCTATGACATAAAATATGAACCATCCATAAGAGATACTTTGGTAAGTTTGATAACACTGAATTTTGTGTTTTAATGCTATTTAAAAATGGACAATTGAGTTTCATTGCCAAACCGTGATTTTTTAGGCCAAATCTTCCTCTCATAACCACCTACCCAAGATAAAACCTTGCACCTATTGTAGTACACGTGACTAATAGGGTGTTATGCGTCCCTATGAGATTAGTCGAGGTGCGCGCAAACTAGCTTGGACACCCAAAATCATAAAAGAAAAAAGAAAAAAAAGAAAAAAAAAATTAACAAACATTCAAACATGGCATTTAGATGACAATACGTGCCGTTTGGGTTCAAAATAGGATTACACAAACGGGAACTCTCTCCTTTTTATTTGTGAATGGCCCTACCACTCTTTTGGAAAAGTGTCCAACACATTTTGTCTAATAATAAGATTGAAAGTGATTCTGGGCAAAGGTCATCAATGACGTCCAAACACTAAAATAAGTAGGCCCCTCTAAAATGACTCTTTGATTAGTACTTTTTACTCACTAGAGTCCAAAAAGAAGGGCCAACAAAAATAATGGACACATTCTCATCATCCACAAATGATCCATCTATAAGATAAGGCGGGTATGATTAAAAAGAGGATAACTCATAGTTACCCTTGAAGCCGCTTCATGTTGTTGCCGGATTAAGTCACCAATGCCTAAGGCATCCAATGCTTTCCAAGCATTGGTATATGCTGTCAAGGCATATCCTGCACTTCTCAAATTATCCGATGATTCCAATACTAAGCTTCGAATACCCAACCTATAAAAAATAATCATAAGATTAAGAATTACATATACAAATACACATATACACTTGTTCACATATGCTAGCTAGCACCTATACATGAGAGTGTGTGAGAAGGTACCTGTGTAGTCCTAAGGATGTTGCAAGGCCAGCTACTCCACCTCCCACAATCACTATGTCTTCGAGTACTGATTCCATATGATATCTTTGGTTTATACCTCAAACTGTTATTTTGGTTACGGCTTTTTATATACCAAAGCAGTTCGAAGAATTTATAAGTTGGAAATGAATTTATATGTTAGGAAGATGGGCAAAGAGATTAAAAGGACAAAAGAAAGAATTTTTGTAAAAGGAAAGTAATATCAATTCAGACCCGTAAGCATTAGAAGAATATTAACGCAACAATGGTTGATGTCAGCCAATGCGTATGCATGAGAAATACGTGTCACATTGCATAAATCTAAAAGTACTGGTATCTTTTGAACCGCATCCATAAGATTAGCTATAGCAGGTAAGTGGGAGCATATCAGCTGTAATGAGTGCATATCGAATCCCTACAATGTGTAAGAGGTGGTCTAATAAAAATAAGACATGTCAATTAAAAAATGCCAACTAAACAATCAAAACATAAGTCAGCAATTACAACTTTCGCTGGACAAAATAAATCTCAACTTGTCATTGTAACCAAACAATCCAAATATCTCCATTGCCGGCCAGATATCTCACTACCTCCACCGGATTTGACCTCGAATGCCATGATCTCCTCCACAAACTCGTGGTCAAGCGGTCCCAAGGCCAAGGACCACCGCTGCAACCTTGATTACGATCTTTGTCGGCGTGTCTGAGATCGATTTAGCTAGCAGAGGTGTGATCTTGTCCACGGAGATGAATATGGTGGTATAAGATTCAGCCAAAGGACTTGCCACCCTTTGTCAAGTCACTGAAGTACTCTTAAAGAGACTTTCTTGCCTAATGACCCACTAAGGTAATTCAAGAATCAACCACCGTCAAGAAAATTCATATCCTCCAGTACTTTCCATTCTCAAATTGGTTCCTCACCATATTTTGAGTTCTTGAAAGCAACCCTTATTGCTGGGAATGGGATCATTGTTACTAGCTTTAGTCCGCCATTGATGAATTTTCTGATTTTTAATGGGTTCTTGAAAGCAGATTATATTTTCATGGTTTTTTTTTAATTTATTTTTTTTTATAAAAGAAATAAAAAAAATCTAGATTCAAGCTTTATTCCACACTGATTTATGCGATGATGGGTAGCTCTAGGGATTTGGGTGTGGGCATTCTTGCTGTCATTACTTTTCCCAGATCCAACCAGCGATGGAGATCTTTGATATTTGTTTGGTTACATTGAGAAGTTAGATGTTTGGCTACAGTGAGAAGTTGAGATGCATTCGTTATAGTGTGAGTTGTAATTGATGACTTGGCTTTACATTGTTTAGTTGGCATTTTTTATTGACATGTCTTATTTTTATTGGACCACCTCTTACACATTGTAGGGATTGCATATTCACTAATTGCAGTTAATATGCTTTAGGCAAAAATGAATTTTTATTACTATACACTGACACCCCGTATTTTAGGAAAACTAAACTCGTTACACCTTAGTTTGAAGAAATGACACTCTGCTTCCGAAATTTGCAAAATAATTAACACTTCGTCCCCTTTTTCATTTTTTTTTTTTTAACCAATGCCTAACTAACCAAGTTAAAAAGAAAAACTATATCCCAATTATTTTAAGTTTAAGTGGAGAATATTTCTTTAAAATTTGGGAAAAGGGGGGCCTGAGTGTTAATTATTTTGCAAATTTGGAAGAGGAGTGCCATTTTCCCAAAATTAGGATGTAGCGAGTCAAGTTTCCTCAAAAGAAGAAGGTGTCAGTGTAATTTACCCTTAAAATTAATAAAATCATATTTAAGATCAATTATGTCACAAGAAGATTAAGTGGATTAGTCATATTATCGATTGAAATGAAATGTTAACAAAATCTAAAAACAAAAAACTTAATTAATAATTTTATATCTAAAAATAAAAATAAAAAAAATAATAATTTAATTGATATATATATATTAAAAAAAAAAAAAAAATTGTCTTAGGTCTCAAAGACTCAAACTATATTGAGATTCTTGATGGACCTCAAAGATTAATCGAGAGATTTTCTTCCTTTTCTTTTTTTGGCTCCAAAAAATGGAATATTACTTGAGAGATAATTATAAATGGTAGACAGTATAGTTGTCTAGTAAATAATGCTAGAGAGATGAAGATCTTGAGGAAGACAATGACAGCGACAAGCCGACAACCAATGACAAATCTATGGTAGCAGCCAATACATGCATGCGTTAGAGCTGGCGTTATATACATATTGTATAGATCATATTTTGTTTGGACTCTTAAGAGTTAAGACCAGTCAAAACTTTGAATTGATGCGTGAACCACTGAACTACAATAACCCAAGCTATAGCATTTGTAGTAGCAGCCACAGTTTTTATTTTTGCTAAGTAGTAGCAGCCACAGTTGAATGTCAATTGGATTAGATCTGAGCGCCCCCCCCCCCCCCCCGGCATTGAAAATCCAATACAAATTTCAAAATCCAAAACTTTATATTTAGAAACTAAAAAAAAAATCTGATTTATACCCCCAAAAACTTAAATTACAAACACTTAACTATTACTATTTGATAAGGAAGTAGCTAGAAAACTTAAAAAGCTGCCCAAAGGAATAATCACTCCGGAAGTACCCAATCCCGTAGGGAAATCACTATAGAAAAAATAATTACAATAAATTTATACTCACAAAACCTTTATGGTTTTAGACTCTATCTCGCCTCCCATCACAATTGCCCCAGAACCCTAGAACAAACTCGTCCACAACTATTGAAACTTCAGCACTCTACACTATGTTTGTTTAGGTGGAAAAAGCGAGGGAAGGGAAATGACTTCCCATTTCTATTGTTTGGTTGGGGGAAGAGTTGGAGGGTGTTAACTTTAGAGAAAGAAGCACAGAAAGACAAAGAGAATAATATGTGTATTAAATATTCTAAATAAGCATGTACAGGTAAGAGAATATATATAGGCCTAAACTAGGATACGGTATAGTAAATACATAGTAAACCCTAGACTAGTATAATAACATTGGTATATACATATTCTAACATCCCCCCTCAAACTCAAGGTGGTCTGACAGAAGCCACCTTGAGTTTGGAAACAAGATCACGAAAACAACCAGGAGGAAAGTTCTTAGTAAAGATGTCAGCAGTCTGAACAGATGAACTAACTGGAAGAAGACGCAAGATGCCAGCAAACAGATGATGACGCACAAGATGACAATCAATCTCAATATACTTGGTGCGCTCATGGAAAACATCATTATGCGCAATCTGAATAACACTACGATTGTTGCAATGTATGACAGTTGGTGAAGAATATGTAAGACCTATATCTTCCAACAGCCAGCGAAGAGCGAGAAGTTCAGAGATAGTATCAGCTAAAGCACGGTACTCTGCCTCAATGCTAGAGCAAGACACAATATGTTGTTTCATACTGCGCTAGAAAATAAAATAGTCCCCTAAAAAGAAACAAAAACCAATAGTAGAGCGGCAATCAATAGGATCCCCAGCCCAATCAGCATCAAAGTAAGCACAGAGATCAAAGGTGGAGTGAGCAGAGAAATGAAGATCATGAAACATTGTATCCTTGATGTAGCAGAGAATGTGAATCACTGCAGCATAGTGTGTAGAGTGGGGAGTAGCCAAGAATTTACCCACCAAATGGACAGCATGTGCAATATCAAGGCGGGTTACAATGAAATAGACTAAGCTGCCAACAAGTTGACGATAGAGAGTGGCATCACTGAGAGGTGTGTCATCCAAGGGAGTAAGACGAGCATTCATCTTAAGTGGTGTAGAAACCACTTTAGTGTTAGTCAGGCCAACACGAGATAACAAGTCCTTGGCCTGAGAGAGATAATAGCCAGTGGAATCAGAAGAGACCTCAAGGTCTAGAAAGTAACTCAGTTGACCAAGATCCTTCATCTCAAATTGTTGGTTGAGAAATTGCTTGAAATCGTAAATGCCAAAGTGATCATCCCCAATAATGATCATATCATCAACATATAGTAGAAGGAGAATCATACCCTGATCAGATCGGCGGATAAACAATGTTGTATCGTGGGGACTAGATGAGAAGCCAAACTGATGCACAATATTGCCAAACTTGGCAAACCAGGCTCAAGGAGCTTGCTTAAGACCATAAAAAGCACGACGAAGAAGGCAAACTTTGTTAGGACAGTCTGAATAACCTAGAGGTGTCTGCATATAGACTTTTTCAGTGAGATCACCATTTAAAAAGGCATTCTTAACTTCCATCTGAAAGAGAGGCCACTGATGAACTGCAGCAATAGCAAGAAGACTGCAAACAGAGGTAATACGAGCAACAGGGGCAAAAGTCTCCTCATAGTCAAAACCATATTCCTGAGCATATCCCATGGCGATAAGACGAGCCTTATACCGTTCAATAGTGCCATCAGATTTGGTCTTGATCTTGTAGATCCATTTGCAACCAATAACAGATTTACCACGGGCAAATCAACCAAATCCCAAGTGTAAGTCATCTCCAAAGCCTGAAGTTCCTCTGTCATTGTTTGCTGTCAAAGAGGATTAGTACATGCCTCACAATAGGTGTGAGGCTCATGAAGGGAAAGTACAACTGAAAAACTAGAATAATCACCCAAATGAGCAAGAGGTGCTCTTACCCGGTCAGAGCGATGAAGGGGGAGGGGAAGAGTCTGATTAGTGACAGGATCCACGGGCGGTGTAGGTTCTTGGGGAGAAACCAGAGAGTCGGCAGGAGGAGCAGCAAGAGGAAGGTCAAAAGTCTGATCAAGGACAGGATCCACAACTGGTGGAGCAGCAGGAGGAGTAGCAAGAGGAAGGTCAGGAGTCTGATCAAGGACAAGATCCACAACTGGTGGAGCAGTAAGAGGAGTAGCAAGAGGAAGGTCAAGAGTTTGATTAAGGATAGGATCCACAGCTGGTGGGGGTGCTAGAGGAGAAACTGGAGAATTAGCAGAAGGTATAGGAAGAATTGTAAAAGGGTCTGGAAAGGTAGCATGAGAAAACAAAGGCAATGATGGATTAGTAAAAAATGAAGGGGTGGAATAAGTTTTAAACTTGGAGAGGGAATTGAATGTGGTATGTTCTTAGAAAACAACATGATGAGAAATGCGAAGACGTTGAGAGATAGGATCCCAACAACGATAACCTTTGTGTTTAATCCCATACCCAAGAAAACAACACAGACGAGATCGAGGTTCTAATTTGGAATGTTCATGTGGCTGAGGTAAGACAAAGTATGCACAACCAAAGATGCAGAAGAGAAGAATATGAAGGTGGAGTACCATAGAGACATTTAAAGGGAGACACATTTTGGAGAGCTGAGGATGGAAGACAGTTGAAGGTGTAGACAGCGGTGAAGGCGGCTTTCCCCCAAAAAACGTTCAAGACATGAGGCAGAAATGAGGAAAGCCCTAATAGAGTCAAGTATGTGGCGGTGTTTGCGTTCAGCCCTACCTTTTGTTGAGATGTTCCTGTATAGGAACGCTGAATAATGGTGCCTTGTGTGTGAATGAAATTAGGGAATTGAAAGTTTTTATATTCTATGGCATTATCAGTGCGAAAGATTTTAATAACTTTTGAAAACTGTGTGGAGATCATTTGGGCAAAGATGCGATAGATTTGAGCTAATTCAGAGCGATTATGCATAAGGTAGATCCATGTATATCGAGAAAAATCATCAACAAATATGACATAATATTTAGATCCATCTATAGTAGCAATGGGGCTAGGTCCCCAAATATCAGAGTGAATCAAGTCAAAAGAGGCATGAGAAAAAGAGTCACTATTATTAAAAGATAAAGCTGGTTGTTTAGCCAACTGACAGGATATACAGTCAACTGAATCATGTTTGACTTGACCCAAGAAACCACTAGAAATTAAAAAGCGAAGTTTTTGAACTGACACATGACCTAAACATAAATGCCAAAGACTCAAAGGAAAAACAGAAGCAGTATGAGCAACATGAGACGAAAGGGGTGTCGGTGTGGAAGGTAGGTGGAGTGAAGTGAGCTCGAACATCCTTCCCACTCTACGGCCTGTCCCAAGAACCTAATTCGTCCGAGGATCCTGCACATGACAACCAGAAGAACCAAACCACAAGTCAAAACCAAGTTCACATAATTGACCAATAGAGATGAGATTAAGAGTGAGGTTAAGAATAAGATATATGTCAGATAGAGACAATGTAGGAGTGGAAACAGAACCAGTATGGCTAACAGCAATGTGTGACCCATTAGCAGTTTGAATAAGGGGAGCATGAGTAGTAGAAATAATAGAAGAAAATAACTGAGAATCGAGAGACATATAATTACAACAGGCTGAATCAAAATACCAAGTGTTACCTGAGACAGTAGAGGAAACCTTATCAGAGGTAGACAAAAATTGTTTGACCATGGTAAAGGGGATTAGAGGATGAATCTTCAACTTATGCATGCATCAAATAGATCTTAGAACCCCTAACATCACCTTCCATCTTACTTTTATAAATAAGTGTCATTGAGTTAGAACTCATTGATCTCAATAAATGGTGCACTCGTAAATTCTTTCTTGAATATAAATTTAGAAAGTATCTTGTGCATCTCGCATATGCATTATCTCTTTCATAATATATGGATTTTACATGTTATGAGAAAGATGATACATATGCCGGATACATGAGATACTCAAGTAACGAGTGACTTTTTAGTATAAACCCATCAATCTCCCCTTTATTATTAGTTTGGTTCTAGGTAATTGGGTTTTTTGTATATCAAAAAGCATAACAAGAACAATGTGTGGCACCTTTCCCTTAAAAAAAATGAAATTGAATTTACCTTGGTTTTATAAGTGGTTCCATCAGCAAGATGCACAAGCTTATAGAAGCTTGACTCTTCTATTGAAACCACCTTGGAAGAGTACCTAATGGTGGCACTTGGAAGCTCCTTTGCAAGGGCTTCCAACAACATATTCCTTCTGACACGACAAACTTCATGGTCTCCACTACACATCACACATCAATTATTCGAGTTAGCTGAAACATCTCAATTATGATTTTTGTCATCATATTAATTATAGGGTAAATTGTACTAACACCCTCCTGAATTTTTTTGCCAATTTAGTACAATAACTTTAATATTATACCAAGAAGAACAAAGTTGAGCAATCATTTTGTTGTTTTTTCGTGACTTACATGATATTTATCTTTGTTAGCAAGTTGGATGGAACATTGACAGAAGAGGCTAATTGAAATAATATTAAATTTATTATACTAAATTAGTACAAAAAATAAATTAGCTAGTCTTAATGAAACAACATAAAAGTTCAAAGGTGTTAATGCAATTTACTCTTAATTAGTTAATTATACCATAACTTCATTTTGTAAAAAGAAATAATTAATGAAATGATTTCCAAGAAGAACAAAGTTGAGCAAGACTTTTAAAAGTTAGAAACTGCTTGGTTTTGCAAGGAGCAAAATATGGATAAAGTAGAAGATGATGTTGGTTAGCAGGAAAACAATTTTTTGAATACGAGAAATGAAACAAACACTAAGAAATAAAGGGGAAATTACACTTTTTTGTCCTAAACTTTCATTCCATTTACAATGTCCCTCCAAACTATCAAGTTTTTGCACCAAAGGTGGAATCTATGGAAAATACTGATCAATTTTCTAAAGATGAAAATTTGATTGAGGAAAAATCCATTCTAACTTAAGAATTAAAACTATGGGGCATGAAGTGCCTTATGATTTTAATCTTGGGAAAAATGATTTTTTTTATGGAAAATCATGATCAACTTGCCATAGATGAAGAGTTGAGTGATGAAAAATTCACCAATGATTTAACTCAAGAATTAAAAATTGAGGGGCAACAAATGTCCTATAATTTTATTCTTGGAGAATGGCAAAAAAGTGCCAAGAAATCATTGAGTTTTTTATTCGAAGACAAAGTATATGAAAATTGGTGGATGTCAAACCAAGTTTCTATTATTGTCTTTAAAATTAAGCACCCATTATGGATATGTGGATCTCATAATCTTAAAATTTTGTTAAAATGGTTGATCAAATTTATTAATTTGATAATACCAAAAATAAAATAGTACCAATCTTTGCTATATGAAGTGCTTAGCTTATTTTTGGCAAACTCAAATATTAGGATTATATAGTCTTAATATTTTTGGCCAAAATATTGTTGTAAATTAAATTATCTATTGTCCACTTTTGATTTCTAAACGTCATCAAAATGGACGAGGGGCATGTGTTTACACATAAAAGAATTTTGTTATATAGTATTATATATTTAATATTGACCACTATAATATATTAAATTGGTAATCATATTATATGTGTTAGGAATAAAATTATTTGTAACTTCTATTTACATGTGTCATTATTTCCAACTTTCATAGAGAAAGTTAATGGTATGATGTAACCACCAATAACTTTCATGATGTGGATGGCATGTGTCATGATCTCCAAACAATTTGGGATAGTTATTTTCTTAAAAAATAAAACACCTAAAGTAGTTATTGATGGGTAGTTATTTGATGGAAATAACCATTATTTTGACTATTAATAAGAAGGTTTATTCTTCAAAGAAAGGCCACAACTCTTCAACTTCCATAATTCATGTGCAAGAGATCCATTGTGATCTAAGTGTGTTCTAAAGTGTATTCAAGTGTGTTCAAGTGTTCTCCAAGTGTTCTTCAAGTGTATCAATTAAGTGTGTTCAATAGTGTTTGTAAGTTGTTCTTATTATACTTGTACTTTATAAGCTTTAATGCAAAATATCTCTATATATTTATGTTATTCGATCTACAATTCTACTTCATCCTTCATACTTTGTTTGGTGCTATACATAAAAAGTAAGAAGTTAGATTAAGCAATTTTAATTCAAAGTTTGTAATAAACTTTGAAAAAGAAGCTCCACAATCATTCAAACACAAAGCATATGTACATGACTACATTCTAGAATTGCTAAGCTTCCCACAATCAAAATCGGCCCTCTTCAACAGCAACCCAGACAGATATGCAGCCAATATTTTGTCTCTTAAGAAAGTTGTTACTCTTCCATTACCCTGCCGAAAAAAACCAACCATATAAGATGTACTTATGAGCTCAATGCTTCTCCATCTCCTCTCTTTGGCATAGTGCTTCAACCCCATCTCAACCCTCTTATATTCCTCTCTTTCTCTTATCACCTTTCTCTTTTGTTTCCCCACTTTGTTCTTTCAGTAAAGCCCCAGCAAGACATCTGGCCAAGACAACACCATCTTCTAAGGCAGCACAACCACCTTGGCCAATGTCTGGGGTCATGGGGTGGAGTGCATCACCAGCTACACAGACATTGCCTTTGCTGATGTTTCCCCAAAGAAGCTCCCACGGATGTCTGTACCTTAATGGGGATGATATAATAAAATCCAGTTCAGTGTTTTCAACAATGGCCTTTATTTCATCAGGTACGTTTTCTATCTTGCTTAACACAAATTGTTTCATTTTAGCTGGATCATCCTCTATCTCTTTCTCTGCAAAGATATAAATAATTAAGGACAAAAATTAGTGATTAGACAATACTTTGGTATAATTTTCTTATGTGCTATACCATCTTAGGTTTTCCAATTAAATTTAATCATGTAACTGTATTAATGTAGCATAAAAGTTATCATCTTCCTTCAAGGACAATTAATTCAATTATGTGGCTTATAGATCAATATAGTCACAAAATGATTGAAATTAATTGAAGAATTTAAAGTACAACATTCAAAGACCTAAATTTAACAGGACACATTATATATGCTACTATTAAACAATATGTACTATGGATTATGCTTGACAAATTATTGTATGGGAAAAATTGTATATTGGTATTCAAGGAACCAATCATCTTGAAAATTATATATGCTACTATTACTATCAACAAAATGTAATATGATTATACTGTAGAAAATATGGGAAATTTTATATTTTTATTCAAGGAAGCAATCATCTTCAAATGGATCCTACACTACTAATCATGCATAGGCACAGGACAAAATACAAAAACTGGCTGTTTGCACTAGAAACATTTTCCAATCCAATAAATATGCTCCAAAAGAAAGAATCAAGCAAGCACTGAATTGGTCCTTGGGGCTCACCTTGGCTGGATGTGAGAAACCAATTGACTCTATTATCATCATAAGGAAGAAAACCAGATCGGAAGCCTTTCCCAAAGAACAGCAAGAACTTGGGCTCAAACCCATGACTGGACTTGAAATTTACACACCCCCTGATGGCAGCTCTCCCTGTGAAAGCCGGTGCCTTGAAGCCCAGCCACTTTGACACCACTGAGTTCACTCCATCACATCCAATCAACACCTTCCATTAAAAAAGGTGATAGTACTCCAATAAGGCCCAAGTAATTATACTAAAAAACAGTAAGATAATACTATATCAAACTCTATGAAGCACATGTACTCCAAAAATGGAGCCGTACCCATATCGAATACTTTTTGGGTATTCGTATTCTTGAAATACTTCTGCATGCATACCCCAGACATACCCAAATTTTTCAAAAAATAAAAAATCATTTTCTTTCATTTTTTCTTCTGGATATGTCACAAAAATAGATAAAAGTAGTAAAAGTGGTGGAAACATGAACTTAAGGTAGAACTATATGGATATACACTTCTTTAATTTACTTTTTTGAATCTTGATTTGTAATTTAAAAACCTAATGACAATAGATGTACTTTATTATCCATAATTACTCTTAAATTCACATATGCTTATCAATATATGAAAAATATATGGATAATAATATATGTAAAAAAAAAATTAATAAAACATATATATATCCCTACCGTACCCGTATCCTACTTTTCTAAGAACTATCGTACCTTCGTACCGTACAGTACCCATACCCTAAAACTTAACCGTGCTTCTTATCAAACTTCAAGCCAAAAAAAAAAAAGTACTATATCCAACTTGATACAGAGCATGTGAATTGTGAACAGAAAACCAACCTTAAACAAAACAAAACAAAAATAAAGTAAGTGTCACTAACAGCACCTGTGCCATTCAAATGGGGTTGTGGGATTAGGTGATTTTTTTGTTTTTTTTTTTTATATGAAAGTGGGATTAGGTGAATTAGACACGGTCTTATCCTTCAATATCATTTTTTACATCAAATGGTCACTCTCAACATCCACTCTTTTGCTTTGGCAGTCAAGAAACTTTACTATTAGCGTTAGACAATGAGCCCAATGCAATAAAAATAAAATAGGGTTAACTTACACGGACATTTCTGAATTTATAGTGAAATTATATTTGACACACTTAATTTTTAAGAAAAACACTCCGCCCTTCAAAATAATTGACACTCTACCCCAAAATATGTCACACTCTACCCCAAAATGATTCACACTCAGCTCCTCCACTTCATAAATGAAGTGGAGTGTGAATTAATTTAGGAATTTTGAAGTGGAGTGTCATTTGTTGAAAATAACGTGTAGAGAATCTAGTTTATAGTTTTTTTGTTTTAAGTATAACAATACTTTTATCAACTTTCAACAAATAAGTAAATTAAATTAAGTATAACAATACTTTTATCAACTTTCAAAAAATAAGTAAATTAAATTTTAATAAAAAGCTAATTCAAATGAACACTAATACTTAGGGTGAACTTACCTTAGTCTTGAGAATGGTTCCATCAGCAAGATGCACAAGCTTATAGAAGCCTGATTCCTCTATAGAAACCACCTTGGAAGAGAATCTAATGGTGCCACTTGGGAGCTCCTTTGCAAGGGCTTCCAACAACAACTTCCTATTTACACAACGAACTTCGTGGTCTCCACTGCACATCATACATCGATATTATCCGGGCTTGCTTAAAACATCTCAATTCTGAATTATAACATTCAAAAATTAAATTATCAGCATGGCATATAAATTTTGGTCACTTAAGTTTACCATAAAGGGCCATACTCTTTTAGCAGTTAGCTACAATTGTTAGTCTTGCAATGATCAAACTTGTGGATACAGGAAAAGATAAATTATATGACTTCTTCATTAGCAGAAAAAATTATGCTCTATCAATTAGAATATAACATGTGTTATTTTTCTTTCAATATAAAAAAAACTCAAATTTAAAATAGAAAAAAATCATACACATATTATATGACAATTAGTCGAGTATAAAAAGTGAAATACAAAAATTGGGATAAAATATTTGTATTAATCAGATATATAGTAAATAATATCCAAATAGCATGAAATTTGGCATTCATGTTAAGGACAAAGAGAACATGCAATCTAACAGTGAGATTTTGAAAATATTAATCCATTGCAAAGTTTTTAAATGTAAGGGATAGGGCAGGCAAAATCCATCATTCTCCCATCCTTTTTCGGGGCGGACAAGATAGGGTTGGTATTGGTAGGGTTAGAATTGAGAGAGAGAGAGAGAGAGAGAGAGAGAGAGTAGCCACAGGTTATAACTTGTATGATGGGGCACTCTATCCATTGCTAGTGCTGTAACTTACTGTTTTCCTTTGGCTTCAAATGACATAGCTGCGGTTTGAAGTCCTGAAATTGTAGAGGTAGTCAAAATTCCTGCATACAAATCATCTGCTGGTCAGTTTACATGGTGTGCGTGTTCTTGTATTTCTGATTCCATTCTTTAATATAAAAAAATGATTGACAATATAATTTTTGCGCGTAATAGAGGTTCTCATAGCTTTTTAGTAATACAAATTAACCAGCAATTAATCATTAGACTAATCATTATGTTGGATATTATTATCCCACATTGGAAATAGTTGGAGTGAGTAATGGGTTTATAAGACAATGGGCAATCCTCATCTCATAAGGCGTCTTTTGAGATTGAGTTAGGCCCATTGGACTTTAACATGGTATCAGAGCCATCCCTTGGGTGTTGGGCAGATCTCCCCCCTATTATGGTCCACGTGTTTGGTTGGTCCGCCACACGTGAGGGGGCATATTAAAGTGAGAGTCTAGTCTCACATTGACCAAGTATTCTTGGGTTGTGCAATTAATAAGCCATGGGCAATCCTCATCTCTCAAGGCGTCTTTTGAGATTGAGTTAGGCCCATTGGACTTTAACAGGAATATAACAATGAATCAATAGTAAAAATTAACCAAATCCATGTAGAAAGTTTTTATATATATCAATTACGATGGGAAATTAATGTTAATTGTGAATAATAAGTGTAGGTCTTAGATTGGTCATTAAGCTAACTCATAAGCTGAAGTTCTAATAAAATTGGGAAGCACCCAACAATTTCTAGTTTTTGATAGTCTTCCTGATTGTATTATTGCACTTTTATAGTTAGATTTTTCACAGTATTTGTATGAGGACTGTTTTTGCTTCTTCTTAATGAATTCCTCGGATACCAAAAAAAAAAAAAAAAAGAGGGGGCACTAATGAAGAGAGAAGTCTACTTACCAATAAAACCGTTTATGATGTTGTCGGAGGGAGTCACCAATGCCAATAGCATCAAAGGCCTTCCAAGCATTTGTCCATGTTAGAAAGGCAAATCCTGTGACCCTCAAACCACCCGAGGATTCCAATACTAAACTTCGAATACCCAACCTACAAGAATTTGATACCTCCGACGTGTTGGTTTGGATATATTTAGGAGTATTTGTTTAAAGTGAGTAAAATTACATAAACAAATAAATCAAATAAGCTAAAAATAAAATAAAATAAAAAAGCCAAACCAAATTTAGAGACATGTATAGATGCATATAAAGAGAGAGAGAGAGAGGAATTAAGGGTACTTATGAAGTCCTAAGGATGTTGTAAGGCCAGCAATTCCAGCTCCTACAATCACAATATCTTCCACTTCTTCCATGAAATATTTTGGCTCTTTTTCTTAGGGGAAGGGGGAAGGGGGAATTGGTAATATGATATTTTTCTTCCAAGATGGGGGAAATAGTACTAGAATACAAAGAGGTAGAATGGATCTAAAGATAGTACTATAGTGGACCAATAAATAATGGGAGCAATATACACCAAATTGATCATAACGATGGCAATGATGCTCATGCAATACGTAAGTATGACATAATTAAAATTTTATAAAAAAAAAAAAGTATGACATAATTAAAGTGTACCTTGCTTTTGGAGTCGGAAGCCAACCGAGACTTTAAATATTTAAGTTTGAACAGCAGCCATGCAGGATAAATAAAATAATAGGAATACACACTTTACGGGAAATAACAAATTTTTAATATTAAAATAATAAATAGAAAGACTAAAATACCCTTAAAAGTTTTTTTGTATTAAATGAAGCATTAAGTGGAAGCATTAAATGCTTCCTTACCATTGCCCTAAGGGCCCGTTAACAGGACCCATAAAATAATAGGAATACACAAATCTCTCTTGTTTTTAGATCCCCACTTAGCCCAATAGAGTAGATATGCTCAAAATTCAGATCCCCCACCTTACATTCAACTATAATTACTACCATGGGGAGCTGATCAAGAGAGGTCACTAGCTAGGTCATGAAAATTGAAAACCATTGACAAGTCAAAGAGACCACTCTTTGGTTATAAATTATAACTAGATTATAATCCACACGAATGTGCAGGAGCATACCTTTTAATTGATTGATTATATTATTTACAAAATTATTATAACTAACATATTATAGTTGAAAATCCTCCACGTGAAGTATTGTGCATCATATTAGAATGAAAAAAAGATGTGATTTTAGATTTAACATTAACAAAATTAAATCCATAGCTAAAACTACCAAATATACATTTCAAACAAAAAAAAAATCCAATGACTATGGTAATTGCCTTACATTCAACTATAATTACTACCTTGGGGAGTTGATCAAGAGAGGTCACTAGCTAGGTCATGAAAATTGAAAACCATTGACAAAGAGATAACTCTTTGGTTATAAATAAAAGGCGTTTAATAGATATTTTTAATTAGTGGAATAATTTTGGTAGGTTACAAACGAAATCAATGACTTGATAAATTTCATAGATTACATAACTATTGTTTAGTGTTTAATAAACATAGTTGTGAGATTTTTTCAAATAAAGGAGAAATTTGAAGGGACATTTTATATGTTTCAAATAATTTATTGTCATATTTATTATATACATAAATATTGATATATATTGACATGTGGCAATTATGTGGCTACATCTATCCAACTCAGTTGTCACGTGTCATACAAAAGACATTGTCATACATGCCAAATGGCAAACATTTGACAATGTTTTCTGCTTTAATATAGATATATATAGATTAGTTGAGCAAATTAGGGCTCTCCAATCAAATATATAATTCCAATGGAATATGTTTGAAAGATTCTTTTGGTAATATCAAAAGAAATTTTTTTTGGTAGGTTACAAATGAATTCAATGTCTTAACATTAAATTCATGATATGTTGTTAACCGAATTAAAATATATATATATTATTTGTATTATATTGATATTTTGTTTGAATAGTTTGATTGAGAACTATAAGCCAATAAGTCAGCTTACACAATAATTAAGCATCACAAGTCACTCAGTAAACCAGAATTGCAGGCACTGGAGGCATTAGGGATGGCAATAAACCCGTGACCCACGGGTACCCGACCCGCCCCGCCTCAAAAAACCCGCCCCGCCCCGTTTATGTAATAGGGTATCGGGTCGGGTTTTTTTTAACATAAACGGGTTTTAATCGGGTTTTAAACGGGTTTTAAACGGGGCGGGTTTTATTGAAAAACCCGAATATGACCCGAACTATTTAAAAAAAAAAACCCAAAAAATCCTAAAACCTGAAACGGCGAAACCCGAGCCTCTCCTCAGTCGATCTCGATCTCCTTCACCGATCTCGGATTCTCGATCTCCTTCTCCGATCTCGATCTCCTTCATCGATCTCGATCTCCTTCACCGATCTCGGATTCTCGATCTCCTTCAGCTGCAAAGACTTTCCCGGTAAACAAATCTCTTTGGCTCGAACTATTCACTTCGTTTTGTGTTTTTGTTATCTGGGTTTTGTTTAATATGTGGATTTTTTTGGTTATTGTTATTGTTTTTGGTGGTTTTAAGCAATTTGAGCTGGTTTGGTATCTGGGTTTTTGTTTCTGCACTAGGAGTTGGATTTTGGATTTTGTTTCTGCAAAAAATGGCTATATCTCATAGGTGTTCGACCAAAGTCCTCTAAGAGTTGGATTTTGACCCTTTACTGCCTCATGGTCCATTGCTCACTGTTGGTTAGCATACTTCGTGTTTTGTATTTCTGCACTAGGATCGTTTTAATTGAAAGCTTTACAAACTGATAAAATCACTAAAATAATTTAGTATCAATGAAAAGTCATTGTGCAATTCTGAGCTAAGCTTGGATACTGGGTGGGTAGTTCTTAAAGATGATTTAGTATTCTCTTTTCTTTTCTTTTTTCTGTCATTCATTGTTTATGATTCTTTTTATGTGCTTTATGCTTCAGCAGACTAAAGCCAACCCCACTAATTGAGACAAAAGCAGAGAGTGTAGAATGTAGAATGTAGAATGTAGAGTGTATAAATCTGGTTGCTTTGGTTGTGTATAGAGTGTAGAATGTAGAATGTATATGGATTTTAGTTGTGTATGCTGTTTGGTTGCTCAGAAAACAGTAAAAGTAAATCTATTAAGGCTAATAATAATATGTAGTTGCTGACTGTTTAAGGCTAATAATAATATGAGTTATGGCAACTAGGAGAGTCTTTTAGTTATATCATGGTCCATGTTTGCCTTGTACATCTTGGTTTCAGTGTAAGTTATTCCATTTCCCATTTTGGTAAAATCTTATTATGTCCTTAAATTATTGATTAGACATGGTTCTAGTTAAAATGTGCCATTACTTATAATGGGTCACTTTTGTTGCTACAGGATGGTGTTGCAATGTGGTGCATCGGTTTTCAGAGAGTTCAGGAAGGGGTAACAATTTTAGGAGGTTAGACCTTGAACTTAGAAGCTATTGGCTTTGACTCCATTTATTCACGTTCCATCTGTAGTACATAGAGTGTGTTTAGTTATTAATTTGGAATATGCTGCTGATTGGGCCTCTTTGGTAGCATTTTCAAAGACATTTTACATTAATGAAAGCACATTTGTAAGCATTTTAGTAGTTTGGGGATCTCTCTCTCTCTCCCTATAGTAGTTTCATTTTGACTTCTGATACTTACACTGGAACATACACATATATTTATATTTGCTGTAGGCACAATGAACATACTGTAGAATGGGAAGATCTTAGATGTTGTTTGAATTTTCATGTCTATTAAAGATAATCATTTAGAATGTCAATACTATGCTTTTGTCTACTTGATTAGTTGTTTATGTATGTAATTTTTTTTTTTAATTGTCGCCAAGCTTGGTCTCACTAACCTTGCTCTACTATTATAACAATTAGTTCAACAATCTTGGTGGTTTCTTCATTTTACAGATCTTGTTTTAAAAGATAAGATCTTGGTGTATGATCTAGCTCATCAACAGATTGGATGGACTAACTATGATTGTAAGTTCCTTTGATTTCGAATCCTCATTTATGATTTCTTTCCATTTTCTGCCAAAGAAATAGCTTTGACCCTATACCTCTGTCATATATATGACCTTTTATTTTTCAGGTTCCCTGTCTGTAAATGTCTCTATAACTTCTGGGAAGGAGTTTCTCAATGCAGGACAGCTGAGTGTGAGCAGCTCGTCAAGAGATATGCTCTTTGAAATGCTACCTACAAGCATTATTGGTCTCCTAATGCAAATATTACTGTTAAAGCAGTTCCAATTTTGGTAATTTAAACCACAGGTTTTAGTTTTCATTCTTTGTTCAAAAGGTATTGGCTTGGCTGATTCATATTTATAGTGATCGGCAAGGCTTGGTGTTATTATTTTGTTGTGGAAGGATAGCTTTGTTCAATTCTTCTGACTGGAAATTAGGCTCTCTCCTAAGGATCCTCCATCTAAGCATTGTGAGAATTGTAAATAATCCCTTTACTAGTTTTGTTTAGTGGTTGTACCATTTCATGTACCGTTGGAAATATAAGAAATTTTGTGTACCTACAAGCCTACACCATTTGAAGTAATGAGGATAGAAAAGCTGCATGTTGATTGTTGTACAAGATGGGATAATTTTTGTAAGCATGTATCTTTGTTTGGTAGTTAAAAATGTTCATACTGGTGACACTCTTTATTTGGGCTGGAAAATGATAATACAACCAATCTCATAATTGAATTAATAATAAAAAAAAAAGAAGTTTCATCTAACCAGTGTATGTTTACTTTTGTAATATCAAGCACCTCCAAAAGTAATAATGGAAAAGTTTATTGAAATTT
>OU015763.1:8929552-8963135 GCA_907173295.1 Fagus sylvatica
AGCCACTCACTGATATTTATATTAACAGATAACAATTTACAGATTGATAAATGGATGTACATGAAAGACTAAACTCCTATCACGCTATTAACTCTCCTTGGATGGATGTTTATCTTTTGAGATAATCATTGGTTGATTATCCTTTGTGATAATCATTAGTTGCTTCTGATATGGTGGTGCTGTAACCGTTTGGGTAGAGGTTGTCTCAATACGCCCCCGCAATCGCAAGGGGAGGTCACGAACATTGAGATTGGCACGGAGAGAAATGAACTGAGCTGTGGGTAGTGGTTTAGTAAATGTGTCAGCAACTTGATCCTTGGAAGAAATAAATTGCACAGAGACAGTTTTGGAGGAGACCAAGTCACGTACAAAATGAAAATCAATTTCTATATGTTTTGTACGTGCATGAAACAATGGGTTTGCTGTGAGATAGGTAGCGCCGATATTATCACACCATAGAATCGGAGTAGAAGGAGAGGGAACACCAAGTTCACTGAGCAGAGAGCGTAGCCACACAAGTTCAGCAGAAGCGTGGGCAATGGCTCTGTACTCGGATTCGGTACTAGAGCGAGAAACAGTCCTCTGTTTTCGGGAGCTCCAGGAGATTAAATTTTGACCAAGGAACAGACAATAGCCACTAGTAGAGCGACGATCATCTGGTGAGCCAGCCCAATCAGCATCAGAAAAGGCTTGAATTGAATGAATCTTTGTGAAGTTGGAATCTAGTATGTTTCAAATAGCGAAGTATTCTCTTCACTGCACTCCAAGTAATAGTGGGGTTGGTCATAAAGACAAACTTTGTTAACGGCAAAGGCTATGTCTGGGCGGCAGTGATAAGTACTGAAGAGAGCCAACTGTGCTACGGTGAGCTGGGGTCAAGTGGAGTGCCTTGGAAGCTGAGAACGTGTAGAGGCCATGGAGAGGAAATGGGCTCTTCATGTTGGTCTGCGGACAGATCATGGATGTAGCAATGTTTTAAAAACCGGACCGGGGAGAGAACCGGAAAAGGGAGTGGTTCCCGTACTAGTGGTCACCGGGGTCGGACCGGGGTCGAACCGGTGGTCATAAATTGACAAACTTTGTTAACGGCAAAGGCTATGTCTAAATGATTTAATCTAAATGTAAAATTTTAAATATTTCCTAATAAAGTCATCAGTTTTTGTTTATTAAAAGAAAAAAAGAAATTCAAATATAATGCTTATATTAATAAACAAATATACAGTGGGATTTACTATTTGTTGACTAGTAGCCTTCCTGAAGTTCTCCAACTTAAATTTTTACTCCAAGTCCCAACGTGCAATTCGTTTGTTTTATCTTTTTCTCACTTACGCCCATGCCTCCTCAGATCTCTAGAAATTTTATTAAAATGAGATATAGTCAAAAGTTGAAGCAGATAAAACAAGCCAAAACCCATAACAACTTTGAATGGTAAGTGGAGCAGCAAGATCGGTAAGTGGAAGTTTCGTTCCAGTGCTGGTTCTTGCGGTAGAGTGAGGACTGAGAGAGTGGCGGCAGAGGAGGACAGTAGAGAGAGAGAAATATCAAGCGAGAGAGACCCGTACCCAACTCGAGAGAGTGGCGGCAGACTCACAGTCAAGAAAATATCCGGTGAGGTTTTAATTTTTTCTGAAAAACGATGTAGTTTTGGCTGCTTTCTTCTTCGCCCGTACCCAAGGCCATTGACCCGACCGGTGAGTTTTGGATTAATGGAACCGGGCTAAAACCGGTTCAACCGCTCCGGTTCGCGGTTTTTATGCGAACCGGTGGTTTCCGGTTTTTGGCCTATTTTTTTAATTTTCCGATTTTTTAAGAGAACCGACCGATTGGCACCGGTCCCCAATGAACCGGTTGAACCGGCCGGTCCGGTCCGGTTTTTAAAACCATGTAGCGACGTTGAGAAAGGTAGAGACCATGATCAGCCTGAATTGCTTCCACGCCCAAGAAAAAATTTAATGGACCAAGGTCCTTCACAGCAAAGTCTTGTTGCAATTGAGATATCAAAGAGTTGATAGAGGAGGAATTGGGTCCCGTGACAATTATGTCATCCACGTAAATGAGGAAGAAAATTGTGTCAGCCTTAGTTCTATAAATAAAAAGGGATGTGTCAGACTTACAGCCATGAAAACCAAGTTGAAGAAGACGATTACTGAGGCGAGAGAACCAGGCCCGTGGTGCTTGCTTCAGGCCATATAAGGCTTTGTGAAGATGACAAACATGATTCGGATAAGAAGCATGAACAAAACCGGGGGGTTGGGTCATGTATACATCCTCAGAGATAACGCCATGTAAGAAAGCGTTTGTAACATCGAGCTGTCGAATATCCCAGTTTGAAGCAACGGCAAGGGAAAGAACTGTTCGAATGGTGACAGGCTTAATGACAGGACTGAACGTTTCCCCATAATCAATGCCGGGTTGCTGATGAAATCCCTTAGCGACGAGGCGAGCTTTGTATCTTTCAGTAGAGCCATCTGCTTTTCGTTTGATACGAAAAACCCATTTACAACCAACTAGGTTCATGGTGGGTTTTGGTGGAACGAGTTTCCATGTGCCATTGTGAAGAAGAGCAGTGAATTCTGTATTCATGGCAGCACGCCAAGCTGGATGTTTGGAGGCAGCAGTGTAGGATGTGGGCTCTGTAGAGTCTTGATCTGTGGTAGCAAGGAGTGCTTTGGGAAGAGGATACTTGATAAGTGCCAGGGAAGAAGACTTTTGGTTTGCTAATGTTGTCTTTGCCTCGTGTTTGCATTGGGTGAACCACGGCCTGCATAACATCACATGGGACCTGCAATGAAGTATTAGTAGACACACGAGGGGATGTAGACGTGGGAGGAGATGACTCATTATGGGAAATAGAAGATGCTGGAATATGGAAGTTTGATGAAGTAGAGTCGGTGAGTGAAGGCTGTAGAGAATTTGGAGGAGATATTTGTGGAGAAGATATTTGTGGGGATAAGGATGTAGACGTGGTAGGAAATATTTGTGGAGGAGATTTTTGTGGAGATAAGGTTTGAGAGTTGGTGGGAGATATTTTAGGAGGTGGAGGCAGAGGATAAGAGGTATGGTTCGGTTTTGTTAAAGTTGGTAACCGTATGGATGAAGGTGGGACCAATGGAGTTGTGGGTGAATTTGAGGATGTGGCAAATGGAAAAACATGCTCATCAAAGACTACATTTTTGGCGATGTAGATGCGATTTGTGGTAGGATCAAGGCATTTATAACCTTTATGGTTGAGACTGTATCCCAGAAAAATACAACGAGTAGAGCGATAATCCATTTTGTGGGTATTATAGGGACGAAGGTGGGGCCAGCAAGCACACCCAAAGATTTTTAGAAAATTATAATCAGGAGTTTGTTTGAAGAGCAATTCAAGGGGTGATTTATTGGAAGTGACGGAAGAAGGAAGTCTATTTATGAGATACGTAGCCGTAAGAAAGGCGTCATCCCAATATTTTTGAGGTAGAGAGGCGGAAGCAAGAAGGGTGAGGCCGGTTTCGACAATGTGACGGTGTTTTCTTTCCACTGAGCCATTTTGGTGATGGGTGTGAGGACATGGAAGACGATGACGGATGCCAAGAGATTGAAAGAAGGTGTTAAGTTTCCTAAATTCGCCACCCCAATCAGATTGAACACATTTAATTTTTCTATCAAATTGACGTTCAACAAATAATTGAAATTTGAGAAAAATATTATAAACGTCAGATTTAGAAGTGATAGGAAAGAGCCAAATAAATTTAGAGAAATCATCCACAAAACAAACATAATAACGGTTTCCATTATATGAAAGTGTGGGAGCAGGGCCCCATACATCAGTAAAAATAAGTTCTAAAGGAAAACTAGACCTAGATGGAGACAAAGAAAAGGAAAAACGATGACTTTTGCCAAGTTGACAAGCGTGGCAAATAGGAAGAGTCTTATTTTTGCTAGTAGGAAGATGATGAGAGGAGAGAACTTGACGAACAATGTGGAGAGCAGGGTGACCAAGTCTTGAAAGCCATTGTTCAACGGACACACGTTCCCCTAATAGAGCGGTGGGTTTGATGAGTCGTTGAAGGGAATGGAGAGGATAAAGACCATTTTTACTCTTGCCGCTGAGAAGGGTGACACCCGAGGATAGATCCTTTACACAAAAAAAAGATGGGTGAAATTCAAAGAAAACATTATTATCTTTGGCAAATTGATAGACAGAGAGAAGGTTTTGACTGATATTAGGCACATGCAAAACATTGTTAAGAAAGAAATTTTTGCTAGAAGAACAGAGAATAGAGGAACCAATGTGATGAATGCGCAAACCTTGGCCATTACCGATGCGAACTTGATCTTGACCTGTATAATCTTCTGCATGGAGGTTTAAGTGACCATAATCAGCAGTGATGTGATTATTGGCACCAGTATTTGGGTACCAAGCCAGGTCCACAGTGGATGATGTAGAGGCAGCAAAAGCTTGTGGAGATTGGTTGGAGGAGACTTGGAAATTCTGGTCAAATCGGTGCCAACAAGTCTGGGCAGTGTGACCAACCTTAAGACAGATCTGACAAAAGGCACGAGAGGAGCCAGAAGTGCTGGAATAGAATTGAGGGGAGCCTCGGCCTCGAGAGGAGTTGGTGCGTCCACGACCACGGCCACGACCATGTTGGGAATAAAATTGACGGCCTCGATTTTGGGAGAGCTGGGACGTCTTGGCAGCAAAATTAGCAGTAGAAGCAGTGATATCAAGAGGGGAGAGAGCTTGCTGGTCAATACGCAATTCATGCGTAAGAAGGTGACCATAGAGTTCATCTAAAGGGAAGGCTTCCACGCGGGTGTTGACAGTGGCAATAAGAGAGTCATAATCGTGAGGGAGACCGGCAAGAATGTAGGAGGTGATGGCAGAGTCACTGATAGGTTCACCAATGGAGGCAAGAAGATCAGTACAAGCCTTGGCTTTCTGAAAATAATCAGTGATGGTCAGATTACCTTTCTTCAAGGTGGCAAGGGTATAGCGAGTGGTCATGACTCGTGCACGAGATTAAGAAGAGAACATCTTCTCTAATGCAAGCCAAACAGCACGGGAGGAGGTTAAACCAACTAAATAGGGAACAAGAGATTCAGATATGGTGGACATGAGAACACTTAATAGGAGTTGGTCAATCTCAAACCAAGAGGCATATGCGGGGTTAAGAACCAGATCAGTGGGGGAGGAAGGAGAAGCAATGTATTGAGGGGGATTAGCTGAATCATTATCAACATGGTGAAGAATTTTGTTTCCATTTATGTAGGGAATAATGACAGTTTTCCAAGAGAGGTAGTTGTCTTTTGTGAGTTTGAGTTGAAGGTGATTTGAGGGAGTGAGAATAGAGGTTGGACGATTTATTGGTGCTGCTGAATCAGTATTTGTATTTATAGAGGAAGACGAGGAATGAGAAGACATATTTGTGACGTTTAGTCAATATGGCTCTGATACCATATAAAGTTTAATTTTGTTTCTTCCTATTCAATTGATACAGGAGCCACTCACTGATATTTATATTAACAGATAACAATTTACAGATTGATAAATGGATGTACATGAAAGACTAAACTCCTATCACGCTATTAACTCTCCTTGGATGGATGTTTATCTTTTGAGATAATCATTGGTTGATTATCCTTTGTGATAATCATTAGTTGCTTCTGATATGGTGGTGCTATAACCGTTTGGGTAGAGGTTGTCTCAATAATCTCAAGTAACACTTTTTATGACCAATTTGAATCCTAACTCACTTTAAAAGAGAACTCACTAGGGAGAATTTTGAAAATGGAAGCCCAAGCACCCCTAATTAAGAAAATGTAGCCTAGCTTAAATAGTATGGTCTATTTTGATATCAGTTGCAGAGAGCACCAGAATATATGGGCCAATGCAGAACATATAGCTAATGCCTGAGATACCAATGTCTCACTAAAACACCCTTCACTATAGTTTTGAAATGACACAATTTTATTGTGATTACACATCCTCAGACATAATATGCTATGACAACAATTAAGTTGAGCAATATGGCTGTGCTCAAGAAATGCTAAGCTTCCCACAATCGAAATCAGCTCTCTTTAATATTAATCCGTGCAGATATGAAGTCAAAAACTTTTCTCTCAAGAAGTTCATCATCTTTCCTTCATTTTGGTATATAAAAGCAGCAAAACAAGATGTAGTGATGAGTTCAAATGCTCTCCACCTCCTTTCTTTGGCATACTTCTTCAGCCCCATTTCAATCCTCTTATGTTGCTCCATGTCTTCTTCACATGGTTCTTTCAATAAGGCTTCAGCAAGACATCTAGCTAATATCACACCATCTTCTAAAGCTGCACCCCCACCTTGGCCAATGTGTGGTGTCATTGGGTGGAATGCATCACCAGCTACACAAACATTGCTTTTGCTGATATTTCCCCATAGTAACTCCCATGGATGTCTATATATTAGCTGAGATGATATACACCCATCTGGTTCAGTGCTTTCTATGACTGCCCTCCATTGGTCAGGTAGCTTTACAAGTTTGTTCAACACAAATTGCTTCATCTTCGCCGGATTGTCTTGTAGCTCTTTGTCTACATTGACGAACCAGAAAAAGTAAGAATAGGAAACAAGTTAGCTAGTCAATAAGATAGCCAATGATTAATATGGTCCTTGAATTTGTTATCTTGTTATTTTGATAACATGATGAAATTTAGTGGAACCTTCTATTAACGGTTCCTAGCATTTGTATTTGGTTTTGCAACCTTGAGCCAAATTTTAAAGTAAAAAAATCACCTTTTATAATATATATATATATATATTATTTTAACTCCTTACTTTTAAATATACTATACATTTCACTCTTTGTTATAAAATAAAAGATATAGCAAGAGAATTGAAGAAGAGAAAGAAGAGAACTCTTTCTTAGAACTTTCTTATAAGGTGGTTATCCACTTTCAGAGAGAATTCTCTTAAGGAATTCAAGAATTTCTTATATATCTTACATAACTGAAACCACATATATATAGTGATTCAAGTGAACTATTCACATAATAATTCATGTTACTATGCAAGTACTATTCACTCAATAATTCAGCAAAAATCATTCATTAGGACTATTCATTTTGCCGACACTTTCTTTGATTGCCGACACTTTCTTCAATCATTCATATTCATAACAAACACTTTCTTCAATCATTCATATTCATAACACTCCCCCTTGGATGACCACTCACAAAGAATAAGCCTCGTTAAAACCTTGCCAGGAAAAAACCCAGTGGGATAAAAACCAGTGGCGAAGGAAAAAGAGTACAGTATTCTTGTGAACCTTTAAGTGCCTTTGGATTGCCTCATTAAAACCTTGCAAAGGAAAACCCAGTCGGAAAAACCTTAGCGAAGGAAAAAGAGTACAATCAGCACATATCCCTCAGAGTATTTACTACCCTCAAGAGTACATAAATCTTCAATTTAAAAAAATCCTTATGTCGACGCAAGCCAATATTATGAACAATCTTCTGAAATGTCTAAGTTGTTTAAGTTGTCACTTGATCGTATCTGTTTGACATCAATATCACAGCTCTTCTGGAGCTTTATGTGTATAAAAGAATTTTAGGTAAGATGTGTTTATTTCATGAATTGCGACATCTTTGTTCGCTTGATAAATCTTCATGCAATAGCAGTGTTGTCACAAATGAACAGTATTCTATTTCTGATCATCCTTTGGTCTGGATCAGTAAGATATCATGCGTCTGCATTTCCCATTAACTGCGGATTTGATTAAGTACAATTTGCAAAATACATCAGAGTATTAATTGCACTAATGTATGGTACTTCAAGACCATAAATTTCTTTATACTCTTCTTGAGGGCGAAAATAGTCTTTCTTAACATCAAGTGACCAATCAACCATTGGAGTATTCAAAAGATAAGTTTTATTCATATGGAAGTGCTTTAGGACTTCCTCTATGTATCTTGACTGGTGAACAAGGATTCCATTTGGAAAGTGTTCAACTTGCAAGTCAAGACAAAATTATATTTTACCGAGATCTTTCATCTTGAATTCATTCTTTATATGATTGGCAATTTTGTGAACTCTTCAGGAGTTTCAGCAAGATTTAACATATACCACAATAATAGCAAATCGGGATTCTCATTCTTTAATGCATGGACAAATATGGATTCTTCTTAAATCCTTCTTAAAAATATTTGCTAAGACAATTGCACCACATGCACCCAGATTATTTTAAACCATATCAGAATTTTTGTTACTTAGTATAGTATATCCTTCAGGGATTATATGTTGAGGCATTCCATATCCTTCAGGGATTTTAAATTATATGCTTTAAGCATTTTATATCCTTTAAGGATTTTAAATTGTATGCTTCAAGCATTCTATATCCTTTAAGAATTTTAAATTGTATGCTTCAAGCATTCTATATTCTTTAAGGATTTTAAATTGTATGCTTCAAGCATTCTATATTCTTTAAGGATTTTAAATTGTATGCTTCAAGCATTTTATATCCTTCAGGGATTTTGAATTATATGCTTCATGAATCTTTGTTACTTGGTAGGAAATATCTTTTAGGGATTATATGCTTCACGCATTTTAAATCTTTCAGGGATGTTCAATAATTCATATAGATATGCACATATCCAATCTACCAAGTTAATCAAGATTCTGAATGAAATTGTATCCATTACATGAGCCTATATTTCTTTATAATTGTACTAGATTTTTGCAAGAAACCTTATTTCATAAGTCGTACTTTGTACTTCATAGTACAAATACCCACATGTATTTAAACAGACATTACACCTTTAGGTGTATGGACTATAAGTCCAAATATTTCATAATTTACTCATGAGTTTAGCTCTATTTGAATTCCACATTAGCCAAGCATTTCCACGTCGACATTTTTCGACGGTTTGTGGTTCAAATTCACCATCATTACTTCTGGTAATGTTAAGAGCAAATATATTGTCGATAACAAATTTATTTCTATCCAATATTTCTCCTGTATAATATATCGAGATCTCGAAATTTCAAGTACCATTTTTCTCTTCAGGAGATTCCACTGCAGGGGATAACTCTTCAGGAATTTCCTCTTTTGGAAGTTTATTTTCAAGAGATATTGTACACAATTTTGGATAGAGTAATTATATTATTGCCTGTTTCATGGGTATAGCCTCTTCATGGGTTGCGACTTGTTTTTCTTGTGTTTTTCTCTTCTGTGAAATCTTATCTTTAGCACTGACAAATCTTTCACGCTTCAAGCGTGTCTTAGATATACTTGTTGCTATATCAATTAATTTTCCTTCAGGGAATTCAATCCCTACTGGGGTATTAGCAGCTAGAAAATAGGATTTCAAATTTTCTTATTGTCAATAAACACATGTAATAATACCTTACAAACAAATAATTCTTTAAACTTACAGTTCACATTGATTTGTGTAAGGATCAATATAAGATAGTTTTATCATGTTTCTGGCAACAAATTTTCTCCCCCTAATGGTGGGGAGACTATTTCAAAATTATCATGATTGTATATAATGAAATTAATATCAAAATATAATCAACCAAGTACATAAATTTGAAGCATGTAAACACATTATCAATATACAATCATTACCATTATTTCAATAAGGAAATTAGATCAATTTGAGATATGATGACCCTTGCCGTGTTCTTGAAGTGCAGATTAATTAAGCAATCAGGAAAGGATATGGGTGGATACCCATATACAAGTAACTCTCTCTCTTCTATCATACAAAGTCGCAGGAGTATTAAGAGTGTATGCCAGAGATCTTTCCATTGACTTGGAGGATGAGAAAGATACTTCACCTAAGAAGCATGATCAAAGATAATCTTGCTTCGTAGGAATTTGATAAAAAATAATCTTGCTTCTGTCTGAGAACATTAAATTGTTGATTTTATGAATCAGTTTGTGATGCTGCATCTTTTTAGAGTATAGAAGAATTGATGAGAGAATAAGATCTGAGAGGTGCGATATGCAATAAAGAAGAGAAACGAATTTATAGGATAGACACGTGGGTAAATGAACAGTTCAGAAGGCGTTACGTGTGTGGCTTATCCAATCACACACGCCAGAGACACCAATGATTCAGGAAGTTTGAAAAATGATAGCTGCTTTTTCAAAAAGGAGATCTTGTTGACACATCGAGTCCTGAGTCAGTGACTTTTCCATATGCGTTAAATCTCGAATTTCAACAAACGTTGAAATTTGAGGAAAGTGTGTCTCGGGAGTCGGATGACAAGTAATCGCACAGACTATTCTCGGGAGTCGGATGACAGATAATCGCACAAACTGCTTTCATTCAAAAATCTGAAGTTTATTTATCACACTCTGGTTTTGGATGAACTTCATTCATCATTTTCAAAATTTTATCTTAATCTCTCATTAGATTTTCTAGGATGACTTCCTCTTCTTCTCAAAACAACCATGATGCAATTAACCTAAATGTTGTGCCTAGCGCAGTGCCAGAGGTCTGGCGTTCATACTTCCTATCCCCGAACGGCCCTGTCACGGTAACTGATTCCGTGATGCTAAGTGGTACAACTGCAACTGTAATAGCTGCGGGTCTCCTCACTCCGGAGGATGGAAGAATATTGGCTGGGGGGACAGATCCTCAAACCATTAATGACTCAATGGCACTCACTATTCAGTGTGTTGCCTCTGTTTCTAACATGGGACGACGTCTGCATGTTAGAAATCATTAAGTTCGAGCGCTGTGCTCCCAAGTTACCATTCTGCAGCGGTTGCTCAAAGATAACAAGAAGAAAGTAGGGGAGCTTAAAGAGAAAAATAAAGGACTAGAGAAACTCGTGGATTCTTATACTAATGATTTAGTAGTACGGTCCACAAAACAAAGTAAGACCACAGTCGAGTTTCAAAAGTAGTACGAGAGGCTACTTGTTGAGGTGAAAGAATTGGCTTCTCGCCCAATTCCTTATTAGAAAAAGGAGGCCATCTGCATGTTAGAAATCATGAATTTAGAGCGCTGCGCTCCCAAGTTACCATTCTGCAGCGGTTGCTCAAAGACAATAAGAAGAAAGTAGGGGAGCTTAAAGAGGAAAATAAAAGACTGAAGAAACTTGTGGATTCTTATGCTAATGATTTAGTAGCACGGTCCACAAAACAGAGTAAGACAACAACCGAGTTTCAAAAGCAGTACGAGAGGCTACTTGTTGAGGTGAAAGAATTGGCTTCTCGCCCAATTCCTTATTAGAAAAAGGAGGCCACTACATTTTTTTAAGGAATTGGGCGAGAAGCCAATTCTTTCACCTCAACAAGTAGCCTCTCGTACTGCTTTTGAAGCTCGGTTGTTGTCTTACTCTGTTTTGTGGACCGTGCTACTAAATCATTAGCATAAGAATCCACAAGTTTCTTTAGTCTTTTATTTTTCTCTTTAAGCTCCCCTACTTTCTTCTTGTTGTCTTTGAGCAACCGTTGCAGAATGGTAACTTGGGAGTGCAGTGCTCTAACTTCATGATTTCTAACATGCAGACGTCGTCCCATGTTAGAAACAGAGGCAACACACTAAATAATGAGTGCCATTAAGCCATTAATGGTTTGAGGATCTATCCTCCCAGCCAATATTCTTCCATCCTCCGGAATGAGGAGACCCGCAGCTACTACAGTTGCAGTTGTACCACTTAGCATCACGGAATAAGTTACCGTGACAGGGCTGTTCAGGGATAGGAAGTATGGACGCCAGACTTCTGGCGCTGCGCTAGGCACAACATTTAGATTAATTGCATCATGGTTGTTTTGAGAAGAAGAGGAAGTCATCCTAGAAAATCTAATGAGAGATTGAGATAAAATTTTGAAAATGATGGACGAAGTTCATCGAAAACCAGAGTGTGATAAATAAACTTCAGATTTTTTAATGAAAACAATCTGTGCGATTACCTGTCATCCGACTCCTGAGACACCTTTTCCTCAAATTTCAACGTTTGTTGAAATTCGAGATTTAACGCATATGGAAAAGTCACTGACTCAGGACTTGATGCGTCGACAAGATCTTTTTTTTTAAAAAGCAGCTATCATTTTTCAAACTTCCTGAATTATTGGTGTCTCTGGCGTGTATGATTGGATAAGCCAGACATGTAGCGTCTTCTGAACGGTTTATTCACCTGCGGGTCTATCCTATAAATTCGCTTCTCTTCTCCATTGCATATCGTACCTCTCAGATCTTTCTCTCTCATCAATTCTTCTACACTCTAAAAGGATGCAACATCACAAACTGATTCATAGAATCAACAATTTAATGTTCTCAGACAGAAACAAGATTATTTTTTATCAAATTCCTACGAAGCAAGATTATCTTTGATCATGCTTCTTAGGTTAAGTATCTTTCTCATCCTCCAAGTCAATGGAAAGATCTCTGGCTTAAGTAGAGGTATATGAATTAAAATGGAAATATATTAATTGGGCCAATTAGTAAAGAAAATATAAGTTTTGTTATGAATTATTTCCAAGCTGCCAACAGATGAATTCACTCATTGCAGTTGCTGACACTTTGCATAATGACATTCAATAATTGAGTGAATAGTACTCAAATAGTACTTGTATAGTAACATGAATTATTATGTGAATAGTATTCTTGAATCACTATAAATAGGTGGTTTCAGTTATGTATAAAATATAAGAAATTCTTGAATTCCTTAAGAGATTTCTCTCTGGAAGTGGATGACCACCTTATAAGAAAGTTTTAAAAAAGAGTTTCTCTTCTTTCTCTTCTTCAATTCTCTTGTTATATCTTTTATTTTATAACACATTATCAGCACGAAACTCTAACCAAATCTTAAGAAAGGAGTTGTTCTCACTTTGTCTCCAACCTACTGTAAGTTTATTCTTAAGAATTGATAATTTTATTATCTTACTTACATGTTATTATATTGATCTATAGTTTATAAATTTTATGGATTATGAAATCCTATGGATTTTATGTTAAAGATATTATATCTAATGATATTATTAAATATGATCTATTATAAATTAAGCAATTTCATTACATTTATTTTATTACTTTAAGCTTATTAAGATGACAATCACGCATCTCAACAGGATCGTGTAAAAGAAATGATTTAAGAGGAAACGTATGGATGCACCATAAGCTGCACCTTACAAGAACTCCTTATAGATATTGTGCACCAGAAACTGCACCTTACAAGAACTCCTTATAGATATGGATGCACCAGAAATTGCACCTTACAAGAACTCATTATCAATGAATGCACTTGAAGTTGCAAAATTATAAAAGTGTAAGTGAATACAGCTTTACACTTGATGCACCTGAAGTTGCAAAATTTTAAAAGGTGTAAGTGAATAAAATTCTGTACTTTCTAAATCAGCTCACAATTAAATTATGTGAGGGAAAATATCTGAAGAAGACATATTGGAAAATGAAAAATTATATATTATATAAAAGTGCTCCTGAAGTAGCAATATCAAGAACGTAAGTTCAAGAACTCTGAACTAACATTGCCTTCCATTGGTTAAGCAAAATAATAAGATTTTGCTAAAAATCCTCAAGTTCTATCTGACCAATTATATACCATTCCCTGAAGTGAATGAAACCTCATTTGATAACGAAAAGGTCGTGGACGTAGAAGTGGTATGAACAAAATCAAGAAGGATGTACTCAAATATGCTCTAAAAAAGGATATTACACCTTATCACCTGAAGTGAAATTATTAACAATAAATTTTATTGATCCAGAAGATCAGACTGATCTAGAAGATCACATGAGTTATTTTAAAATCCTAAATAAAATGGATATCACTCATTTGATTTCCTCTAGGATACAAATGGATAATTAATAATTTGGTTGAATATAGATACCAGTTAACATATTCTTCTTGATCATATTTTGTTATGTTTATGGAATCTCATTAAATTGCATATATTGAGATTTAATACCATATTCTTAAAGATCATGTGCATAAGATGGGCATGTTATACTTGAATTTGTTAAGTATATCAATGGGATGACATACTCATGAAACTTCTCCAAGAGAATCATTCTTATACATTTCATAGAGAACTCAGTATGAGTAAAGTAATCCGATTAAATTAATTCTCTTGGGAAAGATTTTATGTTTATCCATATGATTTTGAACACTAGGTTGTATGCCCAGTTATATGTATGAGTATGTCCATGCATAAAAGGTGAAATAAGCTCATCAATAACAAACATGATTTTATTATAAAAAGAGGCCAATGCATTTTTTTTTTTAAGGAATTGGACGAGAGGCCAATTCTTTCACCTCAACCAGTAGCTTCTCATACTACTTTTGAAGCTCGGTTGTGGTCTTACTCTGTTCTGTGGATCGTGCTACTAAATCATTAGCATAAGAATCCACGAGTTTCTTCAGTCCTTTATTTTCTTCTTTAAACTCCCCTACTTTCTTCTTGTTGTCTTTGAGCAACTGCTGCAAAATGGTAACTTGGGAGCGCAGTGCTCGAATTTCATGATTTCTAACATGCAGACGTCGTTCCATGTTAGAAATAGAGGCAGCACACTGAATAGTGAGTGCCATTGAGTCATTACTGATTTGAGGATCTGTCCTCCCAGTCAATACTTTTCCATCCTCTGGAGTGAGGAGACCCGCAGCTACTGCCATTGCAGTTGTACCATTTAGAATCACGGAATCAATTACTGTGACAGGGCCGTTCGAGGATAGGAAGTATGGACGCTAGACCTCTGACGCTGCGCTAGGCACAACATTTAGATTAATTACATTATGGTTGTTTTGAGAAGAAAAGGAAGCCATCCTAGAAAATCTAATGAGAGATTAAGATAAATTTTGAAAATGATGAATGAAATTCATCGAAAATCAGAGTGTGATAAATAAACTTCAGATTTTTTGAAAGAAACGAAAACAATCTATGCGATTACCTGTCATCCGACTCCTGAGACACGATTTCTTGTCATCCGACTCCCGAGACACCTTTTCCTCAAATTTCAACGTTTGTTGAAATTTCAAGATTTAACGTATATGGAAAAGTCACTAACACAGAACTTAATGCGTTGACAAGATCTTCTTTTTGAAAAAGCAACTATCATTTTTCAAACTTCCTGAAACATCGGTGTCTCTGGCATGTGTGATTGGATAAGCCAGACACATAGCGCCTTTTGAACCGTTCATTCACCTGCGTATCTATCCTATACATTCGCTTCTCTTCTCCATTGCATATCACACCTCTTAGATCTTACTTTCTCATCAATTCTTCTGATAAAATGATGCAGCATCACAAACTAATTCATAAAATCAGCAATTTAATTTTCTTAGACAGAAGCAAGATTATTTTTTATCAAATTCTTATGAAGCAAGATTATCTTTGATTATGCTTCTTAGGTGAAGTATCTCTTTCATCCTTCAAGTCAATGAAAGGATTTCTAGCATACACTCTTAATATATTTTCCTCATCCAAGTCGCTGGAAAGATCTCTGGCATACACTCTTAATACTCCTGCAACTTTGTATGACAGAAGAGAGAGAGAGTTACTTGTATATGGGTGTCCACCCATATACTTTTCTGATTGCTTAATCAATCTACACTTTAGGAACACGGCAAGGAGCATCATATCTCAAATTGATCTAATTTCCTTGTTGCAATAATAGTAATGATTGTATCTTGATTATGTGTTTACATGTTTTGAATTTATGATATTTGGTTGATTATAGTTTGATATGAATTTCATTATATACAATCATGATAATTTTGAAATAATCTCCCCACCATTAGGGGGAGAAAACTCGTTGCTAGAAGCATGACAAAACTATGTTATCTTGATTCTTACACAAATCAATGTGAATTATAAGTTCAAAGAATTATTTATTTGTAAGGTATTGGATAAGATAGTTTTGTAAAAGAAAATAAGTCGCAGCCCATGAAGAGGCTATACCTATGAAATAGGCAATAATGTAATTACTCTATCCAAAGTTGTGCACAATATCTCCTGAAAATAAATCTCCAGAAGAGGAAACTCCTGAAGTAGAATCTCCTGAAGAGATAGATGGTACCTGAAATTATGAGATCTCGATATATTATACAGGATAAATATGGGATAGAAATAAATTTTTTGTCGACGATATATTTGTCCTTAACATTACCAAAGTAATGATGGTGAATTTAAACCACAAACCGTCGAAAAAGTTCGACGTAGAAATTATTGGCCAATGTGGAATTCAAATAGAGTTAAACTCATAAGTAAAATATGAAATAGTTGGATCTGTAGTCCATACACCTAAAGGTGTAATGCCTGTTTAAATACATATGGGTATTTGTACTATGAAGTACAAAGTACGACTTATGAAATAAGGTTTCTTGCAGAAATCTAATACAATTATAAAGAAATATATACTCTTGTAATGGATACAATTTCATTCAGAACCTTGATTAACTTGGTAGATTGGATATGCGCATATCTATATGAATTATTGAACATTCCTGAAGGTGTGAGAACCACGACCCTAAAACCATCCCTTTTTTTTAGATGAGGGTCTAAACATGGTTCCCAAAATGGGGATTTTCACTGTTTTCCATCCTAATCACTAGGGGAAATTACAAATGGAGTCGCCACCTAACTTTTGTACAAAAAAGCTAAGAAAAAAAGTAAAATATTTTATATATTGATGAAATAAATAATACAATATTTTGGGGAATAAACAAATTACATGATTTTGCCCTAGATACAATCTAAGGAAAAATAAAATTACAAGGCTTTGTGTCCTAAATACAATCTAGAAAACAGAAGTAAAAGGATACATGAACTAATCTAACTTCCCCTAAGATTAGGGTTCGGGGGCTAGGGGATTGAGTGGGAAGGTGTTAGACACTCACCCAACCTGACCTAAGTCAGTCTCTAAGGATTCCCTAATCTATAGTTCACGACTCAATAAACAAACCAACTAGCTTTGACTCATATCATCATATAGTACATGAAAACACAAGATAAAAGAAAAAATGATTAATCAACTAAACTAAAACAACAGATTATCCAAGAGAAACTAAATCTAACCTAGATAGCATATTTGATGCAAGAAAATGTCTTAGACTCAACTAAAGAAACCTTAAGAACACATTCTAACCTAGTTCGCATGCAATGGATGATCCAGATCTTATTACCTTCATGCATCATTAAGCATCAATCCAACTTATATTCAATAAATCATTCGTAGTTGACATAGTTGAATATTAACCTAGATTTCAAGTGAAAAGCCATGTAAAGCAATAGTAAATGGAATCAAATTGACATACGGTTCACGTGGAATAAAATTATAAAAGCAAAAACTAATCTAATCTACACTACTTAACCATGAGATATGTTAACGTAGATCAAAAAACTAAAACTTAAACATGTTCAAATCCTACTTTATCATATTGAATGAGAGGCTTTGAACAATAAAACTTAAAAAAGATTATAGCTTTACTTACATGTGTTTGATGAAGAGTAGGTCCACGGACCCCTTTTGATGGTTAAGTCATAGAAGAACTTAAAGAAGAAATTCGGGTATTGGTTGCAACACCCAGATGATGCGGCATCAATACAGATCTTTGTATGAGAAAGGCAATTGTACCAACTCCAATTTTCCCAACCGGAAAATTGATTCTTGAGAGAAAAATCGTTAAATTTGGTTAAAAGAGATTAAAGAAATGGAATTAAAAGATTGGAAATAGAGATTACAAAAAATGGCTTTTGTAATCTCTGGACTTGAATATAAGAACACACTTGTGTTCTTATTCCAAAGTCTAACCCTTTGCAAAAATTCTCTTGAATTTTGCTTCGGATTGCTCTAACTAATTTTTCCAACCTCTTGTTAAAATGAGAATATTTTCTATTTATATGGTAGCCCTAAAATGAACCTACCCATGTTTTGGACCTCATGGGAGTGCATTAGGGTTTTGGAAATTGGATATACTTCATGAAAATCCTGAAATTCTGGCTGATTTTTAGGCTCTAATTGCGGGCTCGTTTGACCCTCTAAACATTCAAATTTGGAGATGGTCATCAGACACATATTTGTACCCCATCATGTCAGCTTTTCAGCCCAATTTGAATCAACTCAAACGGATAATTGAGTCAAAAGTTATGGTCAAAATACCAACCAGTGTACGGGCTAGAATCCAAATCCGAATTGGGCTTTGGATAATTCCGGGTTTTTTCACCTTTGGTCAACTTCTAGTGGATTTATAAGTCCTTATTTGGCTGAATTCCAGATTTCTTAATTCTAATCAATTTATTAATAATTAATATGATAATTATTGGTCAAAATAATTATCCCATTAGTTAAAAATAAATCAATTTAAGAATTATCCTTTGATGAATATCTTGTGCATGAATACTTACCATTTTAAGGTGTTCTAAACCAATAGGAATTATTTATTAATTGATTTTAATTTAATCCTTTAGAGGACCAATCAAATTAATTAACAAGTAATCTTATGCATGTGAGCTTATGGTAAATATCATTTCAACCAATCAAATTTATTTCCTTAATAAAATCTTGGTTTTTGATCTGATTTCCAATCCGAAAAATGCACTCTCATTCTTAATTCAATTTTGATCACTTAAAATATGATTTTAAATTTATGGACCAAATTTGAATTTTCAAGCTTGTGAAATTACCATTTTACTTTTTATGCACTAAAGTGTAAAAAAGTAAAATTAATGGTTGCAAAATGGGGTGTCAACAGAAGGATTTAAAATGCCTGAAGCATATAATCCCTAAAGGATATTTCCAACCAAGTAACAAAGATTCATGAAGTATATAATTCAAAATCCCTGAAGGATATAGAATGCTTGAAGCATACAATTTAAAATCCTTAAAGGATATGGAATGCATGAAGCATACAATTTAAAATCCCTAAAGGATATAGAATGCTTAAAGCATATAATCCCTGAAGAAAATCAAGCATATAATGTCTGAAGGATATACTATACTAAGTAACAAAAATTCTGATATGGTTTAAAGCAATCTGGGTGCATGTGGTACAATTGTCTTAGCAAATATTTTTAAGAAGGATTTAAGAAGAATCCATATTTGTCCATGTGTTAAAGAATGAGAATCCCAATTTGCTATTATTGCGGTATATGTTAAATCTTGCTGAAACTTCTGAAGAGTTCACAAAACCGCCAATCATATAAAGAATGAATTTGAGATGAAAGATCTCGGTAAAATATAATTTTATCTTGACTTGTAAGTTGAACATTTTCCAAATGGAATCCTTGTTCACCAGTCAAGATACACAGAGGAAGTCTTGAAGCACTTCCATATGAATAAAACTTATCCTTTGATTACTCCAATGGTTGATTGGTCACTTGATGTTAAGAAGGACCATTTTTGCCCTCAAGAAAGTATAACGAAATTTATGGTCTTGAAGTACTATACATTAGTGCAATTGATACTCTGATGTATTTTGCAAATTTCACTTAATCAAATCCACAGTTAATGAGAAATACAAACGCATGATATCTTTTTGATCCAGACCAAAAGATGATCTGAAACAGAATACTATTCACATTTGACAATACTGCTATTGTATGAAGATTTATCAAGCGAACAAAGATGTAGCAATTCATGAAACAAACACATCTCACCTAATATTCTCTAGAAGAGCGGTGATACTAATGTCAAGCAGATATGGTCATGTGACAACTTAGACAGTCCAGAAGATTGTTCATAATATTGGCATGCGTCGACATAAGGACCTTTTTCATTGACAATTGAAGATCTATGTACTCATGAGGGGGAGTAAATACTCTGAAGGATATGTGTTGATTGTACTCTTTTTCCTTTGCTAAGGTTTTTTCCATTGGATTTTTCTTTGCAAGGTTTTAATGAGGCAATCCAAAGGCACTTAAAGGTTCACAAGAATACTGTACTCTTTTTCCTTCGCCACTGGTTTTTATCCCCTGGGTTTTTCCTTGGCAAAGTTTTAACGAGACTTATTCTTTGTGAGTGGTCATCCAAGGGGAAGTGTTATGAATTATTTCCAAGCTGCCGACAGATGAATTCACTTATTGCAGCTGCCGACACTTTGCACAATGACATTCAATAATTGAGTGAATAGTATTCAAATAGTACTTGCATAGTAACATGAATTATTATGTGAATAGTACTCTTGAATCACTATAAATAGGTGGTTTCAGTTATGTATGAAATATAAGAAATTCTTGAATTCCTTAAGAGAATTCTCTCTCGAAGTGGATGATCACCTTATAAGAAAGTTCTAAGAAAGAGTTTCTTTTCTTTATCTTCTTCAATTCTCTTGCTATATCTTTTATTTTATAACCAGTTCAATATAATCCTATAACTTAGTCTACACACATGCATGTGAGAAGTTACATTAAAGGGTTTAGGACATCTAAAGTGTATTTAAATAAAGTGAATATCCCCAATAGTTGTACAAAGACCAATTTTAGGTCTGTTGATCCCCAAACCCTCGACATAACCAACATTGTAGATTATGCTACACATACATCCTACCGATCTCTCGATTGGAGATTTCTCCTAACAAAATATCCTACTCCACATTTTGTATAAACTTTTTTATCTCCTGAAGTTGAGCATATCCTCAATTTCTCAATGGTGATTAATTTGGTTAACATTGTAGAATTTTGACTCCTGTAGATCTTCTCAAGTGACAATACTTTAGATGTCATCTAGAAGATTAAAAATGAAGAAGTATCTTAACTGTATGTTCCTTCTTTTTTTTTTAATAAGTTGACATGGCCTTTTTAATGTTAATTAAATATTTTTTAATTATTCTATTAGCCACCTCAACAAATCCGTTAGTGAGATGACGACAATGACCAAAATGGAAACGGTTGAAACACTCAAGAACCAAAATAAAACATTTCAAACCACAAGGACCAAAATGAAAACACTTCGATTATATAAGGACCAGAAGTATCTTTATGCCTAACGAAAATGTAGCCTAGTATAACTAGTATGGTCTTCTTTTGGTATCAGCCGCAAAGAGCATCAGAATATATGGGCCAATGCTAAACAACATATGGCCAAAGGCTACTAATCTCACTAAAACACCAAAATAGAATGTGCTATGCTACATTTGATTTCTAATATGCCATATGACAGCAATTAAATTGAGCAATGTGGTTGTGCTCAAGATATGCTAAGCTTCCCACAATCAAAATCAGCTCTCTTCAACAGCAACCCGCGCAGATATGAAGCCAAAAACTTCTCTCTCAAGAAGTTCATCATCTTTCCATCATTTTGTTGTATAAAACCAGCAAAATAAGATGTAGTGATGAGTTCAAATGCTCTCCACCTTCTCTCTTTGGCATACTTCTTCAACCCCATTTCAATCCTCTCATGTTGCTCCTTGTCTTCTTCACTTGGTTCTTTCAATAAGGCTTCAGCAAGACATCTAGCTAATACAACACCATCTTCTAAAGCTGCACTCCCACCTTGGCCAATGTCTGGTGTCATAGGGTGGAATGCATCACCAGCTACACAAACATTGCTTTTGCTGATATTTCCCCATAGTAATTCCCATGGATGTCTATATGTTAGCCGAGATGATATAAACCCATCTAGTCCAGTGCTTTCTATGACTGCCCTCAAATGGTCAGGTAGCTTTTCAAGTTTGTTTAACACAAATTGCTTCATCTTAGCCGGATTATCTTGTAGCTCTTTGTCTAAATTGAGAAACCAAAAACAAGTTAGCTAGTTAATAAGATCGGCAATGATTAATATGGTGCTTGAATTTGTTATCTTGCTATTTTAATAAGATGATAAAATTTAGTGGAACCTTCCATTAACGTGTCCTAGCATTTATATTTGGTTTTGCAACCTCTAACCAAATTTTAAAGCAAAAAATCACTTAAAAAAAAAGAAAAAAAAGAAAAAAAAGAGTATTTTAACTCTCCACTCTCCACTCTTCAAATACATTATACATCTCACTTCATTTTTTAGAATAAAGCGAGAGAGAGGAGAGATTGAAAGTCTAAATAACAAAATAGAAGAAAAGTTTTACAAAATGTTATAGTACTCTCCAAACTTACTGAGCATTGTAAAGTTTTGCAAAAATTTGAATAGTGTTAGAGAGTCGGATGTGGGACTTTTTTTGGTGATTCTTCAAAACGTTACAGTAGTGTTGAATTTGACTAATAATATGCCTTGAAGAACCGGATGCTATGCTCTAAACATAACTTCTCTTGAGAAGAGGGAGCCCGAATGGGAGTGAAGGGTTTACCTGGAGAGGAGGAAGCCCAAGTGACATACCAAAATAAAGTCTTATCATCACAAGGGCGGCAACCAAATCGGACACCATTCCCAAAGAACTGTGTAGATTTGGGCCCATATTCATGGCTGTCAATGGACTCTGTGTAGCCCCTAATTGCAGATCGCCCTGTAAAAGTGGGCTTCTTCAAGCCCAACCACTTTGCCACCACCGAGTTTACTCCATCACAACCAATCAATACCTTTCATCCACAAATTGGAACATAGATCGTTTGAGATATTAGACTCTTCAGTCACATTTGATAGTGAATTTTTCATTATGGATATCGGTTATATGTTTGCCAATACAATTTTTTTTTTTTTTCTCACCAATAAGTCTAAGCATAACATTTTTCAATAGTGTTGATATGATATGTTGTGATTAGTACATAATAAAAATGATGTCAGTGATGGACTCATATAAATATGACATTACTCTAATCACAACAGACCATATCGGCTGAAAAATTTTGTGTCCATAACATTACACTTTTTCTTACCTTGGTTTTGAGGATGGTTCCATCAGTAAGATGCACTAGCTTATAAAAGCCAGATTCCTCAATGCAGACCACCTTGGAGGAATACCTAATGGTGCCACTTGGGAGTTCTTTTGCAAGGGCTTCCAACAACTTCTTTCTTTTCACACAACGAACTTCATGGTTTCCTCTTTGACATCACAACCCATAGTTTTTAGAACACTCTCATAAGCATGACCAAAAACAAAGTGTAGTTATGAGAAGATGAAATGGTAACTTACTTTGCTTGAAATGATGTCTCTGAAGTAGCAAGTCCTGAAATTGTGGATACAACTATTGTCCTACATTCAAAAAATCACGTGAAAAAGTTAAATTTTGTATTATGTGGTTTGCTTTTGTTGGTATGGAATACCATGTGACTATAATCCGACAGTAACTAATAATTACTCCATCTTCTTTGATGACAATACATACGAAGAATGAAGCATTAAGCAGAACTCTTTTATGGTTAAAAGAGAATCTCAGAAGTGCACCAATCATTGGATAAATAAGTGTCATAGAAGGCACATCTAACTACCCTCAATCTTATTTGAAAATTTGTCATATAGATGTTAATGACTGTCATCTCAAAGTTATGTTCTCTGCTTAATATCATGAATTTCCAAATACACCTTCTGTGCAAGTTAGACTGTACATGTCCCTAACTTTAATTAATTTTGGGTAGACAAATAGTAGACACTGTTTTTGTTTCTCCTTTTTTTTTTTGCTAAACCACTGTTTTTGTTTCTCTTCAATTTAACATAAAGTGACAAGTGATATCAACGGAGTATAGTTCAAGTGACATTTTACCCCTATCAGTGAAGAATGTATCTTGTGCAACGATGATATGCAATGGATGTGCAAAATAATCATTGCTACGTGACGTAGGCGGAAAGCCACAAGAAACAAAATACAAGGGGAGGATTCCACGAGAGAAAGAAAAGAAAAAAAACTTCTCTAAAATATCATTAATCAAATTCTATATTAAAAATTCATTTACAAACTTGGAGGCCAATTTAAAGGCTTCATAAAAATTTATTGACAAGAAAAATATATTCTAAAAGAGACCCTAATTAATAGCCTACCATAAAGGATCCTAATGTGACTAGAAAACATTAAAAACACCTAAAATCAAGGAAATAACAACCCTAAATCTAAAATTTCAAAAATTACATAACAATATCAAAATTCATAAATAACAAAAATTAAATCAGTATGGGTGGCATGAGTTACGGCCTTTTATGGGGTTGATCTGTACCTTGCTTGAGTTTTTTTTTTTTTTTTTTTTTATACTTTTAGGTGTTCGGATCAGCGCGCATGCTTGAGTTAGTTTACATAATTTAAAAAATATAAAAATAATAATAATGACAAGTGATTGACTGATGGGCAAATATTGGTATATAGGCAGAGTTACCCCTGAATTAGGAAATGTTGTTGGCGTAGGGAGTCAGCAATGCCAACAGCATCCAAAGCCTTCCAAGCATTCGTCCACAGTGTCAAAGCAAATCCTGTGTTTCTCAAACTATCCCAAGATTCCAAGACTAAGCTCCTAACTCCCAACCTGCATATATATATGTTAACTAAAGCTTCAATTTGTAATCACAAATAGTATATACATAACATGAGTCTAGAGAGTAGAGAGTTCTGTTGGTTTTTTGGGGGTACCTGTATAGTCCCAAGGATGTTGTGAGGCCTGCTATTCCTGCTCCCACAATCACAACGTCTTCAACTATTTCCATGATCGTGTTTTTTTTCTTCTAATGGTAATCCAATATCTCCAATTGTATAGTTATTGGACAGCTTTGATTCGCTTGAAAGAGTCTTTTATAACTAATTGAAAGAGTCTTTTATATATATATTCCTCTTCCATTGGTTATAAGAGACACCACTAACTACTGCCTAGTTGATAATGGAAGAGGAATATTAAGATGAGATTATAGAGGTAACAATCACATTCCTTTCCTTGACAACTGCATTTATGGCACAAATTGAAGAAGTTACGTATACGCTTGAATGCTGCCGGTGTTAGGCACTTAGTCAGGTCAAGGTGTTAGGCACTTGGTCAAAATTTGTTATCTGTCATTTACTAGAAGAAGGTGAAGAGACAAAATTAAAGTCAGACAAAATATTTTTAAGAAAATTAAAATCTAAATTAATAGTAGACAAATCCATTAATAAAATTACCGTGTCCACACAGACTATATATCTCTAATATCAAAAGGTAAAAGGCAAAAATATTCTCTTTATCTATCCATCTTAATTCTTGAACCCTTTTTTATTTATTTATCTCGACCTTACTGTTCTCCTTCTTTAAACGTCTACCCCTTTCTGCTTTTTTTTTTTTGTTCGTGTGAACAACGTGCCTATGATAGCCTATTCACCTTCTCAGTTCTCACAGACTCTACAGTGCACACGGTATTGCTTGTCTGCCTTGTCCTTATCTTCTTTGTACCAATCAGTTTATCACGTGGGTTGATCACAGTTTGAAGTTTGAACTTCTCCAATTTGTACAGGTCTTTCTTTCTTCTTTTCTTTCTTTTATAAGATAAAATGGGTCATTTTTTATTCTAAGTAGGTTATTTAATTTGTATTTAAGTGAGTCATTTTTATTTAATTTATCGAGTTATGTGATTAATAATTTTTTATTTATGCACGTTTAGAATATAAAGTGATCATATCATTTATTAAAGTTGCAATCTTGGTTTTTACCCTAAGCCCCAAAATTCCTTGAGCCAGCGTTAATTGATTATTAATTGGTGATTCGATTCATAATTCAATTTATTTATTTATTATTATTTTTTTATTACCTATGAGAATGCTAGATGATGAGATTCCTTTGATACAGAGTCAATTCCAAATTGATACAGAGTCAAACCCAACTTATTGTGGTTGGCAAGAAAGTCACTTAAAATAAAATATGATAGACATACACGGAGCCGTGAGACACGACAAGATTCTTGATAAAGCCAACTGTCCAATTCAACCTCTCACAACAAGTATGATTGGGAAACCTTCCGCATAGTAGGAGCAATATTTACACAAAGAGATGTATATATATACCGTCCTATTACTTAGGCTACACACATGTGAGAGCATTAGCATCAGCTCTTTCAAAGTTTATTCAAATTTTGAAAGAAAATTATTATATATTATATATATTATATATATTTTCATTTTAACTCCCACTTTTAAAATACCCTCATATCTCACACTCTATTCCATCCACTACTCATTACAAATATTCTTTTTTTGCTCAATAACTTGACTTGGACCAAAACAAAAAGAAAAAGAAGACAAATAAATGAATTAGGGATGAAAGATGAGAGAGAAAAAATATTAAAAAAACGAAATGAAAGAGCTACCGTAACTCTTTAAAAGTAAAGACTTACTGAAACATTTTTAAAAAAATGAAAAAGGATAGAGACCCCGATTTGAACCAATTTTAGGTGCAATTGTTTATAATTTGGCTAATAAGATAATATGAAGAGTTTGATATGAATGCATTGAGAAGTTACAATAAAGGGTATCTAAAGTGTATTTAAATATAGTAAATATCCCCAATAGTTGTACAAAGACCAATTTTGGGTCTGCTAAGTGCTAACCCCCAAACCTCCAGCATAACCAACATACCGGGGCAGAGCCACCTTATTGTTACATTCTTTTAACATTAAAATGACAAGAGGAAATAATCATTGCCTTTGCCTTTCTGAATAGAAACAACACTATCAACCATCTAATTTCTTATGATATTTTTTTGGCCATAGTCTGATTTCTCATGATTCACAACGAAAAGAAAACTTTGTATTTTACAACAGCATCAGTCATAGCAATATGTATAAGATTGCATTTAAGAAATGGTAAGCTTCCCACAATCAAAATCAGCCATTTTCAACAACAAACCTGCTAAGAATCCAACTAATGCATTATCTCTCAAGAAGGTCATCATTTTCCAACGATTCTCCTGTATAAAACCAACCACATATGACACACTGATGAGCTTGATACTTCTCCATTCCCTCTCTTTGGCATACTTCTTCAACCCCATCTCAATCCTCTTATATTCATCTTTTTCTTCTTCACCTTTCTCCTTTGTTTTTCCAATTGGTTTTGTCAATAAAACCTCAGCAAGACACCTGGCTAAAACAACAGAATCTTCCAAGGCACAACACCCACCTTGGCCAAGGTCTGGGGTTCAAGGGGTGGAGTGCATCTCCAGCGACACAAACATTGCCTTTGCTGATATTTCCCCATAGTAACTCCCAAGGATGTCTATATCTTAGTGGCAATGATATAAAACCATCCAGTTCATAGTTTTCTATTAGAGCCCTTACTTTTTCAGGTATTTTTCCAAGCTTACTCAAAATAAGTTGCTTTACTTTAGCTGGGTCCTGTTCTAGCTCTTCCTCTACAAAAACAAGAAGACGGTCAAATGTGACAGTTACAAGTGATGCTATGAATATAACAAAATTTACTATACACATCTTATAAACTGATATGTCACCAATCACAAAAAAGTAATTCAGACATTTGTTTTTTTACTAATTACAAATTGATGTGTCATCAATCACACAAAAAGTTAAATTGTTATCAATCACATTCATTGCTACGTTAATATGTATTTTTTTAAAGTAAAATTGGATGTACAAAGTGAATAAACAAGTCTTTGAGTTGGGGTAAAGGTCTTACCTTTGCTGGAGGGAGTCCAAGTGACAAACCAATAAACAGAATTATCATCAATAGGGAGCGCACCAGATCGAACACCTTTTCCAAAGAACTGCATGAACTTGGGCTCAAACCCGTGACCATGCTTGAACTCTACACTGCCCCTGATGGCCAATCTTCCTGCAAAAGCTGGTTTCTTGAAGCCCAGCCACTTTGCTACCACTGAGTTCACTCCATCACACCCAATCAACACCTTTCATTCACAACATTAATACCATAATAAGGCCTAAGCGGTTAGACTAAAAATAAACACATATAGGAGTCACAATCTTACTTATTAAGCGCATTCAAAACATATAAAATACTCTCAGATCCCACATCTCATATGAATGATAGATCCCACCATAAATTTATTTAATAGGACCCATCATTCATGTGAGAAGAATGAGTACGACATTAATGTATTTTAGAAGTATTCTATAATTACCCATAAATAAAATTATAGAATAAAAGAATAAAGGTAAGTACACAAATTTTACCTTGCTTTTGAGGACCGTCCATCAGCAAGATGCAAGATGTACTAGCTTAAAGAAGCCCGATTCCTCAATACAGACCACCTTGGAGGAGAACCTAATGGTGCCACTTGGGAGTTCCTTTGCAAGGGCTTCCAATAGCAACCTCCTTTTCACACAGCGAACTTCATGCTCACCGCTGTGCACATCACAGTTCACACCCCCAATTATCAGAGAAACCCAAATATCAAAATTATAACTACTACAATAAAATTGCAAATTATCAATGCCGTGTGAAATTGATCAACATTAAATTTCTGCATATGATTATACCTGATAGGCCAACTAAAGGCTTCCAACAAAAAAAAAAAAATCAATGAGCAATAGTCGTTAGCATCTTCCGAAAGCAATGTTTGTGGGATATATCATTAATGTGAAAAAAGGAAACAATACTCTCATCGTACTAAATAACATTACTTTTGGAATATTGAATAATTTACCACTAAGAAGATATTATTGGCTATAGAAGCAATACTTACTGTTTTCCTTTGGCTTAATGGCAACTCTGAAGTTTGAAGTCCCGATATTGTTGAGGTAGTCACATTCCTGCACCCAAAGACTATAGATCAGTGACATGCAGACATATAGAACCGTAAGCCTTAACAATATTTTTTATTTTTTTTCCTGATAAAGTAAAAGTTTGAAAGTCCACAATTTTTTTTCGAAGTAATTAATTGAAAAAAAAAAAAAAAAAACGAATTATGGGATTTACAAGCATAGTCCAAAGTCCACGACATCATGAAAATATTTTTTGTGATAGAGATATCAAGTCAGCCATGCAATAAGCTAGCCAATGAGTGAATAATATGTGGTAAAATGATGCATCGGAACTCTCACAAAGGAGTATTAAATTTTGTATCATGTTACATTTACTCATTGCCTTATTACATGACACTTTTATATAATATGTGTCATAAGAGAGGAAAAGGATTCTCTCCTCCATTTGATTCATTTCATGTTTCATATTAAAAACTAAAGATCTAATCGTATACAAACTGCCACGTTATTTAAAATTTTAAATGATGTGACAATGTATATACCGTTAGATCCATGACATAAAACATGAACCATCCATAAGAGTAACTTTGGTAAGTTTAGTAACACTGAATTTTGGCTTTTAATGCTATTTAAAAATAGACCATGGAGATTCATTGCCAAACCGTGATTTTTTAGGCCAAATCTTCCTCTCATAGCCACCTACTCAAAATAAAACCTTGTACCTATTGTAGTACACGTGACTAGTAGGGTGTTACGCGTCCCTATGAGATTAGTCGAGGTGCACGCAAACTGGCCCTGACACCCAAAATCATTAAAAAAAACAAAAAAATTAAAAATTAACAAACATTCAAACATAGCATTTAGATGACAATACGTGACTTTTGGGTTCAACATAGGATTACACAAATGGGATATCTCTCCTTTTTATTTGTGAATGGCTACCACGTTTTTGGAAAAGTGCCCAACAGATTTTGTCTAATAATAAGACGGAAAGTGATTCTGGGCAAAGGTCACCAATGACGTCCAAACACTAAAATAAGTAGGCCCCTCTAAAATGACTCTTTGATTAGTACTTTTTACTCACTAGAGTCCTAAAAGAAGGGCCAACAAAAATAATGGACACATTCTCATGAGGTTGATGTCAGCCAATGCGTATGCATGAGAAATACGTGTCACATTGCATAAATCTAAAAGTATTGGTATCTTTTGAACTGCATCCATAAGATTAGCTATAGCAGGTAAGTTTAGGCAAAAATGAATTTTTATTACTAGTCACTTACATAATGTCACTGATAATACTATAAATTTTTCAAAATTAAAATTAATAAAATCATATTTAAGATCAATTATGTCATAAGAAGATTAAGTGGATTAGTCATATTATCGATTGAAATGAAATGTTAACAAAATCTAAAAACAAAAAACTTAATTAGTAATAATTTTATATCTAAAAATAAAAATAAAAAATAAATTTAAAAATATGATATATATATATATATATATTAAAAAAAAAAAATTGTCTTAGGTCTCAAAGACTCAAACTATATTGAGATTCTTGATGGACCTCAAAGATTAATCGAGAGATTTTCTTCCTTTTCTTTTTTTGGCTCCAAAAAATGGAATATTACTTGAGAGATAATTATAAATGGTATAGACAGTATAGTTGTCTAGTAAATAATGCGAGAGAGAATTAGATCTTGAGGAAGACAATGACAGCAACAAGCCGACAACCAATGACAGGTCTATGGTAGCAGCCAATACATGCAGGTGTTAGAGCTAGCGTTATATACATATTGTATAGATCATATTTTGTTTGGACTCTTAAGACCAGTCAAAACTTTGATTTGATGTGTGAACTCCGGCCCAACCTATAAGCCATTTAACCAATGGCTTTAGGCCCCAAATTGGAAAGGCCTCTAAATTTTTGATGATCCATATGTAATATATATTAATTTTTTTTTCCCAAACAACTCTTTTTTTCTCTCTCTCTCTCTCTCCTTGTTTCTTTCTCACTTCACGTCTATTACTCCCTCAACGTACCGTGAGTTTGTTTCTTTTTCTATTCTTTTCTTTTTTCTCTTCACAATCTTCTTTTCAACTTTTTTGTAAGAGCTCTGTGAGCTGTGCTAAATGAATATATCTAATTGTTGGTTGTGGCTAACATCAAGCCACGTGTAATTTCATTTTTTTTTTCTTTTCTATTTTTTATATCATGAACCAATAGTTAGATTAAGTCCTTTGCATTTATTTGTCTGATGAGTGAAGCATGAAAGCCATGTGAGTTATTGTGATGACTTTGAAGAAAATCAAATATTCTATTTGATGGGTATAAGACCTTTTTTTTTTTTAATTGTGATTAATAATTTTGAATAAAATTCCAATAAAAAAATTCATAAATATTAATTTAATTTAACATTGAATGGTTAAAAAAAAAAAAAAAAAAAAAAAAGGCCTCAATTTAATATTTGGCTTGAGGCCACCAAAAAGTTTGGACCAGCCCTACTGAACTACAATAACCCAAGCTATAGCATTTGTAGTAGCAGCCACAGTTTTTATTTTTGCTAAGTAGTAACAGCCACAGTTGAATGTCAATTGGATTAGATCTCAGCCCCCCGTTGAAAATCCAATACAAATTTCAAAATCCAAAACTTTATATTTAGAAACTAAAAAAAAAATCTGATTTATACCCCCAAAAACTTAAATTACAAACACTAACTATTACTATTTGATAACGAAGTAGCTAGAAAACTAAAAAAGCTGCCCAAAGGAATAATCACTCCGGAAGTACCCAATCTTGTGGGGAATTCACTATAGAAAAAATAATTACAATAAATTTATACTCGCAAAACCTTTATAGTTTTAGACTCTATCTCGCTTCCCATCGCAATGGCCCCAAAACCTAGAACAAACTCGTCCACAACTATTGAAACTTCAACACTCTACACTATGTTTGTTTAGGTGGAAAAATGTGAGGGAAGGGAAATGACTCCCCATTTCTATTGTTTTGTTGGGGGAAGAGTTGGAGGGAAAGAAATTGATAGGGTCCATGTTTTTCCAACCGTGCCCTCCAATTTTGTGTCTTCCCAAATTAGGAGGAAAAGACCCTCTCTCTCTCTCTCTCTCTCTCTCTCTCTCTCTCTCTCTCTCTCCCCCCCCAACCTAAAGAACTCTTCAAAAAAATCACCCCTGAATTCTAGGTAATAACTTTTGTGGTTTCAAAGAAAGCAACTCGATTCTCAATTTAGTTGCTCAAGGTTGAACAAACATAGAAAGGATTTTCTATTTGGGCTCAAGAAAGGGACACTTTTTGATCTACTTTGTGCAGCAACCTTCATGTTTTGAAAGTTGTGCCTCGAAGGGTATTTAAAGGTAGAAATGGACTTCAATCATTCTTTGAATAAAACTATGATTGTTGATTCCGTAATTTCGTTCGAGTGAGAGTCACACGAAGTTTCTGCTTAACTTTAATGATTGCTCAAACAAGTCTTGATTTTGCTCGAGCAAACCTTCCATTCTTTAATATCTCCAAGTAGCTCCTTACCTACTCTGTTATGCCTAACCTTATAACATTAAGTACATCCCCATTGACATATGATTTGTCATCTAGAAATTGTCAACACTACCATGCACTCGACTAGATTTGAACCCTAGTATTTTTTTTTTTGGGACAAATCCACTCGACTAGAAAGCAACATAGACAAAGTACGGTACAAGAATAACCACTAAAAATGTTTTGAAATGGATGAAAGATATCATAATTTGCACACTTCGACCGTTTCTCAGTTTATACTTATAGAAAATTCTTCAAAAAAAAAAAAAAAAACAACAACAACAGTACAAAGCATATGTACATGACTACATTCTAGAATTGCTAAGCTTCCCACAATCAAAATCAGCCCTCTTCAACACCAACCCGGACAGATATCCAACCAATATTTTGTCTCTTAAGAAAGTTGTTACTCTTCCAGTACCCAGTTGGAAAAAACCAACCATATAAGCTGTACTTATGAGCTCAATGCTTCTCCATCTCCTCTCTTTGGCATACTTCTTCAACCCCATCTCAACCCTCTTATATTCCTCTCTTTCTTTATCACCTTTCTCTTTTGTTTCCCCACTTTGTTCTTTCAGTAAAGCCCCAGCAAGACATCTGGCCAACACAACACCATCTTCTAAGGCAGCACAACCACCTTGGCCAATGTCTGGGGTCATTGGGTGGAGTGCATCACCAGCTACACAGACATTGCCTTTGCTGATGTTTCCCCAAAGAAGCTCCCACGGATGTCTGTACCTTAATGGGGATGATATAATAAAATCCAGTTCAGTGTTTTCAACAATGGCCTTTATTTCATCAGGTACGTTTTCTAACTTGCTTAACACAAATTGTTTCATTTTAGCTGGGTCATCCTCTATCTCTTTCTCTGCAAGATATAAATAATTAAGGACAAAAATTAGTGATTGGACAATACTTTGGTATAATTTTCTCATGTGCTATACCATCTTAGGTTTTCCAATTAAATTTAATCATGTGTCTGTATTAATGTAGCATAAAAGTTATCATCTTCCTTCAAGGACAATTAATTCAATTATGTGGCTTATAGATCAATATAGTCACAATATAATTGAATTTAATTGAAGAATTTAAAGTACAACATTCAAAGAACTAAATTTAACAGGACACATTATATATGCTACTAATAAACAATATGTACTAGGATTATCCTTGACAAATTATTGTATGGGAGAAATTGTATATTGGTATTCAAGGAACCAATCATCTTGAAAATTATATATGCTACTATTACTATTGATACTATGATTATACTGTAGAAAATATGGAGAATCTTATATCTTTATTCAAGGAAGCAATCTTCTTCAAATGGGTCCTACACTACTAATCATGCAAGGCACAGGACAAAAAACAAAAACTGGCTGTTTGCACCAGAAACATATTCCAATAAATATGCTCCAAAAGAAAGAATCAAGCAAGCACTGAATTGGTCCTTGTGGCTCACCTTGGCTGGATGTGAAAAACCAAAAGACGCCATTATCATCATAAGGCAGAAAACCAGATCGGAAGCCTTTCCCAAAGAACTGCAA
>OU015763.1:8963235-9026669 GCA_907173295.1 Fagus sylvatica
TGTGCATCAGTTTGGCTTCTCATCTAGTCCCCACGATACAACATTGTTTATCCGCCGATCTGATCAGGGTATGATTCTCCTTCTACTATATGTTGATGATATGATCATTATTGGGGATGATCACTTTGGCATTTACGATTTCAAGCAATTTCTCAACCAACAATTTGAGATGAAGGATCTTGGTCAACTGAGTTACTTTCTAGACCTTGAGGTCTCTTCTGATTCCACTGGCTATTATCTCTCTCAGGCCAAGGACTTGTTATCTCGTGTTGGCCTGACTAACACTAAAGTGGTTTCTACACCACTTAAGATGAATGCTCGTCTTACTCCCTTGGATGGCACACCTCTCAGTGATGCCACTCTCTATCGTCAGCTTGTTGGCAGCTTAGTCTATCTCATTGTAACCCGCCTTGATATTGCACATGCTGTCCATTTGGTGGGTAAATTCTTGGCTACTCCCCACTCTACACACTATGCTGCAGTGATTCACATTCTCTGCTACATCAAGGATACAATGTTTCATGATCTTCATTGATCTCTGCTCACTCTGCTCACCCACCTTTGATCTCTGTGCTTACTTTGATGCTGATTGGGCTGGGGATCCTATTGATTGCCGCTCTACTATTGGTTTTTGTTTCTTTTTAGGGGACTATTTTATTTCCTAGCGCAGTATGAAACAACATATTGTGCTCTAGCATTGAGGCAGAGTACCGTGCTTTAGCTGATACTATCTCTGAACTTCTCGCTCTTCGCTGGCTGTTGGAAGATATAGGTCTTACATATTCTTCACCAACTGTCATACATTGCAACAATCGTAGTGTTATTCAGATTGCGCATAATGATGTTTTCCATGAGCGCACCAAGTATATTGAGATTGATTGTCATCTTGTGCGTCATCATCTGTTTGCTGGGATCTTGCGTCTTCTTCCAGTTAGTTCATCTGTTCAGACTGCTGACATCTTTACTAAGAACTTTCCTCCTGGTTGTTTTCGTGATCTTGTTTCCAAACTCAAGGTGGCTTCTGTCAGACCACCTTGAGTTTGAGGGGGGATGTTAGAATATGTATATACCAATGTTATTATACTAGTCTAGGGTTTACTATGTATTTACTATACCGTATCCTAGTTTAGGCCTATATATATTCTCTTACCTGTACATGCTTATTTAGAATATTTAATACACATATTATTCTCTTTGTCTTTCTGTGCTTCTTTCTCTAAAGTTAACACCCTCCAACTCTTCCCCCAACCAAACAATAGAAATGGGAAGTCATTTCCCTTCCCTCGCTTTTTCCACCTAAACAAACATAGTGTAGAGTGCTGAAGTTTCAATAGTTGTGGACGAGTTTGTTCTAGGGTTCTGGGGCAATTGTGATGGGAGGCGAGATAGAGTCTAAAACCATAAAGGTTTTGTGAGTATAAATTTATTGTAATTATTTTTTCTATAGTGATTTCCCTACGGGATTGGGTACTTCCGGAGTGATTATTCCTTTGGGCAGCTTTTTAAGTTTTCTAGCTACTTCCTTATCAAATAGTAATAGTTAAGTGTTTGTAATTTAAGTTTTTGGGGGTATAAATCAGATTTTTTTTTTAGTTTCTAAATATAAAGTTTTGGATTTTGAAATTTGTATTGGATTTTCAATGCCGGGGGGGGGGGGGGGGGCGCTCAGATCTAATCCAATTGACATTCAACTGTGGCTGCTACTACTTAGCAAAAATAAAAACTGTGGCTGCTACTACAAATGCTATAGCTTGGGTTATTGTAGTTCAGTGGTTCACGCATCAATTCAAAGTTTTGACTGGTCTTAACTCTTAAGAGTCCAAACAAAATATGATCTATACAATATGTATATAACGCCAGCTCTAACGCATGCATGTATTGGCTGCTACCATAGATTTGTCATTGGATTGTCGGCTTGTCGCTGTCATTGTCTTCCTCAAGATCTTCATCTCTCTAGCATTATTTACTAGACAACTATACTGTCTACCATTTATAATTATCTCTCAAGTAATATTCCATTTTTTGGAGCCAAAAAAAGAAAAGGAAGAAAATCTCTCGATTAATCTTTGAGGTCCATCAAGAATCTCAATATAGTTTGAGTCTTTGAGACCTAAGACAATTTTTTTTAAATTTTTTTTTATATATATTAAATATTATATATTTTTATTATTTTTTTATTTTTAGATATAAAATTACTAATTAAGTTTTTTGTTTTTAGATTTTGTTAACATTTCATTTCAATCGATAATATGACTAATCCACTTAATCTTCTTGTGACATAATTGATCTTAAATATGATTTTATTAATTTTAAGGGTAAATTACACTGACACCTTCTTCTTTTGAGGAAACTTGACTCGCTACATCCTAATTTTGGGAAAATGGCACTCCTCTTCCAAATTTGCAAAATAATTAACACTCAGGCCCCCCTTTTCCCAAATTTTAAAGAAATATTCTCCACTTAAACTTAAAATAATTGGGATATAGTTTTTCTTTTTAACTTGGTTAGTTAGGCATTGGTTAAAAAAAAAAAAATGAAAAAGGGGACGAAGTGTTAATTATTTTGCAAATTTGGAAGCAGAGTGTCATTTCTTCAAACTAAGGTGTAACGAGTTTAGTTTTCCTAAAATACGGGGTGTTAGTGTATAGTAATAAAAATTCATTTTTGCCTAAAGCATATTAACTGCAATTAGTGAATATGCAATCCCTACAATGTGTAAGAGGTGGTCCAATAAAAATAAGACATGTCAATAAAAAATGCCAACTAAACAATGTAAAGCCAAGTCATCAATTACAACTCACACTATAACGAATGCATCTCAACTTCTCACTGTAGCCAAACATCTAACTTCTCAATGTAACCAAACAAATATCAAAGATCTCCATCGCTGGTTGGATCTGGGAAAAGTAATGACAGCAAGAATGCCCACACCCAAATCCCTAGAGCTACCCATCATCGCATAAATCAGTGTGGAATAAAGCTTGAATCTATATTTTTTTTATTTCTTTTATAAAAAAAAATAAATTAAAAAAAAAAACCATGAAAATATAATCTGCTTTCAAGAACCCATTAAAAATCAGAAAATTCATCAATGGCGGACTAAAGCTAGTAACAATGATCCCATTCCCAGCAATAAGGGTTGCTTTCAAGAACTCAAAATATGGTGAGGAACCAATTTGAGAATGGAAAGTACTGGAGGATATGAATTTTCTTGACGGTGGTTGATTCTTGAATTACCTTAGTGGGTCATTAGGCAAGAAAGTCTCTTTAAGAGTACTTCAGTGACTTGACAAAGGGTGGCAAGTCCTTTGGCTGAATCTTATACCACCATCTTCATCTCCGTGGACAAGATCACACCTCTGCTAGCTAAATCGATCTCAGACACGCCGACAAAGATCGTAATCAAGGTTGCAGCGGTGGTCCTTGGCCTTGGGACCTCTTGACCACGAGTTTGTGGAGGAGATCATGGCATTCGAGGTCAAATCTAGTGGAGGTAGTGAGATATCTGGCCGGCAATGGAGATATTTGGATTGTTTAGTTACAATGACAAGTTGAGATTTATTTTGTCCAGAGAAAGTTGTAATTGCTGACTTATGTTTTGATTGTTTAGTTGGCATTTTTTAATTGACATGTCTTATTTTTATTAGACCACCTCTTACACATTGTAGGGATTCGATATTCACTCATTACAGCTGATATGCTCCCACTTACCTGCTATAGCTAATCTTATGGATGCGGTTCAAAAGATACCAGTACTTTTAGATTTATGCAATGTGACACGTATTTCTCATGCATACGCATTGGCTGACATCAACCATTGTTGCGTTAATATTCTTCTAATGCTTACGGGTCTGAATTGATATTACTTTCCTTTTACAAAAATTCTTTCTTTTGTCCTTTTAATCTCTTTGCCCATCTTCCTTAACATATAAATTCATTTCCAACTTATAAATTCTTCGAACTGCTTTGGTATATAAAAAGCCGTAACCAAAATAACAGTTTGAGGTATAAACCAAAGATATCATATGGAATCAGTACTCGAAGACATAGTGATTGTGGGAGGTGGAGTAGCTGGCCTTGCAACATCCTTAGGACTACACAGGTACCTTCTCACACACTCTCATGTATAGGTGCTAGCTAGCATATGTGAACAAGTGTATATGTGTATTTGTATATGTAATTCTTAATCTTATGATTATTTTTTATAGGTTGGGTATTCGAAGCTTAGTATTGGAATCATCGGATAATTTGAGAAGTGCAGGATATGCCTTGACAGCATATACCAATGCTTGGAAAGCATTGGATGCCTTAGGCATTGGTGACTTAATCCGGCAACAACATGAACGGCTTCAAGGGTAACTATGAGTTATCCTCTTTTTAATCATACCCGCCTTATCTTATAGATGGATCATTTGTGGATGATGAGAATGTGTCCATTATTTTTGTTGGCCCTTCTTTTTGGACTCTAGTGAGTAAAAAGTACTAATCAAAGAGTCATTTTAGAGGGGCCTACTTATTTTAGTGTTTGGACGTCATTGATGACCTTTGCCCAGAATCACTTTCAATCTTATTATTAGACAAAATGTGTTGGACACTTTTCCAAAAGAGTGGTAGGGCCATTCACAAATAAAAAGGAGAGAGTTCCCGTTTGTGTAATCCTATTTTGAACCCAAACGGCACGTATTGTCATCTAAATGCCATGTTTGAATGTTTGTTAACTTTTTTCTTTTATGATTTTGGGTGTCCAAGCTAGTTTGCGCGCACCTCGACTAATCTCATAGGGACGCATAACACCCTATTAGTCACGTGTACTACAATAGGTGCAAGATTTTATCTTGGGTAGGTGGTTATGAGAGGAAGATTTGGCCTAAAAAATCACGGTTTGGCAATGAAACTCAATTGTCCATTTTTAAATAGCATTAAAACACAAAATTCAGTGTTATCAAACTTACCAAAGTATCTCTTATGGATGGTTCATATTTTATGTCATAGATCTAACGGTATATACATTGTCATATGATTTAAAATTTTAAATGACGTTGTAGTTTGTACACGATTAGATCTGTAGTTTTTAATATGAAATATGAAATGAATCAAATGGAGAGAATTTGAAATTGAGAGGATCTTTTTCCCTTATGACACACATATTATATAAAGGGTCCTGTTAACGAGTGCCCTTAGGACAATGGTTAAGGAAGCATTTAATGCTTCCATTTAATGCTTCTATTTAATACAAAAATAACTTTTAAGGGTATTTTAGTCTTTCTATTTATTATTTTAATATTAAAAATTTGTTATTTCCCGTAAAGTGTAATCATTTAATGCTCCTTAACCATTGCCCTAAGGGCACTGGTTAACAAAATCCTTATATAAAAGTGTCATGTAATATGGCAATGAGTAAATGTTACATGATACAAAATTAAATACTCCTTTGTGAGAGTTCCCATGCATCATTTTACCACATATTATTCACTCATTGGCTAGCTTATTGCATGGCTGACTTGAGATCTCTATCACAAAAAATATTTTCATGATGTCGTGGACTTTGGACTATGCTTGTAAATCCCATAATTCGTTTTTTTTTTTTTTTTTTTTTTTCAATTAATTACTTCGAAAAAAAATTTTGGACTTTCAAACTTTTACTTTATCAGGAAAAAAAATAAAAAATATTGTTAAGGCTTATGGTTCTATATGTCTGCATGTCACTGATCTATAGATTCTTTGGGTGCAGGAATGTGACTACCTCAACAATATCGGGACTTCAAACTTCAGAGTTGCCATATAAGGCCAAAGGAAAACAGTAAGTATTGCTTCTATAGCCAATAATATCTTCTTAGTGGTAAATTATTCAATATTCCAAAAGTAACGTTATTTAGTACGATGAGAGTATTGTTTCCTTTTTTCACATTAATGATATATCCCACAAACATTGCTTTCGGAAGATGCTAACGACTATTGCTCATTGATTTTTTTTTTTTTGTTGGAAGCCTTTAGTTGGCCTATCAGGTATAATCATATGCAGAAATTTAATGTTGATCAATTTCACACGGCATTGATAATTTGCAATTTTATTGTAGTAGTTATAATTTTGATATTTGGGTTTCTCTGATAATTGGGGGTGTGAACTGTGATGTGCACAGCGGTGAGCATGAAGTTCGCTGTGTGAAAAGGAGGTTGCTATTGGAAGCCCTTGCAAAGGAACTCCCAAGTGGCACCATTAGGTTCTCCTCCAAGGTGGTCTGTATTGAGGAATCGGGCTTCTTTAAGCTAGTACATCTTGCTGATGGAACGGTCCTCAAAAGCAAGGTAAAATTTGTGTACTTACCTTTATTCTTTTATTCTATAATTTTATTTATGGGTAATTATAGAATACTTCTAAAATACATTAATGTCGTACTCATTCCTCTCATATGAATGATGGGTCCTATTAAATAAATTTATGGTGGGATCTATCATTCATATGAGATGAGGGATCTGAAAGTATTTTATATGTTTTGAATGCGCTTAATAAGTAAGATTGTGACTCCTATATGTGTTTATTTTTAGTCTAACCGCTTAGGCCTTATTATGGTATTAATGTTGTGAATGAAAGGTGTTGATTGGGTGTGATGGAGTGAACTCAGTGGTAGCAAAGTGGCTGGGCTTCAAGAAACCAGCTTTTGCAGGAAGATTGGCCATCAGGGGCAGTGTAGAGTTCAAGCATGGTCACGGGTTTGAGCCCAAGTTCATGCAGTTCTTTGGAAAAGGTGTTCGATCTGGTGCCATCCCTATTGATGATAATTCTGTTTATTGGTTTGTCACTTGGACTCCCTCCAGCAAAGGTAAGACCTTTACCCCAACTCAAAGACTTGTTTATTCACTTTGTACATCCAATTTTACTTTAAAAAAATACATATTAACGTAGCAATGAATGTGATTGATAACAATATAATTTTTTGTGTGATTGATGACACATCAATTTGTAATTAGTAAAAAAACAAATGTCTGAATTACTTTTTTGTGATTGGTGACATATCAGTTTATAAGATGTGTATAGTAAATTTTGTTATATTCATAGCATCACTTGTAACTGTCACATTTGACCGTCTTCTTGTTTTTGTAGAGGAAGAGCTAGAACAGGACCCAGCTAAAGTAAAGCAACTTATTTTGAGTAAGCTTGGAAAAATACCTGAAAAAGTAAGGGCTCTAATAGAAAACTATGAACTGGATGGTTTTATATCATTGCCACTAAGATATAGACATCCTTGGGAGTTACTATGGGGAAATATCAGCAAAGGCAATGTTTGTGTCGCTGGAGATGCACTCCACCCCTTGACCCCAGACCTTGGCCAAGGTGGGTGTTGTGCCTTGGAAGATTCTGTTGTTTTAGCCAGGTGTCTTGCTGAGGTTTTATTGACAAAACCAATTGGAAAAACAAAGGAGAAAGGTGAAGAAGAAAAAGATGAATATAAGAGGATTGAGATGGGGTTGAAGAAGTATGCCAAAGAGAGGGAATGGAGAAGCATCAAGCTCATCAGTGTGTCATATGTAGTTGGTTTTATACAGGAGAATCGTTGGAAAATGATGACCTTCTTGAGAGATAATGCATTGGTTGGATTCTTAGCAGGTTTGTATTTGAAAATGGCTGATTTTGATTGTGGGAAGCTTACCATTTCTTAAATGCAATCTTATACATATTGCTATGATTGATGCCGTTGTAAAATACAAAGTTTTCTTTTCGTTGTGAATCATTAGAAATCAGACTATGGCCAAAAAAATATCATAAGAAATTAGATGGTTGATAGAGTGTTGTTTCTATTCAGAAAGGCAAAGGCAATGATTTTGTGTACCTGAAAGTGCAATGATTTTGAGAATGCAATAATTATTTCCTCTTGTCATTTTAATGTTAAAAGAATGTAACGTTAAGGTGGCTCTGCCCCGGTATGTTGGTTATGCTGGAGGTTTGGGGGTTAGCACTTAGCAGACCCAAAATTGGTCTTTGTACAACTATTGGGGATATTTACTATATTTAAATACACTTTAGATACCCTTTATTGTAACTTCTCAATGCATTCATATCAAACTCTTCATATTATCTTATTAGCCAAATTATAAACAATTGCACCTAAAATTGGTTCAAATCGGGGTCTCTATCCCTTTTCATTTTTTAAAAAATACTACAGTAAGTCTTTTCTTTTAAAGAGTTACGGTAGCTCTTTCATTTTGTTTTTTTTAATATTTTTTCTCTCACATCTTTCATCCCTAATTCATTTATTTGTCTTCTTTTTCTTTTTGTTTTGGTCCAAGTCAAGTTATTGAGCAAAAAAAGAATATTTGTAATGAGTAGTGGATGGAATAGAGTGTGGGATGTGAGGGTATTTTAAAAGTGGGAGTTAAAATGAAAATATATGTAAAATAAATATATATATAAAATTTTCTTTCAAAATTTGAATAAACTTTGAAAGAGCTGATGCTAATGCTCTCAAATGTGTGTAGCCTAAGTAATAGGACGGTATATTTATACATCTCTTTGTGTAAATATTGCTCCTACTATGCGGAAGGTTTCCCAATCATACTTGTTGTGAGAGGTTGAATTGGACAGTTGGCTTTATCAAGAATCTTGTCCTGTCTCATGGCTCCGTGTATGTCTATCATATTTTAAGTCACGTTCTTGCCAACCACAATAAGTTGGGTTTGACTCTGTATCAATTTGGAAGACTCTGTACCAAAGGAATCTCATCATCTGGCATTCGCATAGGTAAAAAAATAAAATAAATAAAATAAAATTGAATTATGAATCGAATCACCAATTAATAATCAATTAACGCTGGCTCAAAGAATTTTGGGACCTAGGGTAAAAAGCAAGATTGCACTTTACTAAATGATATGATCACTTTATATTCTAAACGTGCATAAATAAAAAATTATTAATCACATAACTCGATAAATTAAATAAAAATGACTCACTTAAATACAAATTAAATAACCAACTTAGAATAAAAAATGACCCATTTTATCTTATAAAAGAAAGAAAAGAAGAAAGAAAGACCTGTACAAATTGGAGAAGTTCAAACTGTGATCAACCCACGTGATAAACTGATTGGTACAAAGAAGATTAGGACAAGGCAGACAGGCAGTACCGTGTGCACTGTAGATTCTGTGAGAACTGAGAAGGTGAAGAGGCTATCATAGGCACCTTGTTCACACGAACAAAAAAAAAAGCAGAAAGGGGTAGACGTTTAAAGAAGGAGAACAGTAAGGTCGAGACCAATAAAATAAAAAAGGGTTCAAGAATTAAGATGGATAGATAGAGAGAATATTTTTGCCTTTTACCTTTTGATATTAGAGAAGTCTCTTTGGACAATGTAATTTTATTAATGGATTTGTCTACTATTAATTTAGATTTTAATTTTCTAAAAAATATTTTGTCTGATTTTAATTTTGTCTCTTCACCTTCTTCTAGTAAATGACAGGTATCAAATTTTGACTAAATGCCTAACACCGGCAGCATTCAATAATGATTGAGTATCCAACAACATGCAATTTCTTGCATCTACATATCCTATCGACTGTGGAACTCCTTGAATTTCACGAAGTTGCTTGCAATTTGCAACCGAAAGTGACCATAATCTTGGAAATCTACTAAGGCTTTCGAGGATAGTAATAATTTTGGTTCCAGATAGTTCTAGATGTATTAATTCGGGGAAGCAATCAGGTCTCATCAACTTCCTTCTAATTTTGTCAAGCATGGTTAAAATAGGCTTGTCCCTAGCATCTAAGATATAAGAGTTGAAACACTCTGACAAGTTGTTCACAATAAGATCACTCTTAGGATTTGTGGTAAATTTAGACTTAGACCACGTGGCTATAGGAATCTTAGAAATATAATCATATGCTAGAGGTGACAACTTCTTCAATTTAGCCATAGGTAAACCAAAACCCACAACCACCATACCCACGTCGGCAAACACAAACCCGCCACAACCCATTTTGTTTTCAACCATGCCGGCGACCCACGACCCACACCCCATGGCCCCCGAAACCCATGGCCACCGAACCACAAAATCCATGGCCACCAAACAACCACCAACCCACAAATGCAACCCACAACCACCTCCACAAATTGGGTTGCCGCTGATGAGAGAGAGAGAGCAGAGCAGAGAGAGCCGTCAACTTGAGACTGAGGGAGAGAGAGCAGAGCAGAGAGAAACGGAAAGAAAAAAGAAGAAAAAAAAAGAGAGGAGAGAGGAGAGAGAAGACCAAATAAAACAGAATAAAAAATTTATACAAGTTACTACAGTAAAATGTATTTTTACATGTTACTGTAGCAATGTGTAAATGCGGGAGTTAAAACCCATGGTCGGCTGGGAGTGAGTTTTTATGATTTTTTAGCTACAATAGCGTCTAATTTAACAAAAAATGCATTTTAAGAGTAGGGGTGGATCCAGGAATTCAATCTAGGGTGGGCACTTTTTAATCCCAAAGTTTAATAAACATAATACAAAAAATGCTTAAAACCGATATACATTATTTATATAACCAAAAATTAACAAACAAGAAGCGTATTATAGCCTTTTACAATTGATTTCGACGTGTGTTTCATATTTTGAAACTGTTACCTTATAACTTTATTATTAATACTACGAGAAATGGTTTTCCTTATGTATACAATCAAGTTGTCATCCATCCGTTAATCACTCATTCGACTACGTAATCGGTTATTCATAATCTTCATAACTGAAAATGATTTTTCCATAGTTTAAGTCACAACTAGTAAATTTGATAGTAAGTTATATATATATACCTAGAAAAAAAAATTAACAAAAATATTAGGGTCATTCTACAATATCAACAAATGTAGAGTAATTACCGTCATATATGACATTAATACCATCAATATGACATTTTATCTATTAAAAGTACTACACGCATAAAAAAAAAAAAAAAGTGTGGATATTGCAGAATTATCCAAAAAATTGAGGGTAGACATTTTATAAAATCCAATTATTTTTTATATTTTATACCTAATAATTTTTATAAAATATATTTGAGGGTGGGCACGTATGCTGGATCCGCCCATGTTTAAGAGCCCAGTTGAGAATGTTGTCAACTTGTCCTTGATGTGAGCATCATTGTCATATTTACCCAAAAAAAAAAACAGATTTGGTGTATATTGCTCCCATTATTTATTGGTCCACTATAGTACTATCTTTAAAAAAAAAGAGAATAATAATAAAAAAAAGAGCATCATTGCCATCGTTATGATCACTTTATATTCTAAACGTGCATAAATAAAAAATTATTAATCACATAACTCGATAAATTAAATAAAAATGACTCACTTAAATACAAATTAAATAACCAACTTAGAATAAAAAATGACCCATTTTATCTTATAAAAGAAAGAAAAGAAGAAAGAAAGACCTGTACAAATTGGAGAAGTTCAAACTGTGATCAACCCACGTGATAAACTGATTGGTACAAAGAAGATTAGGACAAGGCAGACAGGCAGTACCGTGTGCACTGTAGATTCTGTGAGAACTGAGAAGGTGAAGAGGCTATCATAGGCACGTTGTTCACACGAACAAAAAAAAAAGCAGAAAGGGGTAGACGTTTAAAGAAGGAGAACAATAAGGTCGAGATCAATAAAATAAAAAAGGGTTCAAGAATTAAGATGGATAGATAGAGAGAATATTTTTGCCTTTTACCTTTTGATATTAGAGATATATAGTCTCTTTGGACACTTTAATTTTATTAATGGATTTGTCTACTATTAATTTAGATTTTAATTTTCTAAAAAATATTTTGTCTGATTTTAATTTTGTCTCTTCACCTTCTTCTAGTAAATGACAGGTATCAAATTTTGACTAAATGCCTAACACCGGCAGCATTCAATAATGATTGAGTATCCAACAACATGCAATTTCTTGCATCTACATATCCTATCGACTGTGGAACTCCTTGAATTTCACGAAGTTGCTTGCAATTTGCAACCGAAAGTGACCATTGATGATGTGTAAAATCAGCACGGTCGTCCGACGGACGTTCTCTCTGATGGAAGACCTGAAACAAGGAACAACAATGACGACGGTAGGAAAACACCGGTGGGGTGCCGGCCAAAGTTCCTCCAATGCCTTTGTCAGAGATTTTGTGGAGAATAATCAACGGTAAGTAAAAGTGTTTAGGCTAATAGTGTGCGTACCTTGTGTATTTTTGTCTGGAGGTTTATATAGATGTCTCAGAAAATAGCCGTTTAGCCCTTCTTAATTGCCTTCATTATTGGATTTAAATGAGGGCTTTTATGAGGAGGGTTACAATATCTTGGGGATATTGTCATAAATGGGTCTTTAATGTTTAAGTGATTCGGTTTGTAACGGTGGTCTTCAGTGGGAGTTTGGATCTGATATGGTAAGGACGATACACAGTGTCGTCCTTAGGTTTGCTCGTCCAAAGGAACGGCCGGAGTTGGTAGTCGTCAGTCTTTCAGGTGGCGAGTTTGATTGATGTCCCCTGTACTGACGTAGTTCCGTTTAGAGACCTCTTTTGCCGTCTTAGCTGGTTTATAGTCGTCCTTCTATTGGTGAGGATAGTTTCGTCCATCTATCAGGTAGAGAACTCATCAGATGCCCCCTATCCCGTCGTGGGTCATTTCTGAACGACAGACGGGATATGTACATGTGGTTCGAACTTTGGCGCGTGTATCTTTCTCGGGAAGGTGCGGAGCCGTATTCAATCCAGTGCACTAAATGATGAAGTGACCGTCTGACTTCGTTTTTGACACGTGTCTCTCTTTTATTGGGCACGTCTTGCGAAGTGACGGCTCGTTTCGTATGCTCGAGCCTTTTCGCCTATTTAAACTCGAAAAATATATTTGTCTCTTTTGTTTCATCTTTCCCGCTTCTACTCCAACGAGTTTCTCTTTTCCTTTCTCCGGTGAGTTCTTTTCTCCTTTTCTTTTCCGATTTGATATTTCCGGCAGTTCTGGATCCTTCGTATTTTTCTTTGAAAAGGCTCTTTGTGGGGGTGTGCCACGCGGCTGAGAGTGAGGGTAGGGTGCTAGATTTGGGTGGTTTAGTTCCCTCGGCTTGTGTGCTCCGCCGCCTATCGGAGGAGTTTTTTGCTTTGGTGTCCTCGGAGTTGGGTACTCGGGAATTTGTGAGGGGTCAGATGGCATCTCCGGAGGGTAGTTGGTCCTTGGTTCGTTCCGAGGACCTACCAAAGGGGCTTTCCGATGGGGACGACGGTAGCCGTTCCTCGGAGGAAACCCCGTCAGTCTCGGGTTCGTCGAGGGTTGGGGACTCGTGGACAGCGAGGTCCTATCTGTCGAAGGTAATTGATACGGAGGGGTTAGATAAATATAGGCTTAAATATCAGATTCCTGAGGACGTCGTCCTTCGGATTCCTGAGTCGGACGAAGTAGCCTGTTCGTCCAGGTATGGAGACGTGGCCTTTTATGAGGCTGATTTCAATGCTAGTATAAGGTTTCCGATGCAACCTCTGATGAGGGAGCTGCTTGACCGTCTCAATCTAGCCCCTGGCCAATTGGCCCCTAACACCTGGAGGACGGTGGTCGGATCTATGGTGATGTGGAAGGTCCTAAGCGATGGGAAGGACGACATTACCCTTGACGAGTTATTGTTCTGCTATAAGCCCAGCCAGATACCGGCTTCTCCGGGCTTCTGGACTCTGAACATGCGGCAGAGGGGTTTGAAGTTGATTGTAGGGAATCCTTCGTCCAACAGGGAATGGAAAGACAATTATGTCTTTGTCTGTGGAGACAATTGGGAGGGTCTCCAATGTGAGAAGGACGACAACTTTATCCCCGTTCGTCGAGAGTGGGGCGTGCCTTCGTCTTCTGGTGTGTGTGTGTTTCTTTACATGGCTTGACTTTAGTCAATTTGTTTTGTTTTTCTGACGTCTTTCTTTCTTTTGGCAGCACTTAAGTGGCCGAAGCTAGACTCGGACGGTCACAATAGGGTGCTTAGGGCGTTGCATCACAAGGAGCATCACTTCAAGCATTTCATTCGTCCGGAGCTTCTTGCTTTGTACTCATTCGGCCCCGAACCAAGTGAGGCGGTACTATCGTTGCAAGAATATTAACCAGAGAAGTGAGTGCCTTAGTCGGATGACGTTGTTCATTTTGTTTGTAGGACGACTATTATCTGACGGTGTCTTCATTTTGTTTTGTAGGGATGGCGACAGCCAAATTGAACAGAGAGAAGTTGAGGAAGATGATGAGTCAGCAGGACGAGGCCCCGCTGACTCTGGGGAAGAAGAGAAAGACAGAATCATCGTCCAAGAAGTTGTCGGACGAGAGAATCCTTCCTCCTCCTCCTCCTCCACAGAAGCCGTCTGCGCCAGAGCCCGAAATAACGCCGTCCGTGGAGGTGATTGAGATTCCTAGTGTTCCTTCATCGAGCAAGGCCATCGAAAAGGTGCCGACGTTGCCTCGGGACGCTTCTTTGGCCTCTAGGAGGGCAAAGACGGTGGTGACGAAGGACGACATTGGCGAGTATGAAAAGGTTAATTCTGACGTCATCAATGTGGCAGGGGTCCACTCTCTGATGAAGGTATGGTCCTTTTCTTCTTCTCAATCATTCCTTCGTCATTCCCCTCTGAGACTAACCGTTTGTTTTTTTGTCTAGGGCTTAACCGAATTCACGGTGATCGCCAACCGTTGTCTTCAATGGGAGGAGGCCTTGATGAAGCACAAGGTACAATTGTCCGAGGCTGCTCAAGGCAAACCAAAGGCTGACGGCGCTGGTCAACGAGCTGACCCTAGATAGGGATAGGGTCGTGGGCGAGATGGCGTCACTCAAGGTCGAGATGGCGGTCAAGGAGGACGAGTTAAAGAAAGAGATGGCTGAACGAAAAACCTCTGACGAACGACTGGAGGGGCTGACATTGCAAATGGAGGCGGTCAAGGTTTCGGCTGTGGAGGAGTTCAAATCGTCGGAGGCTTACGACGATAACAACACAAAGTATTTCCTTGCCGGTTTCAGTTTGCTGAAGAGGCAAGCGAAAGAAAAGTATCCCGACCTTGACTTTGAAGCCTTTCAGCCGTTTGAAGATGACGAGTCGGTGATGCCCGTTGAGGGGGTGGATGGAGGGACGACACCAGTGGACCCTCAGCTTGATGACGATGCAGCTTCTTAGTTTTCACTTAATTTTGTAAAAGTTTTAGACAATTATATTTTGTGGGGCCTGTTTTAAGGCTTTTTATACTTTTGAAACTAAGTTGTGATGCTACAGTGCCCTGGTTTTGGGGGAATTTTGATGCCATCGTGCTTTTATTAATATAGTCTAACTGTGTTGACGGTACTTACCTGTTGGTGTTTACTTCCTCTGATTTGTGGCCGTCTATCCGAATGTTTTTAACTGCATTTGTTTGTGAATGCCTGTTTTTTCACCGTGTTCTTATGATCGTCTATTTCAATGTTTATGACTGCTCCTGTTTGTGATTGTTGTTTTGTTCGAGTGTCTAGAGTCGACCATGCATAAGTTTTCGTACATATGTATGGGGGTTGAGACACTTGTTGTTTTGTTCAAGTGTCTAGAGTCGTCCATGCATAAGCTTTTGTACATATGCATGGGGGTTGAGACACTTGTTGTTTTGTTCAAGTGTCTAGAGTCGTCCATGCATACGCTTTTGTACATATGCATGGGGGTTGAAACACTTGTTGTTTTGTCCAAGTGTCTAGAGTCGTCCATGCATAAGCTTTTGTACATATGCATGGGGGTTGAGACACTTGTTGTTTTGTTCAAGTGTCTAGAGTCGTCCATGCATAAGCTTTTGTACATATGCATGGGGGTTGAGACACTTGTTGTTTTGTTCAAGTGTCTAGAGTCGTCCATGCATACGCTTTTGTACATATGCATGGGGGTTGAAACACTTGTTGTTTTGTCCAAGTGTCTAGAGTCGACCATGCATAAGTTTTCGTACATATGTATGGGGGTTGAGACACTTGTTGTTTTGTTCAAGTGTCTAGAGTCGTCCATGCATAAGCTTTTGTACATATGCATGGGGGTTGAGACACTTGTTGTTTTGTTCAAGTGTCTAGAGTCGTCCATGCATACGCTTTTGTACATATGCATGGGGGTTGAAACACTTGTTGTTTTGTCCAAGTGTCTAGAGTCGTCCATGCATAAGCTTTTGTACATATGCATGGGGGTTGAGACACTTGTTGTTTTGTTCAAGTGTCTAGAGTCGTCCATGCATAAGCTTTTGTACATATGCATGGGGGTTGAGACACTTGTTGTTTTGTTCAAGTTTAGAGTGTCCATGCAAGCTTTTGTACATATGCATGGGGGTTGAAACACTTGTTGTTTTGTCCAAGTGTCTAGAGTCGACCATGCATAAGTTTTCGTACATATGTATGGGGGTTGAGACACTTGTTGTTTTGTTCAAGTGTCTAGAGTCGTCCATGCATAAGCTTTTGTACATATGCATGGGGGTTGAGACACTTATTGTTTTGTTCAAGTGTTTAGAGTCGTCCATGCATACGCTTTAGTACATATGCATGGGGGTTGAAACACTTGTTGTTTTGTCCAAGTGTCTAGAGTCGTCCATGCATAAGCTTTTGTACATATGCATGGGGGTTGAGACACTTGTTGTTTTGTCCAAGTGTCTAGAGTCGTCCATGCATAAGCTTTTGTACATATGCATGGGGGTTGAGACACTTGTTGTTTTGTTCAAGTGTCTAGAGTCGTCCATGCATACGCTTTTGTACATATGCATGGGGGTTGAAACACTTGTTGTTTTGTCCAAGTGTCTAGAGTCGTCCATGCATAAGCTTTTGTACATATGCATGGGGGTTGAGACACTTGTTGTTTTGTCCAAGTGTCTAGAGTCGTCCATGCATAAGCTTTTGTACGTATGCATGGGGGTTGAGACACTTGTTGTTTTGTACATATGCATGGGGGTTGAAACACTTGTTGTTTTGTCCAAGTGTCTAGAGTCATCCATGCATAAGCTTTTGTACATATGCATGGGGGTTGAGACACTTGTTGTTTTGTCCAAGTGTCTAGAGTCGTCCATGCATAAGCTTTTGTACATATGCATGGGGGTTGAGACACTTGTTGTTTTGTCCAAGTGTTTAGAGTCGTCCATGCATAAGCTTTTGTACATATGCATGGGGGTTGAGACACTTGTTGTTTTGTTCAAGTGTCTAGAGTCGTCCATGCATAAGCTTTTGTACATATGCATGGGGGTTGAGACACTTGTTGTTTTGTTCAAGTGTCTAGAGTCGTCCATGCATACGCTTTTGTACATATGCATGGGGGTTGAAACACTTGTTGTTTTGTCCAAGTGTATAGAGTCGTCCTTACGCTTGTTGTTCTATTTCAAGCAGTTAAGGTTGTTATGTAGACCTGTGGCTTGTTGTTTTGATCAAGCGCTTAAGGTCGTCAGTGTGCCTTAGGCTTGTTGTTTTGTTCAAGCGCTTAAGGTCGTCCTTATGCTTGTTGTTTTATTCAAGCAGTAAGGTTGTTTGTGTGGACCTTTGGCTTGTTGTTTTGTTCAAGCGCTTAAGGTCGTCAGTGTCAACATGCCTTAGGCTTGTTGTTTTGTTCAAGCGCTTAAGGTCGTCCTTATGCTTGTTGTTTTATTCAAGCAGTAAGGTTGTTTTGTGGACCTTGCACTTGTTGTTTTGTTCAAGTGTATAGGGTCGTCCTTACGCTTGTTGTTCTATTTCAAGCAGTTAAGGTTGTTATGTAGGCCTTTGGCTTGTTGTTTTTCAAGCGCTTAAGGTCGTCAATAACCTTTGGCTTGTTGTTATCAAGCGTAGGTCGTCAATGAACCTTTGGCTTGTTGTTATGTTCAAGCGCTTAAGGCGTCAGTGAACCTTTGGCTTGTTGTTATGTTCAAGCGCTTAAGGTCGTCAGTAAATTTTGGAGAGTAGAGGACGGAGGAGTGACGCTTGATGGACTTTGCTTTTCATTAGTTCATTTTAGAAACACATACAAAGGAAATTTCGAATCAATTTAGCCAAGGAATGCACATAGATGCTGTCTTACTGATAGTACTTTTTCAGATGTTCGGCGTTCCAAGGATGAGGTAGGGCGTCTCCGTCTAACTTCTCCAAGTGATAAGTGCCTCTTCTGTGGAACTTGACGACCCTGTATGGTCCTTCCCATGTGGGTCCCAGCTTTCCTTGGGTGGGGTCCTTTGTTGCGAGGGTCACTTTCCTCAGCACTAAGTCTCCAATTTTGAATTCCCTGTGCTTCACTCGTCTATCGTAGTAGCGGGCCATCCTCTGTTGGTAGACCCTGGTCCTGGCTTCGGCTTGGTCTCGAACTTCGTCCACCAGATCTAAGTTTGATCGTAACTGAACGTCGTTGCTTTCTTCGTCATAGTGGTTCGTCCTCCAGGTGGTGAGCCCGATTTCTACCTGGTATGACGGCTTCTGTACCGTACGTCAGCCGAAAGGGAGTTTCTCCTGTGGGAGTTCTTGCCGTCGTCCTGTATGCCCACAGGATATTTGGAAGCTCTTCAGGCCATAGTCCCTTTGCCCCCTCAAGTCGAGTCTTGATCATCTTGAGCAAGGATCGATTTGTAACTTCTACCTGTCCATTGGCCTGTGGGTGACCAGGGGATGAGTAGTGGTTGTGTATGCCAAGTTCTGCACAGAATTCTCGGAAAGGCGAGTTGTCGAACTGCCGTCCGTTGTCTGATATAAAGGCTTTGGGTATTCCAAACCTGCATATGATTGCCTTCCACACGAAGGCTCTTATGTTCTTTTCCGTGATCGTAGCGAGTGGTTCAGCTTCTACCCACTTCGTGAAATAGTCTATCCCCACGACCAGGAACTTCAGCTGTCTTCGTCCGACAGGAAGGGGCCCCATGATGTCCAGACCCCATTGGGCGAACGGCCAAGGTGCCGTCATTGGGGTTAGTGTCTCTGGTGGTGAGTGGATGAGGTTTCCGAATCTTTGGCACTTGTCACATGTACGAACGTAGGAGACCGCGTCCTTCTGCATCGTCGGCCAATAGTATCCAGCTCGGACGAGTTTGTGCACTAAGGATCGTGCGCCTGAGTGATTGCCGCAAATCCCTTCGTGAACCTCTCTCATCACGTAGTTGGCCTCCGCCTTATCCAGGCAGCGTAAATATGGGAGTGAGAAGCCTCTTTTGTATAAAACGCCCTGTATCAGTATGAACCTTGTGGACCGGACTTTCAACTTTCTGGCCTCGACCGGGTCTGACGGGAGTGTTTCGTCTTCTAGGTAGTTGACGATGGGTGTCATCCAGGAGTTACTGACGTCGATGGGGCTTACTTCTTCTTCCAGGTGGCTCGGCGAGTGTTGGACTTCGATGTACTGGTCTGTTGCTTCATCAGAAGAAGCTAGCTTTGCCAAGGCGTCGGCCTCTGTATTTTGTTCACGAGGTACTTGGACGAGCATAACTTGATCGAACCACTTCATGGCATTTCTGACGAGCTTGAGATATTTTGTCATTCTGTCTTCTCTTGCTTCGTAATCCCCGTTGACCTGCCCAACTATCAATTGTGAGTCGCTTCGGATCTTGAGTCTGTTTGCCCCCAGTTCTTTAGCTATACGCAGGCCGGTTAACAGGGCCTCGTACTCTGCCTCGTTGTTTGTGGTGGGATATTGGAGCCGGGTGGAATGTTTGAGTAGATGCCCTTCAGGTGTCTTGAAGACTGCTCCAACACCTCCTGCCCCCTTGACGGACGAACCGTCGATGTCGATTTCCCATATCTCATCTGGTCTCTCTACTGATGGTTCGTCTTCCATCACTGTGAACTCAGCTATGAAATCAGCTAGGGCTTGTGCCTTGATGGCCTGTCTTGGGTGGTACTCAATGTCGAACTCACTCAATTCAACGGCCCATTGAATCAGTCGTCCAGCTGCGTCCGGTTTATTCATCGCCTTACGGAGAGGATGGTTCGTAAGGACGATGATTTTGTGAGACTGGAAGTATGGTCGCAGTTTTCGGGCAGCGGTTACAAGAGCTAGTGCTAGTTTTTCCATTGCTGGGTATCTTTCCTCGGCTCCCTAGAAGGCTTTACTGATGTAGTACAATGGCAGCTGGGTGCCCTCGTCTTCCCTGATGAGGGCTGAACTGACGGCCGTAGGGGAGACTGCTAGGTATAAGGAGAGGGTTTCCCCTTGTTGGGAAGGGCTCAGCAAAGGAGGGGATGTTAGGTACCTCTTGAGTTCTTCGAAGGCTTTCTGGCAGTCGTCCGTCCAGATGAACGCCTTCCTCAGTGTCTTGAAGAAGGGGAGGCACTTGTCAGTAGCTCGTGAGACGAAGCGGTTGAGTGCAGCCACTCTTCCTGTAAGGCTTTGTACCTCTTTTGTCGTCCTTGGAGGTGTCATCTCTAGTACAGCTTTTATTTTGTCCGGGTTGGCCTCTATTCCCCTTTGGGAGACCATGAACCCTAGGAATTTTCCGGACGAGACACCGAAAACGCATTTACTCGGGTTGAGTTTCATGCGATATCGGCGGAGAGTCTCGAATGTTTCTTTCAGATCTTCCATGTGATTTACCTCGTCTTTCGTTTTTACCAGCATATCGTCCACGTACACTTCTACGTTTCGCCCGATCTGGTGGTGGAACATCCTGTTCATTAGTCGCTGGTAGGTGGCTCCAGCGTTCTTCAATCCGAACGGCATGACTTTGTAGCAGAAGAGTCCTTTGCTTGTGATAAAGGAAGTCTTCTCTTGATCATCGTCGTCCATCATGATCTGGTTGTAGCCTGAGAAGGCATCCATGAAGGTTAGCAACCGGTGTCCTGCAGTTGAGTCTACCAGCTGGTCTATTCGAGGTAGGGGGAAGCTGTCTTTTGGGCAGGCCTTGTTGAGGTCTGTGAAGTCTACGCACATCCTCCATTTGCCGTTGGCCTTTTTCACCATGACGACATTGGCTAACCAGTCGGGGTAGAAAACCTCTCTGATGAACCCGGCCGTCAGAAGCTTCTCTACTTCGTCAGAAATCGCCTGATTTTTATCAGGGGCGAATACTCGTCTCTTCTGCTTTATGGGCCGAATGGACGGGTCTACGTTCAGCTTGTGGCAGATTGTGGCTGGGTCAATGCCAGACATGTCGTCGTGCGTCCAGGCAAAGACGTCCAGATTGCTCTTCAGGAAACTGATCATGGCTTCCCTTATTGTCCTGTCCATTTTTGTCCCAATGCTGGTGGTTTTGCTTGGCTCGTCGTCGTCCAACGCTATCACCTCCAACTCTTCTGTGGGTTCGACGAGCTTGTGTCCCTCGTCGATCTTCATTGTTTGATGTTTTGCTTCTGGACCGAGAGATGCGAAATAGCACTCTCTCGCCGTTGCCTGGTCTCCCTTGAGTTCTCCTATGCCATGTTCCGTGGGGAATCGGACGAGGAGATGGTAGGTTGAAGTGACTGCCCTCAGCTTGTTGAGGGTTGGACGACCAATTATGACGTTGTAGGCCGAGGGGCAATCGACCACTAGGAACTTTACCGAGGTTCTCACTTGCTTTGGATACGTCCCGGCTTCGATAGTGAGGGAGACCACTCCCAATGGCTTGACTTTGTCACCCGTGAATCCCACAAGGGGGATGTCAATAGGTTTTAGCTGCTCCTTGTCTACCTTCATTTGTTGGTATGCTGGGAGGTATATGATGTCAGCAGAACTTCCATTATCAATGAGGACTCGTCTGGTGATGAATCCTGCGATGGTCAATGTGACGACAAGAGCGTCGTCATATGGGTGATGGATGTTTCTTGCGTCGTCTTCGCTGAACGAGATCACTTGGTCGTCCATCTTCAAGTTCTTCCGTGACCTTTGAGTGACCAGGATGTTATGGGCCTGCCGGGCATATGCTTTCCTGGACGACCGCGAGGCACCTCCGGATGCCAGTCCTCCAACTATTGTACGTATTTCGCCTATGATGTCTCGGGGGCGGTCTTCCTGGCGGTCCTTATTCTCGTCCTGCCTGTTTGGACGAGGTTCGGGACGGACGTCTGGTTTGTCTTGTCGCACAAATTTTCCCAGCTTCCCTTGCCTGATCAGGGCCTCTATCTGCTGTTTTAGGGCAAAACAGTCTTCGGTGGTGTGACCATGGTCTCGGTGGAAGCGACAGTAGAGATTCTTAGATCTCTTCTCCGGGTCCGAGTGAAGCTTCCCTGGCCACCTGATGTCTGGATTGTCCTGAATCTGCAACAGGACCTGGTCGATGGACATGTTCAGGGGCGTGAAACTACTGGGTCGCTCTTCACGTCGGTTGGACGAGCTTGCGTTCTTCCTCTCGTTCTTTGGATAGTCTTGCTTGGAAGACTTGTTCCTGGACGAATCGAGTCGTCGGTCTTCTGGTTCTTTCCTCTTTCTGCTGAGGAACTCGTCTCGGGCCTCAAATGCATCTTCCGCATTTATGAATTTCTGGGCCTCGTACATCAGTTCTGACATTGACTTTGGTGGGTCCTTGCATAGCTGGAAGAGGAAATCTCCTTTGAGGAGGCCAGCGTTGAATGCAGTGAGAGCGACGTATTCATTCGGCTCGTCGATCTGGACTGCTTCCTTATTGAACCGTTGCACATAGGACCTTAAGGATTCTCCTTCCCTCTGCCGTATGTTAAGGAGGTAGTTCGCTGGACGGGCTGATCTTCGTCCTCCAATGAAGTTGTCAATGAAGGCCCTGCTCAGCTGAGCGAATGTGTCTATGGAGCCTGTCTCCAGTTGGTTGAACCAGGTCCTTGCTGAGCCTCTGAGGTTTGTTGGGAAAGTGCGGCACATTATCTCGTCCGACACGCCGTGAAGACGCATGATGGTTCTGAAAGAGTCAAGGTAATCGAGTGGATCCTTGAACCCGTCAAACGTCTCTAGCTGGGGGACCTTGAATTTTGCTGGAAGAGGGTATTCGTCTATCCTCTTGGTGAAAGGAGACTCAGAGCGATGGACGAGCATATCAAGGTTTTTGGCTGCCTTTGCTCTGACCTGGCTCTTCATCTCTTTCATTTGCTCCCTCATCTCTTTCAGCTCCTCCTCGAGTTTGGCTGCCCTGGCGTCCGCTGCGGACTTGGCGGGATCTGCCACCTGACTTGGATGGGGCTCTCGATTCTGGTTGGCAGAGCTGCCCTCGTCATTCTGATTCTGACTCTGATTCTGATTCCTTCCTGTTTCGTTGCGAGGAATTTCTTCGCCGTTTTGGCCCTGACCAGGACTGGGAATTTCTCCCCTTGACCGGAGGAGGGCCAAGAGTTCTTGATTCTGCTTGGCCAGTTCTTGCATCTCCCTGCGATCGGCGGCACTCTGTCGTGCTAGTTCTTGAATGTTGGCGGTGAGAGCCTGCAGTTGCCTCTCTGAGGCGCTCAAAGGCTGGGCACTGTTATCTCCGGCTTCCATGAGAGAAAAGTTACTTGGATCGACCGCTTTTAATTCTTCTGGTAAAGAAACGAAATGGCTAGAAGCAACTCGTTCCCACAGACGGCGCCAACTGATGATGTGTAAAATCAGCACGGTCGCCCGACAGACGTTCTCTCTGATGGAAGACCTGAAACAAGGAACAACAATGACGACGGTAGGAAAACACCGGTGGGGTGCCGGCCAAAGTTCCTCCGATGCCTTTGTCAGAGATTTTGTGGAGAATAATCAACAGGTAAGTAAAAGTGTTTAGGCTAATAGTGTGCGTACCTTGTGTATTTTTGTCTGGAGGTTTATATAGATGTCTCAGAAAATAGCCGTTTAGCCCTTCTTAATTGCCTTCATTATTGGATTTAAATGAGGGCTTTTATGAGGAGGGTTACAATATCTTGGGGATATTGTCATAAATGGGTCTTTAATGTTTACGTGATTCGGTTTGTAACGGTGGTCTTCAGTGGGAGTTTGGATCTGATATGGTAAGGACGATACACAGTGTCGTCCTTAGGTTTGCTCGTCCAAAGGAACGGCCGGAGTTGGTAGTCGTCAGTCTTTCAGGTGGCGAGTTTGATTGATGTCCCCTGTACTGACGTAGTTCCGTTTAGAGACCTCTTTTGCCGTCTTAGCTGGTTTATAGTCGTCCTTCTATTGGTGAGGATAGTTTCGTCCATCTATCAGGTAGAGAACTCATCAACCATAATCTTGGAAATCTGCTAAGGCTTTCGAGGATAGTAATAATTTTGGTTCCAGATAGTTCTAGATGTATTAATTCGGGGAAGCAATCAGGTCTCATCAACTTCCTTCTAATTTTGTCAAGCACGGTTAAAATAAGCTTGTCCCTAACATCTAAGATATAAGAGTTGAAACACCCTGACAAGTTGTTCACAATAAGATCACTCTTAGGATTTGTGGTAAATTTAGACTTAGACCACGTGACTACAGGAATCTTAGAAAGATAATCATATGCTAGAGGTGACAACTTCTTCAATTCAGCCATAGGTAAACCAAAACCCACAACCACCATACCCACGTCGGCAAACCCAAACCCACCACAACCCATTTTGTTTGCAACCATGCCGGCGACCCACGACCCACACCCCATGGCCCCCGAAACCCATGGCCACCGAACCACAAAATCCATGGCCACCAAACAACCACCAACCCACAAATGCAACCCACAACCACCTCCACAAATTGGGTTGCCGCTGATGAGAGAGAGAGAGCAGAGCAGAGAGAGAGAGCCGTTGACTTGAGACTGAGGGAGAGAGAGCAGAGCAGAGAGAAACGGAAAGAAAAAAGAAGAAAAAAAAAGAGAGGAGAGAGGAGAGAGAAGACCAAATAAAACAGAATAAAAAATTTATACAAGTTACTACAGTAAAATGTATTTTTACATGTTACTATAGCAATGTGTAAATGCGGGAGTTAAAACCCATGGCCGGCTGGGAGTGAGTTTTTATGATTTTTTAGCTACAATAGCGTCTAATTTAACAAAAAATGCATTTAAGAGCAGGGGCGGATCCAGGAATTCAATCTAGGGTGGACACTTTTTAATCCCAAAGTTTAATAAACATAATACAAAAAATGCCTAAAGCCGATATACATTATTTATATAACCAAAAATTAACAAACAAGAAGTGCATTATAGCCTTTTACAATTGATTTCGACGTGTGTTTCATATTTTGAAACCATTACCTTATAACTTTATTATTAATACTAAGAGAAATGGTTTTCCCTATGTATACAATCAAGTTATCATCCATCCATTAATCATTCATTCGACTACGTAATCGGTTATTCACAATCTTCATAACTAAAAATGATTTTTTCCATAGTTTAAGTCGCAACTGGTAAATTTGATAGTAAGTTATATATATATACCTAGAAAAAAAAAAATAAAAAAAAATATTAGGGTCATTCTACAATATCAACAATATGTAGAGTAATTACCGTCATATATGACATTAATACCATCAATATGACATTTTATCTATTAAAAGTACTACACGCATAAAAAAAAGTGTGGGTATTGTAGAATTATCCAAAAAATTGAGGGTGGACACTTTATAAAATCCAATTATTTTTTATATTTTATACCTAATAATTTTTTTAAAAAAATATTTGAGGGTGGGCACGTATGCTGGATCCGCCCATGTTTAAGAGCCCAGTTGAGAATGTTGTCAACTTGTCCTTGATGTGAGCATCATTGTCATATTTACCCAAAAAAAAAACAGATTTGGTGTATATTGCTCCCATTATTTATTGGTCCACTATAGTACTATCTTTAAAAAAAAAGAGAATAATAATAAAAAAAAGAGCATCATTGCCATCGTTATGATCAATTTGGTGTATATTGCTCCCATTATTTATTGGTCCACTATAGTACTATCTTTAGATCCATTCTACCTCTTTGTATTCTAGTACTATTTCCCCCATCTTGGAAGAAAAATATCATATTACCAATTCCCCCTTCCCCTAAGAAAAAGAGCCAAAATATTTCATGGAAGAAGTGGAAGATATTGTGATTGTAGGAGCTGGAATTGCTGGCCTTACAACATCCTTAGGACTTCATAAGTACCCTTAATTCCTCTCTCTCTCTCTCTTTATATGCATCTACATGTCTCTAAATTTGGTTTGGCTTTTTTATTTTATTTTATTTTTAGCTTATTTGATTTATTTGTTTATGTAATTTTACTCACTTTAAACAAATACTCCTAATATATCCAAACCAACACGTCGGAGGTATTAAATTCTTGTAGGTTGGGTATTCGAAGTTTAGTATTGGAATCCTCGGGTGGTTTGAGGGCCACAGGATTTGCCTTTACAACATGGACAAATGCTTGGAAGGCCTTAGATGCTATTGGCATTGGTGACTCCCTCCGACAACATCATAAACGGTTTTATTGGGAAGTAGACTTCTCTCTTCATTTGTGCCCCCTCTTTTTTTTTTTTCTTTTTGGTATCCGAGGAATTCATTAAGAAGAAGCAAAAACAGTCCTCATACAAATACTGTGAAAAATCTAACTATAAAAGTGCAATAATACAATCAGGAAGACTATCAAAAACTAGAAATTGTTGGGTGCTTCCCAATTTTATTAGAACTTCAGCTTATGAGTTAGCTTAATGACCAATCTAAGACCTACACTTATTCACAATTAACATTAATTTCCCATCGTAATTGAAAAACTTGGAGAATATATATATAAAATATATATATATATATATATATATATATATATATATATATATAAACTTTCTACATGGATTTGGTTAATTTTTACTATTGATTCATTGTTATTAATTCCTGTTAAAGTCCAATGGGCCTAACTCAATCTCAAAAGACGCCTTGAGAGATGAGGATTGCCCATGGCTTATTAATTGCACAACCCAAGAATACTTGGTCAATGTGAGACTAGACTCTCACTTTAATATGCCCCCTCACGTGTGGCGGACCAACCAAACACGTGGACCATAATAGGGGGGAGATCTGCCCAACACCCAAGGGATGGCTCTGATACCATGTTAAAGTCCAATGGGCCTAACTCAATCTCAAAAGACGCCTTATGAGATGAGGATTGCCCATTGTCTTATAAACCCATTACTCACTCCAACTATTTCCAATGTGGGATAATAATATCCAACATAATGATTAGTCTAATGATTAATTGCTGGTTAATTTGTATTACTAAAAAGCTATGAGAACCTCTATTACGCGCAAAAATATATTGTCAATCATTTTTTTATATTAAAGAATGGAATCAGAAATACAAGAACACGCACACCATGTAAACTGACCAGCAGATATTTGTATGCAGGATTTTGACTACCTCTACAATTTCAGGACTTCAAACCGCAGCTATGTCATTTGAAGCCAAAGGAAAACAGTAAGTTACAGCACTAGCAATGGATAGAGTGCCCCATCATACAAGTTATAACCTGTGGCTACTCTCTCTCTCTCTCTCTCTCTCTCTCTCTCAATTCTAACCCTACCAATACCAACCCTATCTTGTCCGCCCCGAAAAAGGATGGGAGAATGATGGATTTTGCCTGCCCTATCCCTTACATTTAAAAACTTTGCAATGGATTAATATTTTCAAAATCTCACTGTTAGATTGCATGTTCTCTTTGTCCTTAACATGAATGCCAAATTTCATGCTATTTGGATATTATTTACTATATATCTGATTAATACAAATATTTTATCCCAATTTTTGTATTTCACTTTTTATACTCGACTAATTGTCATATAATATGTGTATGATTTTTTTCTATTTTAAATTTGAGTTTTTTTATATTGAAAGAAAAATAACACATGTTAATTATATTCTAATTGATAGAGCATAAAATGGAACACAAAAAGTGGGATAAAAGATTTTTATTCCTATATGATCAAACTCATGGTTATAACGAAATTGCTTTTCTGCTAATGAAGAAGTCATATAATCTATCCATTCCCGTATCTATTCACTCCACTCCGAAATTCCTAAATTAATTCACACTCCGCTTCATTTATGGAGTGGAAGAGCAGAGTGTAAATCATTTTGGGGTAGAGTGTGACATATTTTGGGGTAGAGTGTTAATTATTTTGGAGGGGAGAGTACTTTTCTTAAAAATTAGGTGTGTCAAATATAATGTTACTATAATTCAGAAATGTCCGTGTAAGTTGACCCTATTTTATTTTTATTGCATTGGGCTCATTGTCTAACGCTAATAGTAAAGTTTCTTGACTGCAAACAAAAAAAAAAAGGCTAATAGTAAAGTTTCTTGACTGCCAAAGCAAAAGAGTGAATGTTGAGAGTGACCATTTGATGTAAAAAATAATATTGAAGGATAAGACCGTGTCTAATTCACCTAATCCCACTTTCATATAAAAAAAAAAAAAAAAAAATCACCTAATCCCACAACCCCATTTGAATGGCACAGGTGCTGGTTAGTGACACTTACTTTATTTTTGTTTTGTTTTGTTTAAGGTTGGTTTTTTGTTCACAATTCACATGCTCTGTAGCAAGTTGGATATAGTACCTTTTTTTTTTTGCTTGAAGTTTGATAAGAAGCACGGTTAAGTTTTAGGGATACGGGTACTGTATGGTACGAAGGTACGATAGTTCTTAGAAAAGTAGGATACGGGTACGGTAGGGATATATATATGTTTTATTAATTTTTTTTTTATATATTATTATGCATATATTTTTCATATATTGATAAGCATATGTGAATTTAAGAGTAATTATGGATAATAAAGTATATCCATTGCCATTAGGCCTTTAAATTACAAATCAAGATCCAAAAGAGTAAATTAAAGAAGTGTACATCCATATAGTTTTACCTTAAGTTTATGTTTCCATCATTTCCACTACTTTTATTTATTTTTGTGACATATCCAAAATAAAAAATGAAAGAAAATGATTTTTTTTTTTTTTGAAAAATTTGGGTATGTCTGGAGTATGCATGCAGAAGTATTTCAAGAATACGAATACCCAAAAAGTATTCGATATGGGTACGGCTCCATTTTTGGAGTACATGTGCTTCATAGAGTTTGATATAGTATTATCTTACTGTTTTTTAGTATAATTACTTGGGCCTTATTGGAGTACTATCACCTTTTTTAATGGAAGGTGTTGATTGGATGTGATGGAGTGAACTCAGTGGTGTCAAAGTGGCTGGGCTTCAAGGCACCGGCTTTCACAGGGAGAGCTGCCATCAGGGGGTGTGTAAATTTCAAGTCCAGTCATGGGTTTGAGCCCAAGTTCTTGCTGTTCTTTGGGAAAGGCTTCCGATCTGGTTTTCTTCCTTATGATGATAATAGAGTCAATTGGTTTCTCACATCCAGCCAAGGTGAGCCCCAAGGACCAATTCAGTGCTTGCTTGATTCTTTCTTTTGGAGCATATTTATTGGATTGGAAAATGTTTCTAGTGCAAACAGCCAGTTTTTGTATTTTGTCCTGTGCCTATGCATGATTAGTAGTGTAGGATCCATTTGAAGATGATTGCTTCCTTGAATAAAAATATAAAATTTCCCATATTTTCTACAGTATAATCATATTACATTTTGTTTGATAGTAGCATATATAATTTTCAAGATGATTGGTTCCTTGAATACCAATATACAATTTTTCCCATACAATAATTTGTCAAGCATAATCATAGTACATATTGTTTAATAGTAGCATATATAATGTGTCCTGTTAAATTTAGGTCTTTGAATGTTGTACTTTAAATTCTTCAATTAATTTCAATCATTTTGTGACTATATTGATCTATAAGCCACATAATTGAATTAATTGTCCTTGAAGGAAGATGATAACTTTTATGCTACATTAATACAGTTACATGATTAAATTTAATTGGAAAACCTAAGATGGTATAGCACATAAGAAAATTATACCAAAGTATTGTCTAATCACTAATTTTTGTCCTTAATTATTTATATCTTTGCAGAGAAAGAGATAGAGGATGATCCAGCTAAAATGAAACAATTTGTGTTAAGCAAGATAGAAAACGTACCTGATGAAATAAAGGCCATTGTTGAAAACACTGAACTGGATTTTATTATATCATCCCCATTAAGGTACAGACATCCGTGGGAGCTTCTTTGGGGAAACATCAGCAAAGGCAATGTCTGTGTAGCTGGTGATGCACTCCACCCCATGACCCCAGACATTGGCCAAGGTGGTTGTGCTGCCTTAGAAGATGGTGTTGTCTTGGCCAGATGTCTTGCTGGGGCTTTACTGAAAGAACAAAGTGGGGAAACAAAAGAGAAAGGTGATAGAGAAAGAGAGGAATATAAGAGGGTTGAGATGGGGTTGAAGAAGTATGCCAAAGAGAGGAGATGGAGAAGCATTGAGCTCATAAGTACATCTTATATGGTTGGTTTTTTTCGGCAGGGTAATGGAAGAGTAACAACTTTCTTAAGAGACAAAATATTGGCTGCATATCTGTCTGGGTTGCTGTTGAAGAGGGCCGATTTTGATTGTGGGAAGCTTAGCAATTCTAGAATGTAGTCATGTACATATGCTTTGTGTTTGAATGATATCAACTGTTTTCAAAGTTTATTACAAACTTTGAATTAAAATTGCTTAATCTAACTTCTTACTTTTTATGTATAGCATCAAACAAAGTATGAAGGATGAAGTAGAATTGTAGATCGAATAACATAAATATATAGAGATATTTTGCATTAAAGCTTATAAAGTACAAGTATAATAAGAACAACTTACAAACACTATTGAACACACTTAATTGATACACTTGAAGAACACTTGGAGAACACTTGAACACACTTGAATACACTTTAGAACACACTTAGATCACAATGGATCTCTTGCACATGAATTATGGAAGTTGAAGAGTTGTGGCCTTTCTTTGAAGAATAAACCTTCTTATTAATAGTCAAAATAATGGTTATTTCCATCAAATAACTACCCATCAATAACTACTTTAGGTGTTTTATTTTTTAAGAAAATAACTATCCCAAATTGTTTGGAGATCATGACACATGCCATCCACATCATGAAAGTTATTGGTGGTTACATCATACCATTAACTTTCTCTATGAAAGTTGGAAATAATGACACATGTAAATAGAAGTTACAAATAATTTTATTCCTAACACATATAATATGATTACCAATTTAATATATTATAGTGGTCAATATTAAATATATAATACTATATAACAAAATTCTTTTATGTGTAAACACATGCCCCTCGTCCATTTTGATGACGTTTAGAAATCAAAAGTGGACAATAGATAATTTAATTTACAACAATATTTTGGCCAAAAATATTAAGACTATATAATCCTAATATTTGAGTTTGCCAAAAATAAGCTAAGCACTTCATATAGCAAAGATTGGTACTATTTTATTTTTGGTATTATCAAATTAATAAATTTGATCAACCATTTTAACAAAATTTTAAGATTATGAGATCCACATATCCATAATGGGTGCTTAATTTTAAAGACAATAATAGAAACTTGGTTTGACATCCACCAATTTTCATATACTTTGTCTTCGAATAAAAAACTCAATGATTTCTTGGCACTTTTTTGCCATTCTCCAAGAATAAAATTATAGGACATTTGTTGCCCCTCAATTTTTAATTCTTGAGTTAAATCATTGGTGAATTTTTCATCACTCAACTCTTCATCTATGGCAAGTTGATCATGATTTTCCATAAAAAAAATCATTTTTCCCAAGATTAAAATCATAAGGCACTTCATGCCCCATAGTTTTAATTCTTAAGTTAGAATGGATTTTTCCTCAATCAAATTTTCATCTTTAGAAAATTGATCAGTATTTTCCATAGATTCCACCTTTGGTGCAAAAACTTGATAGTTTGGAGGGACATTGTAAATGGAATGAAAGTTTAGGACAAAAAAGTGTAATTTCCCCTTTATTTCTTAGTGTTTGTTTCATTTCTCGTATTCAAAAAATTGTTTTCCTGCTAACCAACATCATCTTCTACTTTATCCATATTTTGCTCCTTGCAAAACCAAGCAGTTTCTAACTTTTAAAAGTCTTGCTCAACTTTGTTCTTCTTGGAAATCATTTCATTAATTATTTCTTTTTACAAAATGAAGTTATGGTATAATTAACTAATTAAGAGTAAATTGCATTAACACCTTTGAACTTTTATGTTGTTTCATTAAGACTAGCTAATTTATTTTTTGTACTAATTTAGTATAATAAATTTAATATTATTTCAATTAGCCTCTTCTGTCAATGTTCCATCCAACTTGCTAACAAAGAGAACTCATAAATATCATGTAAGTCACGAAAAAACAACAAAATGATTGCTCAACTTTGTTCTTCTTGGTATAATATTAAAGTTATTGTACTAAATTGGCAAAAAAATTCAGGAGGGTGTTAGTACAATTTACCCTATAATTAATATGATGACAAAAATCATAATTGAGATGTTTCAGCTAACTCGAATAATTGATGTGTGATGTGTAGTGGAGACCATGAAGTTTGTCGTGTCAGAAGGAATATGTTGTTGGAAGCCCTTGCAAAGGAGCTTCCAAGTGCCACCATTAGGTACTCTTCCAAGGTGGTTTCAATAGAAGAGTCAAGCTTCTATAAGCTTGTGCATCTTGCTGATGGAACCACTTATAAAACCAAGGTAAATTCAATTTCATTTTTTTTAAGGGAAAGGTGCCACACATTGTTCTTGTTATGCTTTTTGATATACAAAAAACCCAATTACCTAGAACCAAACTAATAATAAAGGGGAGATTGATGGGTTTATACTAAAAAGTCACTCGTTACTTGAGTATCTCATGTATCCGGCATATGTATCATCTTTCTCATAACATGTAAAATCCATATATTATGAAAGAGATAATGCATATGCGAGATGCACAAGATACTTTCTAAATTTATATTCAAGAAAGAATTTACGAGTGCACCATTTATTGAGATCAATGAGTTCTAACTCAATGACACTTATTTATAAAAGTAAGATGGAAGGTGATGTTAGGGGTTCTAAGATCTATTTGATGCATGCATAAGTTACCAATAAAAAATCTACTTATGAATGGGGGTAATAAATAGATAATAACTATCCATGTGTTTTTCACTCCCAATTGCTAAGGCCTTATTGGAGTACAAGGTTGTTTGGATGAAAGGCTGGGCTTCAAGAAACCGGCTTCCACAGGGAGAATTTCCATAAGGGGCTTTGCAGATTTTAAGGACAATCATGGGTTTAAGCCCAAGTCCATGCAGTTCTTTGGAAATGGTGTTCGATTTGGTTTTGTTCCTTGTGATGATAACATTGTTTATTGGTTTTTCACTTCGACTCCATCCAACCAAGGTGAGCCCTTCACCAGAGCGTTTTTTTTTTTTTTATTAAAAAATGGGTCACAAAGTATCAATGCAAAAACAAACAATGCCGAAAGTTATTTGGAAATTGTTTTCTGAATGGGCAAAACTTAGATGCAGTTGTTTTCATTCAGGTTCATTCGGTTCCCTTGTTTAAAAATCAGACACGTGGCTATTTAACGTAGCCAACAAACGGAAGTTAAATTAGTACTTTTATTGCCCGCAAGAATGCAAGAGAGAGAAAGAGACTTATTTAAAAATAAAAAATAAAAAATAAAAGAGAGAGAGAGAGAGAGAGAGAGAGAGAGAGAGAGAGAGAGAGAGAGAGAGAGATGAGGGAGTCGAGAAAGAGCCATTTTCCTTTCTCCCTCATCTCATCTTCTCACTCTTACTAGGCCACTATAGAAAACCTACCGGAGCCATTTTCTTCCACCCACAAAGTAAGTGAAACATTTTAGCACTTTCTGAAATTGTAACAAAGAAAAGTTGAGAAAGAAAGAGAGACTCATTTTCAAAGAAGAGAGAGAGAGAGATGAGCGGAGTCAAGAAAGGGAGAGACCCGTTTTGTTTCTTCTTCGTCCACTCGATTTAAGCTTCTGACAGGCCTAGATCTGCTCCTTCCTCATGCCGATCTATGTCTCTGATATGTTATATATATATATATATATATTTTTTTTTTCCTTTTGTTGCAGATTTGTGGGTACCACTCTGTTGTTATTTTAATTTATTTGTTTTCCTTTTCTAGCACTTTTGTTTGTTGGTTGTGGTTTTTTCGTGAATTTGTTTGATTTGTGGGTTTGTGATTTTTTTCCCTCCTCTTTTTGATTTTTTTCTTTGTAACTCTGTTTGTGGGTGTGTGATTGGGGGAGGTTGGTTGTGGAGTCTAGTAATTTTGTGTATAGGTCTGTGTAAAATGGGTTTTGATAAGGCTTGCGGTTGTTTGTGGGTGTATTATTGGGGGAGGTTGGTTGTGGAGTGGTGTTAATAGTGGTTTTTTGGGAGGTTGGTGGTGGCTATGGTGGAGTCACAGCAAAAAACGGGCAGAAGAGGGACGGCATGGAGGGCGATCCTCTCTCTCTTCTACTTGGACCAGCTAGGCCATGGCAGCCGGGTAAGGGAGAGAGAAGTTGAGATGAGAGAGGAAAATGGCTCTTTTCTCGACTCCCTCATCTCTCTCTTTCTATCTGTTTTTTTTTTATTATTTATTTTTAAGTAAGTCTCTTTCTCTCTCTTGCGTTCTCGCGGACAATAAAAGTCTTGATTTAACTTCCATTTGTTGGCTACGTTAAATAGCTACGTGTTTGATTTTTAATAAGGGAACCGAATGAACCTAATGTAAACAACTGCATCTAAGTTTTGCCCTTTCTAAATTTTCTCTGCAAGCAGCCTGTATAAGTTGTTCAGAGTTTATTCTCTTACCTCATGATGTTGCTATGCAATTTAAGAACATAAAATTCTTCACAAATTTGTCCACAATTGTTACTTGTTACATAATAAGAATAATAGTGGTATTAATGACAGATCTAAGTGATATTACTTTAAACATGACTATAAGGTCTGAAAATTAGAATGGTATTAGAAAAGCATTAAATATTTTGGCAAGGGAAAAAATGATAATACTAACCCATTAGAGGATTTCTCGGATGAAAATAAAGAAACAAGAACATATGAAAATAAAGGAAGAGAAAAAGACACAGTGTTTGCGTGGTTCAACAATTGCGCTTATGTCCATGGAGAGATATTTCCATATATAAATTTTGATTACAATAATAATTTTATAATACAATCGTGTTAGCTAGACCTACTTTATCAATCATTCTCTCCATACAATTTCCCTTCTCATTCTATTTATAGAGTCCCTAGTTATTGCAACATGTTGGTATAACACCACTTTTTCTTTTCTTTTTTATTTATGCCCCAAACACAACTTGACACCTTAATAAATGTGTATAGAATTCTTGTTATTATTATCCTTTATGTTTTCCCAAATAATAATGATTTATTTATTCTAATGACTAATGTTACATAATTGTAATGCATATTGTATTATTAGCATAGGGTAAAAATTGTATCATACCATTTGCACCACATACTATCTAAGTGTAGACATATGGTCACAAATTATGGACACCGACATCCACATATTGTGGACATTGTGTTCATAAATTGTGGATATATGTTCATATTTTTTGAATGATGTAAACAATTATTACCCTCTAGCTTAAGCGTGTGGCCTTATCAAAATTGTTGTTCATTTTCTTTTCTTTGTAGAGAAAGAGAGAGAACATGGTCCAGCTAAAATGAAGCAATTTGTGTTAAGCAAGCTTGGAAAAGTGCCTGATCAAATAAGGGTTGTCATAGAAAAGATAGAACAATATAGTTTTATCCCATACCCAATAAGGTACAGATATCCCTGGGAACTTCTTTGGGCAAATAAAAGTAAAGGTAATGTTTGTGTAGCTGGAGATGCACACCACGCCATGACCCCAGAAATTGGCCAAGGTGGTTGTGCTTCTTTAGAAGATGGTGTTGTTTTAGCAAGGTGTATTGCTAGGGCATTATCTGAAAACACAAGTAAGGAATCAGAAGAAAAAGATGAATATTGGAGAATTGAAATGGGGTTGAAGAAGTATGCCAAAGAGAGGAAGTGGAGAAGCATTAAACTCATTTGTACAGCTTACATTGTTGGTTTTATCCAGCAGAGTGATGGAAAAATAATGACCTTCTTAAGGGATAAAGTATTATCTACATTCCTGGTTGGCTTACAGCTGAAGATGGCTGATTTTGATTGTGGGAAGCTTAGCATTTCTTGAATTCAATCATATACAAATGCTTTGTATTCTTGTTGCTATAAGATACAAAAAAAGGTTTTGGAGTTGTCACTGATGTAGCAAGAATTTTTTTTTCTTTAGAAAAATTAATAAGTTTATATTCTCTTGTTTTAAGTCGTAATGATAAAGTAATCCTTTTGTTATAAATATGGGTGTATTTAGTGTTATATCATTTGAAATTTTAAATGACAGTGATAATATGTATACTGGTAAATATTAAAAATAAAATCTAAATCGTGAAATGAATAGAGCAACAAAGTAAGTAAATTGAGCTATTAATAATTCATTTTTCAAAATATTTCTAGTGGTTTTTCATCTACCGGCTACCACAGTTGTCCAAGTGGAGATAAACGAAATAATTGATACACCACTAATTATATGATTTGCATCGGAGGTGGATTAATAACAATAATGACATTTTAGCATAATAAGATCATTATTAGTTCGTGGGGCTGGGACAAATGGACCCTTAAAGAAATCAATCGTATCTATATATAAATTAAAGTAGAAGACATTGCCATTTATCTGCCAGGTGGCATCTAAGACAACGTCTTCTGCTTGCCATGTGTCAGTTTATTAAAAAAAAATTACATAATTAATAAATTAAATACCCACTACCTCATAGTAAAAATAACACCATTAATAAATTAAATACCCACTACCCCATAATAAAAATACACCATTAATAAATTAAATACCCGCTACCTAATTATATGCTTCAATTAAAGCCAAATATGTAAAACACAATATATGTTATTTTAAATATGCATTTAAATTACAATTTGGGCATTTGTCCCAATGGTCATTCCTTTCTTCAAAAAGTCTCATCCCTCTCTGAGGGCGTGGGTATGGGTTCAATCCCTATGTTAAAACCTTTTTTTTTATTCATTATTGATATTATTTCTTCCTTCTCCTTAGTTTAGTTGTTTTGTTAGGAACATATTTATAGAAAAACAATGAAAAAAAGCCGCGTATTGTGTGGATTATAATCTAGTTATAATTTATAACCAAAGAGTGGTCTCTTTGACTTGCTCATGGTAGTAATTATAGTTGAATGTAATGGTTTTCAATAAGTTTCAAGAGAGATGTATTCCTATTATTTTATTTAGCATGGTAGTAATTATAGTTGAATGTAAGGTGGGGGAGAATTTTGATCCTCTCTTGATCAAGAGAGATTTGCGTATTCCTATTATTTTATTTATCCTGCATGGTAGTAATTATAGTTGAATGTAAGGTGGGGGATCTGAATTTTGAGCATATTTACTCTATTGGGCTAAGTGGGGATCTAAAAACAAGAGAGATTTGTGTATTCCTATTATTTTATTTATCCTGCATGGCTGCTGTCAAACTTAAATATTTAAAGTCTCGGCTGGCTTCCGAGTCCAAACAAGCAAGGTAGACTTTAATTATGTCATACTTTTTTTTCATACTTTATAATCAATTTTAATCATATGCATCATATCTATACGTATTGCATGAGCATCATTGTCATCGTTATGATCAATTTGGTGTATATTGCTCCCATTATTTATTGGTCCACTATAGTACTATCTTTAGATCCATTCTACCTCTTTGTATTCTACTACTATTTCCCCCATCTTGGAAGAAAAATATCATATTCCCAATTCCCCCTTCCCCCTTCCCCTAAGAAAAAGAGCCAAAATATTTCATGGAAGAAGTGGAAGATATTGTGATTGTAGGAGCTGGAATTGCTGGCCTTACAACATCCTTAGGACTTCATAAGTACCCTTAATTCCTCTCTCTCTCTCTCTTTATATGCATCTATACATGTCTCTAAATTTGGTTTGGCTTTTTTATTTTATTTTATTTTTAGCTTATTTGATTTATTTGTTTATGTAATTTTACTCACTTTAAACAAATACTCCTAAAATATCCAAACCAACACGTCGGAGGTATTAAATTCTTGTAGGTTGGGTATTCGAAGTTTAGTATTGGAATCCTCGGGTGGTTTGAGGGTCACAGGATTTGCCTTTACAACATGGACAAATGCTTGGAAGGCCTTAGATGCTATTGACATTGGTGACTCCCTCCGACAACAACATAAACAGTTTTATTGGTAAGTAAACTCTCTCTTCATTAGTGCCACTTTTTTTTTTTTTTTTTTTTGGGTAACTGAAGAATTCATTAAGAAGAAGCAAAAACAGTCCTAGTACCAATACTGTGAAAAATCTGACTATAAAAGTGAAATAACACAACCAGGAAGACTATCAAAAACTAGAAATTGTTGGGTGCTTCCCAATTTTGTTAGAATTTCAGCATATGAGTTAGCTTAATGATCAATCTAAGACGATAGCCACCTATACTTATATATTCACAATTAACATTAATTTCTCATCGTAATTGCAAAGCGTGGAGAATATATAAACTTTCTACATGGATTTGGTTAATTTTTACTATTGATTTAATTGTTATTCCAATGATTAGTTGTTGATTTAATGATTAATTGCTGGTTTGTATTACTTAAAGCTATGAGAACCTCTATTACTCACAAAATTATATTGTCAATCATTTTTTTATATTAAAGAATGGAATCAGAAATACAAGAACACGCACACCATGTAAACTGACCAGCAGATGATTGTATGCAGGAATTTGACTACCTCGACAATTTCAGGACTTCAAACCGCAGCTATGTCATTTGAAGTCAAAGGAAAACAGTAAGTTATAACCTGTGGCTACTCTCTCTCCCAACCCTCTCTCTCTCTCTCTCTCTCTCTCTCTCTCTCTCTCTAGGGCCGGCCCTAAGCCCAGCAAGCCCTCTCACCCCCCGGCCAAAAATAAAAAATTAGCCTCTACGAGGTCAATTGATTTCCCAAAAATTTCCCATAAAAATAATTGCATAAAACCCAAATAAGTACAAATAAAACCCAAAAAAGATGCAAACTCACAAGGGGCCTTAATTTCAAAAGGGTCAAAACACAACTTTACACTATCAAAAATATCATCCCAACCCTGAGGCCTAGAACAACCCTGTCTGCCATAGAGCCACACCCACCACGTCCGCCCCAAAAGGCCTCTGTGAAGAATGGGAGAATGATTGATTTTTTTTTTCTCTTTCTTTTGCCTGTCTCTCTCTTTCTCATATTTTTTGATTCCTATCCAAATTTACTGTTTGTGATATGTGTGTATATGAAAAAAAGTTACATTTTAAAACTTTGTAATAATGTGCTTTGTGGGCAATCTCACTTAGTATTAATTTTGTATGGTTTGTAGGAAGGATATTTAGATCATTTTTTATTTTCGGGATGATAATATTATATAGGTTATAGGTCTAATATGATAAAGAATGAGAATAACAAGAACTTAAGGTCCAAAATTTAATATGCATAACAAAAAGATACAATAATAAAATCACAAAATTTCTATGTAATGCCATTTGGATATTTTTATTTAATATATATATGACTGGCCCTGTTTATAAACTCATGTTTGGTGTATAATTTTAAAATACAAATAATAATAAATAAAAACTTGAAATTTAAACTGTTTGTAGATGAAATAGTTATTGATATTTGATATATGATTATTTTGATATTTTGCAAGCATACAGAGTATAAAAAGAATATAATTCAACGGTGGGTTTGTCAAAAAATTCATTCAATAAAAATTATCAAGTGATATAATAATTGACCCCGTCCCATTCCGTTGTCATCCCTATTATCTGGTGCAGTGGTAAAAGTTTTTGGGTTGTCAAGTGCAATCCTTCCTAGAGCCTCACTGCAGTGGGTTAACATTGGGTAATGACCCTATCTGATCAGACTCATGGTAATGAAATTTTTTTCTGCTAATGAAGAAGTCATATAATTTATCTTTTCCTGTATCCACAAGTTTGATCATTGCAAGACTAACAATTGTAGCTAACTGCTAAGAGAGTATGGCCCTTATGGCAAACTTAAGTGACCAAAATTTATATGCCATGCTGATAATTTAATTTTTGAAGTTATAATTCAGAATTGAGATGTTTTAAGCAAGCCCGGATAATAACGCTGTATGATGTGCAGTGGAGACCACGAAGTTCGTTGTGTAGATAGGAAGTTGTTGTTGGAAGCCCTTGCAAAGGAGCTCCCAAGTGGCACCATTAGATTCTCTTCCAAGGTGGTTTCTATAGACGAATCAGGCTTTTATAAGCTTGTGCATCTTGCTGATGGAACCATTCTCAAGACCAAGGTAAGTTCACCCTAAGTATTAGTGTTCATTTGAATTAGCTTTTTGTTAAAATTTAATTTACTTATTTGTTGAAAGTTGATAAAAGTATTGTTATACTTAAAACCAAAAAACAAAAAACTTTAAATTAGACTCGCTATACCCTATTTTCAACAAATGACACTCCACTAAAAAATTCCTAAATTAATTCACACTTCGCTTCATTTATGGAGTGGAGGAGCGGAGTGTGAAATATTTTGGAGTAGAGTGTCAATTATTTTGATCATTTGGGGGGCGGAGTGTTTTCTTAAAAATCGAGTGTGCCGAGTGTAATTTCACTATAAATTCAAGGGTGTCAGTGTAATTTACTCTATTTTATTTTTATTGCATTGGGCTCATTGTCTAGGCTAATAATAAAGTTTCTTGGGTCCTGGCTACCAAAGCAAAAGAGTGAATGTTGAGAGTGACCATTTGATGTAAAAAATAATATTGAAGGATAAGACCGTGTCTAATTCACCTAATCCCACAACCCCATTTGAATGGCACAGGTGCTGTTAGTGACACCTTTTGTTTTTGTTTTGTTTAGTTTTCTGTTCACAATTCACATGCCTCTGTACCAAGTTGGATATTGTACTTTTTTTTCTTTTTCGTTTTTTTGCTTGAAGTTTGATATAGTACTTAAAATTATCTTACTATTTTTTAGTATAATTACTTTGGCCTTATTGGAGTACTATCACCTTTTTGAATGGAAGGTGTTGATTGGATGCGATGGAGTGAACTCAGTGGTGTCAAAGTGGCTGGGCTTCAAGGCACCGTCTTTCACAGGGAGAGCTGCCATCAGGGCGTGGGTAAATTTCAAGTCCAGTCATGGGTTGGAGCCCAAGTTATTGCAGTTCTTTGGGAAAGGCTTCCGATCTGGTTTTCTTCCTTATGATGATAATGACGTCTATTGGTTTTTCACATCCAGCCAAGGTGAGCCCCAAGGACCAATTCAGTGCTTGCTTGATTCTTTCTTTTGGAGCATATTTATTGGAATATGTTTCTGGTGCAAACAGCCAGTTTTTGTTTTTTGTCTTGTGCCTATGCGTGATTAGTAGTGTAGGACCCATTTGAAGAAGATTGCTTCCTTGAATAAAAATATAAAATTTCCCATATTTTCTACTGTATAATCATAGTACATATTGTTTGATAGTAATAGTAGCATATATAATTTTCAAGATGATTGGTTCTTGAATACCAATATACAATTTCTCCCATACAATAATTTGTCAAGCATAATCCTGGTACATATTGTTTAATAGTAGCATATATAATGTGTCCTGTTAAATTTAGTTCTTTGAATGTTTTACTTTAAATTCTTCAATTAAATTCAATTATATTGTGACTATATTGATCTATAAGCCACATAATTGAATTAATTGTCCTTGAAGGAAGATGATAACTTTTATGCTACATTAATACAAACACATGATTAAATTTAATTGGAAAACCTAAGATGGTATAGCACATAAGAAAATTATACCAAAGTATTGTCGAATCACTAATTTTTGTCCTTAATTATTTATATCTTGCAGAGAAAGAGATAGAGGATGACCCAGCTAAAATGAAACAATTTGTGTTAAGCAAGTTAGAAAACGTACCTGATGAAATAAAGGCAATTGTTGAAAACACTGAACTGGATTTTATTATATCATCCCCATTAAGGTACAGACATCCGTGGGAGCTTCTTTGGGGAAACATCAGCAAAGGCAATGTCTGTGTAGCTGGTGATGCACTCCACCCTATGACCCCAGACATTGGCCAAGGTGCTTGTGCTGCCTTAGAAGATGGTGTTGTCTTGGCCAGATGTCTTGCTGGGGCTTTACTGAAAGAACAAAGTGGGGAAACAAAAGAGAAAGGTGATAAAGAAAGAGAGGAATATAAGAGGGTTGAGATGGGGTTGAAGAAATATGCCAAAGAGAGGAGATGGAGAAGCATTGAGCTCATAAGTACAGCTTATATGGTTGGTTTTATCCAGCAGGGTAATGGAATAGTAACAACTTTCTTAAGAGACAAAATATTAGCTGGATATCTATCCGGGTTGTTGTTGAAGAGGGCCGATTTTGATTGTGGGAAGCTTAGCAATTCTAGAATGTAGTCATGTACATATGCTTTGTACTGTTGTTGTTGTTTAATTTTTTTTACTTTTGAAGAATTTTCTATAAGTATAAACTGAGAAACGATCAAAGTGTGCAAATTATGATATCTGTCGTCCATTTCAAAACATTTTTAGTGGTTATTCTTGTACCGCACTTTGTCTATGTTGCTTTCTAGTCCAGTGGATTTGTCCAAAAAAAAAACAATAGGGTTCAAATCTAGTCGAGTGCATGGTAGTGTTGACAATTTCTAGATGACAAATCATATGTCAATGGGGATGTACTTAATGTTATAAGGTTAGGCATAACAGTCTAGGTAATGAGCTACTTGAAGATAATGAAGAATGGAAAATCAAGACTCGCTTGAGCAATTCATTAAAGTTAAGCAGAAACTTCGTGTGACTCTCACTTGAACGAAATTACGGAATCAACAATCCTAGTTTTATTCAAAGAATGATTGAAGTCAATTCCTACTTTTAAATACCCTTTGAGGCACAACTTTCATAACAAGAAGGTCGCTGCACAAAGTAGATCAAAGAGTGTCTTTTTCTTGAGCCCAAATAGAAAATCCTTTCTATGTTTGTTCAACCTTGAGCGACTAAATTGAGAATCGAGTTGCTTTCTTTGAAACCACAAAAGTTATTACCTAGAATTCAGGGGTGATTTTTTTGAAGAGTTCTTTAGGTTGGGGGGGAGAGAGAGAGAGAGAGAGAGAGAGAGAGAGAGAGAGAGAGAGAGAGAGAGAGAGGGTCTTTTCCTCCCAATTTGGGAAGACACAAAATTGGAGGCCACGGTTGGAAAAACATGGACCCTATCAATTTCTTTCCCTCCAACTCTTCCCCCATCAAGACAATAGAAATGGGGAGTCATTTCCCTTCCCTCACATTTTTCCACCTAAACAAACATAGTGTAGAGTGTTGAAGTTTCAATAGTTGTGGACGAGTTTGTTCTAGGGTTCTAGGGCAATTGCGATGGGGGCGAGATAGGGTCTAAAACTATAAAGGTTTTGCGAGTATAAATTTATTGTAATTATTTTTTCTATAATGAATTCCCCACGGGATTGGGTGCTTCCGGAGTGATTATTGTGATGCCCCGCACCCTTAAACATTATAAATTAATTATATTAATATTAAGTCACAAAAGGACTATAGGTTTAATAATTTACATGGTAAATTATTAAAATGGATATAGCATATAATTTGATTAAGTGATAATATTATATTACATTGACATTAAAATGATATATATATATATATAGAAATGGTGTAATATCAAGTAGTGTAATTTCATGATTAGCAACTTAGTTAAGTTTAGCTAAAAATAACCTAAACTTAAGTCTAGTTAAGTAAAAAAATAGTCAACTTACTGAAAATAAAAATAAAAACAAAAAGAAAACCACTCCAACTAAATTTCCCCCATCTAGCCGGCCCTACATTTAACAAAAACCAACCCCACCCTTTGATGTCCCCCATTTCTCTAATATAGACAAAAGAAAGGAAGAAGAACACAAATGCTCTCTTCTCCCTCTTGCACCCCACGGGTCCAGCAGCTAAGAGGGAGGAATTTGTTTCCTCTCATCTTCCTCCATTATTCGAGTTAGAGAAAGAGTCTAGCCTTCCTCCTTCAAGAAATCATAAGCTAGGTAAGGGTTTATGAATTTAGTCAAGTTTTGAAATGGGTATAGTTGAAATTGTTGGTTGATCTTCATGATTCCTACACTTTGAGGTTATGGGTTTGTAGAAATATGATTTTGGGTTAGGGAAAATGAATTTTTATGGACATGCATGTGGGATTTGAAGTGGTAGTTGCTGGAAATTTTGCTGCTATGTCAGATCTGCGTGAACAGTGAACTTTCATGGAAATTCTGTTCTTATTGGAAATAGATATGAGGAAACGGTTTTCTCTAGGATAATCTATCATATGTCTAGGTTATGTATATGAAATTTCATAGAAAAATATTGAGTTTTGATAATTATTTGTTATTTTACAAGAAAACCGTGCAAATCTGTCCATTTGACAGATTCTGTGTTTGTCGGTTTGAAATTGCTTAATAAATCCAATATTTGGGATTTAAGTGATTGGAGTATGTTTCTGGAACCCTAGGATGTATATGTTATTGATGGAATTAGCCCCATGCCATTTTAGTATATAATGAATTGTGGTTACTGATTTAAAGTCACTTTAAAAACTGTGCTGGCAGATTTGAGTCTTCTGTCTTGGTTGAATTTTATATTTTTTTATAAAGCTCAAATAGAGCTGAAATTTTTAAGTAAAGTACTAGACATATAATAGAACAAGTAAATGAAATATCAAGGAAATTGGATAGTGAATGGATAGTTAAATTTACTGTTCAAATGGTCTGCCCTGTAGTGGGACAGAACCTTTATTTCCTGAAAGAATGAGACTTTGACGAATTTATTCTTGCAATTGGATGATTTATTTGAGTTGATATTTTATGTGCAGGGCCAATTGCATGTTTATTGTATAGGTGAATTTTATTAGGCATTGATTTCACTATTTGATGTTATAAAGAAAGTTATGAGCCATGTAACTACGGTTTCTGCATTAGTGCCTTAGAAACAATGTGTGATTGTTTGAAGTATGTTGTATTTGGTGTTATAGTTATGAGGTTGGTTAGCCTTGGATGCCTTCAACATGTTGTTTGGGGTTTAGTAAGGGCTTAGTAAAGATTTGTTAAGTTAAATTAAGCGAATTATGGTCATAAGTGTTGATTAGCCTATTATGAGCTAAGGTTGGCATTAAGTTGAAACTAAGATTAAGTTAAAGTTAACTTAACTCCTATACTTGGTTTAGGATAATCAAGGGAGGATAGGTGAAGCGATCTGCCTGAGACTCTTGGAATCCAGCTTTTGGATTGAGGTAAGGGAATGTGCCATGAAAATTTAATAGTCCATGTTTTAAGAATATATCTATATATGTTTTATCAATGCTTTCAGTAAACTCAGTTTGATATTTGTTTATAAAGAAAACGTGCATTGATTTAGAAACAGTTTTGAGTTAGTATAGTTAAGACAGATTTTAGAAGCAAGTTGTGGATATGCTATAAAGTTTGGCTTAGTAAGGCAAGAGAGAGATTGAAAAATAAACAAGCATGATATGTTTTAAGAACACCAAAAACAGTTTTGAGTGTGATACCCTGTAGACTAACAACCCAAGGCCACGAGGGGATCGTATGCCCTAAAGACATGGCAACAGGCCTTGAGGGGTTTTATTTCCTATAGACCGGCAACAAGTAAGGCCACGAGGGGTTGTATTTCCTGAAGATATGGCAATCCAGGCCACGAGGGGATCTTCAGATCTTTGTAGACTGGCAAGAAGGCCACGAGGGGTTTCATACCTTGTAGACATGGCACCAATAAGGTCACGAGGGGCATAGTCTTAAAGATAAAGTACAATTACGTGTTCCATATAGTTTTTTGCTATATTATGCAAGAGTATGAGATAAGTTTTCTCTCCAGAACAGTTTAAGGGAACATGTTTAGTTTACATATAAATGAATCATGCTATATGTTCAGATTTCAGTAGTTATATTATGCCTTACAAGTTATCAGATATTATGTTCATCAGTATGAAACATATATGTTCAAGAAACTCATGAAATCATTTTAGCATGAACTATTTATACGCAAGTCATATCCACAAAGATTATTCTGTTTATCATGCATTCATGCATACTGTTAAATCTTCATGTCACGCCTCCCTTACTGAGCAAAATGGATTGCTCAGATTGCTGGAACATCCTATGGTGCAGCTAAGAGTCTCAGCATGGAAGAGCAATTTTGTGGTATCTAGAACTAGTTTTAGACGTTTTGAGTTTTGTGTATATAAAGCAGAAGTGATGTAGAGGTTTAAATAGTCTTCCGCTGTATTAGAGTTATTATGTCCACATATTGATGTATTTTGTATAAACAGTTATAAATGGTCTGATTAATATCACTTCCTTTAGGTGGACTAGTATACTTATTCGTTCTGTAAATGAGTATGTTTATAGTATTGGGAGTTCTCAACCCAAGAAGAAGTTAAAGAATCAGGACGAGAGAAAAGAAAAGAAAGAAAAAGAAAAATTTATACTCCTTTTAGTTGGTTCGTGTTAATATCAGGCACAGGCTTGGTATTAGCATGTCGATCCGACTCCGAATCATATTACGGATTTGGGTCGTGACAATTATTCCTTTGGGCAGCTTTTTTAGTTTTCTAGCTACTTGGTTATCAAATAGTTAAATGTTTGTAATTTAAGTTTTTGGGGGTATAAATCAGATTTTTTTTAGTTTCTAAATAAAAAGTTTTGGATTTTGAAATTTGTATTGGATTTTCAACCGGGGGGGGGGGGGGCTCAGATCTAATAAAATTGACATTCAACTGTGGCTGCTACTACAAATGCTATAGCTTGGGTTATTGTAGTTCAGTGGTTCACGCATCAAATCAAAGTTTTGACTGGTCTTAACTCTTAAGAGTCCAAACAAAATGTGATCTATACAATATGTATATAACGCCAGCTCTAACGCATGCATGTATTGCAGTATTGGCTGCTACCATAGATTTGTCATTGGCTGTCGGCTTGTCGCTGTCATTGTCTTCCTCAAGATCTTCATCTCTCTAGCATTATTTACTAGACAACTATACTGTCTACCATTTATAATTATCTCTCAAGTAATATTCCATTTTTTGGAGCCAAAAAAAGAAAAGGAAGAAAATCTCTCGATTAATCTTTGAGGTCCATCAAGAATCTCAATATAGTTAGAGTCTTTGAGACCTAAGACAATTTTTTTTTTTTAAATATATATGTCAATTAAATTATTTTTTTATTTTTAGATATAAAATTACTAATTAAGTTTTTTGTTTTTAGATTTTGTTAACATTTCATTTCAATCGATAATATGACTAATCCACTTAATCTTTTTGTGACATAATTGATCTTAAATATGATTTTATTAATTTTAAGGGTAAATTACATTGACACTCTCTTCTTTTGAGAAAACTAGACTCGCTACATCCTAGTTTGGGAAAATGACATTCTGCTCTCAAATTTGCAAAATAATTAACACTCAGCCTCCTTTTTCCCAATTTTTAAAGGAATATTCTCCACTTAAACTTAAAATAATTGGAATATAATTTTTCTTTTTAACTTGGTTAGTTAGGCATTGGTTAAAAAATAAATAAAATGAAAAAGGAGACGAATTGTTAATTATTTTGCAAATTCGGAAGCGGAGTGTTATTTCTCAAACTAAAGTGTAACAAGTTTAGTTTTCCTAAAATATGGGTTGTTAGCGTATAGTAATAAAAATTCATTTTTGCCTAAACTTACCTGCTATAGCTAATCTTATGGATGCGGTTCAAAAGATACCAATACTTTTAGATTTATGCAATGTGACACGTATTTCTCATGCATACGCATTGGCTGACATCAACCATTGTTGCCTTAAAGTTAATATTCTTCTAATGCTTACGGGTCTGAATTGACATTTACTTTCCTTTTACAAAAATTATTTGGTCCTTTTAATCTCTTTGCCCATCTTACTAACATATAAATTCATTACCAACTTAAAAATTCTTCGAACTGCTTTGGTATATAAAAAGCCGTAACCAAAATAACAGTTTGAGGTATAAACCAAAGATATCATATGGAATCAGTACTCGAAGACATAGTGATTGTGGGAGGTGGAGTAGCTGGCCTTGCAACATCCTTAGGACTACACAGGTACCTTCTCACACACTCTCATGTATAGGTGCTAGCTAGCATATGTGAACAAGTGTATATGTGTATTTGTATATGTAATTCTTAATCTTATGATTATTTTTTATAGGTTGGGTATTCGAAGCTTAGTATTGGAATCATCGGATAATTTGAGAAGTGCAGGATATGCCTTGACAGCATATACCAATGCTTGGAAAGCATTGGATGCCTTAGGCATTGGTGACTTAATCCGGCAACAACATGAACGGCTTCAAGGGTAACTATGAGTTATCCTCTTTTTAATCATACCCGCCTTATCTTATAGATGGATCATTTGTGGATGATGAGAATGTGTCCATTATTTTTGTTGGCCCTTCTTTTTGGACTCTAGTGAGTAAAAAGTACTAATCAAAGAGTCATTTTAGAGGGGCCTACTTATTTTAGTGTTTGGACGTCATTGATGACCTTTGCCCAGAATCACTTTCAATCTTATTATTAGACAAAATGTGTTGGACACTTTTCCAAAAGAGTGGTAGGGCCATTCACAAATAAAAAGGAGAGAGTTCCCGTTTGTGTAATCCTATTTTGAACCCAAACGGCACGTATTGTCATCTAAATGCCATGTTTGAATGTTTGTTAATTTTTTTTTATTGGTTGTAAAGATCAGTGGCCTCTGGATCTGAAAAAGTGTAGGACATTAAACCGAAAGTTACTTAAGATACTTTAAAATATTCGTTTGTTTGGATGTTAAATTGTTTTATATTTTGATTTTACAAATATTCTTTATGTAACTTTCAAACATAATTAGAGTGTTTGTTATAAGTTTCTTGTTTTTTTTTTTTAATCTTATTTACAAAGTTGTCTTAATCAATAATAGAACAGTAAATATCTTAGTTGGTGGAGCTGTTACCTCGTTAGGTGCTTCCATGTAGAAATTGTCGTCCATCAGCAAGATGCATCAAGCGTGCACTCATAGAAGCCTCGAACTTTCCTTCTATCAGTAACCGGCAGCCTTGGAACAGGCACGAAATATCTAATGATTGCACACTCCTGGCTGAGCTCCTTAGCTTCATTGCCAGATGGCTTCTCCAACAACACTTCCTAATTTACACAAACGAACTTCGTAGTCCTCACAACTGCAATATCATAAGCAGCGTTTATTACTGTGGGTTCATTATGAAGTATTTAACTCATTTCTGTGCGAAAATATTCTGAATGTGTAGTTATAACTGAATTACTCGCGCAAAGAAAATTTGGCCTAAAAATTAATAACTCGTGTTATATATGAGCGCTCTCGAATGAATAGCTCAATATGTCCATTTTTTTAAACTATGAGCATACAACAATTGCAAAGAAATTCTCCTATAGTGCTTACTGAAATACTCAGCCGAGCCACATTGACTCATTCTCTTTTTATGCATAGGTGGAATGGCTTCTATTAACTTATTTGTTAATGTCGATTACTGATATTGTCAAACTCGGAATCCTAAACTTTTTATTCAGCAATACAAGCGTGTAAAACTCATTTATAAAATATTAAATGATGTGCGCAGTGTTCTATTATTGCACTACTGATTTTACGAATTGTAAGTCTCTCTCTAAGTATATAAGAAAACAATAAATGAATTTTATTCAATGAATGGTACATTTCGCAAATAGGGGAGATTGGTCACTCATATTCTGGCAGCTTCTCTCTCTGAGTGAACGAATTAGTAATATATATTTAAGGAAAGTTGTACAGATGACCAAATAAAAAAGTTTGTCAACGAGTAAATGTCCAACCTATGACCTACAAAATATTATAAGGGTGGATAGCTAAACCTTTGAATGAGAGCTCTCGCCAGATGATGCCAGTCGAACGGTCTGCCAGCTCATATTAATTTTCTAATCTCATTATGGCTAGCTATATTCAGTCTATAGAGATCTGACTATGATATTCTCTATATTTCACAAAATAAGCGATATTTATCAATAGTATGTTTGCACGCTGAAGACTTCTCGGGAACTATGCTTGTATAATCCCATTAATTGTCGTTTATTATATGGTGTATTTTTGTTACAATTATTATATCACTTGATAATTTTTATTGAATGAATTTTTTGACAAACCCACCGTTGAATTATATTCTTTTTATACTCTGTATGCTTGCAAAATATCAAAATAATCATATATCAAATATCAATAACTATTTCATCTACAAACAGTTTAAATTTCAAGTTTTTATTTATTATTATTTGTATTTTAAAATTATATTATTTGTATTTTAAAATTATACACCAAACATGAGTTTATAAATCATATATATATATTAAATAATATCCAAATGGCATGAAATTTTGCATGCATATTAAGGACAAAGAGAAAATATGATCTAACCGTGAGATTTTATTACAAAGTTTTAAAATGTAACTTTATATACACACATATGGGATAGGGCAGGCAAAATCAATCATTCTCCCATTCTTTTTTGGGGCGGACAAGACAGGGTTGGGAGGGTTGGGATGAGATAGTCAAATTTTGTCATCCTTATCAATGGGCCCTCGTAGAACTGAGAGAGAGAGAGAGAGAGAGAGTAGCCACAGGTTATAATTTGTATAATGGGGCACTCTGTCCATTGCTATTGCTGTAACGGTTAATTCTACGGTACCCATGTAGGTACCATACATCTAATAGATAAAATTTCACATTAATGATACCAATGTCACATATTATGGTACCTACCTCATATATGATGGTACCTACCATTTTTATTTATTATTTAAATTAATATATATAAAAAAATCAGATAGTACCAATATCACATTGGATAGTACTAACATCACATATGATGGTACTTATATCACATTTGATGGTACCAATTAAGTGGGTACCATACCCATAAAAAGAGTGTGGGTATTGTAGAATGACCCGTGCTGTAACTTACTATTTTCCTTTGGCTTCAAATGACATAGCTGCTGTTTGAAGTCCTGAAATTGTAGAGGTAGCCAAATTCCTGCATACAGTTATCTGCCGGTCAGTTTACATGGTGTGCGTGTTCTTGTATTTCTGATTCCATTCTTTAATATAAAAAAATGATTGACAATATAATTTTGTGAGTAATAGAGGTTCTCATAGCTTAAGTAATACAAACCAGCAATTAATCATTAAACCAACAACTAATCATTGGAATAACAATTAAATCAATAGTAAAAATTAACCAAATCCATGTAGAAAGTTTATATATTCTCCACGCTTTGCAATTACGATGAGAAATTAATGTTAATTGTGAATATATAAGTATAGGTGGCTATCGTCTTAGATTGATTATTAAGCTAACTCATATGCTGAAATTCTAACAAAATTGGGAAGCACCCAACAATTTCTAGTTTTTGATAGTCTTCCTGGTTGTGTTATTTCACTTTTATAGTCAGATTTTTCACAGTATTGGTACTAGGACTGTTTTTGCTTCTTCTTAATGAATTCTTCAGTTACCCAAAAAAAAAAAAAAAGTGGCACTAATGAAGAGAGAGTTTACTTACCAATAAAACTGTTTATGTTGTTGTCGGAGGGAGTCACCAATGTCAATAGCATCTAAGGCCTTCCAAGCATTTGTCCATGTTGTAAAGGCAAATCCTGTGACCCTCAAACCACCCGAGGATTCCAATACTAAACTTCGAATACCCAACCTACAAGAATTTAATACCTCCGACGTGTTGGTTTGGATATTTTAGGAGTATTTGTTTAAAGTGAGTAATACTAAACTTCGAATACCCAACCTACAAGAATTTAATACCTCCGACGTGTTGGTTTGGATATTTTAGGAGTATTTGTTTAAAGTGAGTAAAATTACATAAACAAATAAATCAAATAAGCTAAAAATAAAATAAAATAAAAAAGCCAAACCAAATTTAGAGACATGTAGATGCATATAAAGAGAGAGAGAGAGAGGAATTAAGGGTACTTATGAAGTCCTAAGGATGTTGTAAGGCCAGCAATTCCAGCTCCTACAATCACAATATCTTCCACTTCTTCAAATTATTCAATATTCCAAAAGTAACGTTATTTAGTACGATGAGAGTATTGTTTTCTTTTTTCACATTAATGATATATCCCACAAACATTGCTTTCGGAAGATGCTAACGACTATTGCTCATTGATTTTTTTTTTTTTGTTGGAAGCCTTTAGTTGGCCTATCAGGTATAATCATATGCAGAAATTTAATGTTGATCAATGTCACACGGCATTGATAATTTTGCAATTTTATTGTAGTAGTTATAATTTTGATATTTGGGTTTCTCTGATAATTGGGGGTGTGAACTGTGATGTGCACAGCGGTGAGCATGAAGTTCGCTGTGTGAAAAGGAGGTTATATATAGTACTAGAGAATACAAAGAGGTAGAATGGATCTAAAGATAGTACTATAGTGGACCAATAAATAATGGGAGCAATATACACCAAATTGATCATAACGATGGCAATGATGCTCTTTTTTTTATTATTATTCTCTTTTTTTTTAAAGATAGTACTATAGTGGACCAATAAATAATGGGAGCAATATACACCAAATCTGTTTTTTTTTTGGGTAAATATGACAATGATGCTCACATCAAGGACAAGTTGACAACATTCTCAACTGGGCTCTTAAACATGGGCGGATCCAGCATACGTGCCCACCCTCAAATATTTTTTAAAAAAATTATTAGGTATAAAATATAAAAAATAATTGGATTTTATAAAGTGTCCACCCTCAATTTTTGGATAATTCTACAATACCCTCACTTTTTTTTTTGCGTGTAGTACTTTTAATAGATAAAATGTCATATTGATGGTATTAATGTCATATATGACGGTAATTACTCTACATTTGTTGATATTGTAGAATGACCCTAATATTTTTGTTTATTTTTTTTTTTTAGTATATATATATATATAATATACTATCAAACTTATAGTTGCGACTAACCACTTGTGGAAATATCATTTTCAACTATGAAGATTCCGCACCTTGCTCATATATATATATAAACTTACTATCCTTATCAGTTGTGTAAAATTAAAGATCATTTTCAGCTATGAAGATTGTGAATAATCGATTACGTAATCGAATGAGTGATTAATGGATGGATGACAACTTGATTGTATACATAGGGAAAACCATTTCTCGTAGTATTAATAATGAAGTTATAAAGTAACGGTTTCAAAATATGAAACACACGTCGAAATCAATTGTAAAAGGCTATAATGCGCTTCTTGTTTGTTAATTTTTTGTTATATAAATAATGTATATCGGCTTTAGGCATTTTTTGTATTATGTTTATTAAACTTTGGGATTAAAAAGTGCCCACCCTAGATTGAATTCCTGGATCCGCCCCTGCTCTTAAAATGCATTTTTTGTTAAATTAGACGCTATTGTAGCTAAAAAATCATAAAAACTCACTCCCAGCCGGTCATGGGTTTTAACTCCTGCATTTACACATTGCTACAGTAACATGTAAAAATACATTTTACTGTAGTAACTTGTATAAATTTTTTATTCTGTTTTATTTGGTCTTTTTCTCCTTTTTTTTTCTTCTTTTTTCTTTCCGTTTCTCTCTGCTCTGCTCTCTCTCCCTCAGTCTCAAGTCAACGGCTCTCTCTGCTCTGCTCTCTCTCTCTCATCAGCGGCAACCCAATTTGTGGAGGTGGTTGTGGGTTGCATTTGTGGGTTGGTGGTTGTTTGGTGGCCATGGATTTCGTGGTTCGGTGGCCATGGGTTTCGGGGGCCATGGGGTGTGGGTCGTGGGTCGCCGGCATGGTTGCAAACAAAATGGGTTGTGGTGGGTTTGGGTTTGCGCGTGGGTATGGTGGTTGTGGGTTTTGGTTTACCTATGGCTGAATTGAAGAAGTTGTCACCTCTAGCATATGATTATCTTTCTAAGATTCCTGTAGCTACGTGGTCTAAGTCTAAATTTACCACAAATCCTAAGAGTGATCTTATTGTGAACAACTTGTTAGAGTGTTTCAACTCTTATATCTTAGATGCTAGGGACAAGCCTATTTTAACCATGCTTGACAAAATTAGAAGGAAGTTGATGAGACCTGATTGCTTCCCCGAATTAATACATCTAGAACTATCTGGAACCAAAATTATTACTATCCTCGAAAGCCTTAGCAGATTTCCAAGATTATGGTCACTTTCGGTTGCAAATTGCAAGCAACTTCGTGAAATTCAAGGAGTTCCACAGTCGATAGGATATGTAGATGCAAGAAATTGCATGTTGTTGGATACTCAATCATTATTGAATGCTGCCGGTGTTAGGCATTTAGTCAAAATTTGATACCTGTCATTTACTAGAAGAAGGTGAAGAGACAAAATTAAAATCAGACAAAATATTTTTTAGAAAATTAAAATCTAAATTAATAGTAGACAAATCCATTAATAAAATTACTGTCCATTGTCCAAAGAGACTTCTCTAATATCAAAAATACTTTCTAAACAATAGTCCCTTTATAATGATCACTAAGTAACTCATTTACCTAACTCCATTCATGATTGGATGTGAAGGATACTAATATTAAAATAAAATATAATGAACCAAAATGACGTGTCACTTTATCATAATCACATATAAGAATGCTGACAGCTATGGAGGGATCTTGAAATGTATTTTATCACTCCATATTTTCTGTAATGCGCTTTAATAAAAGATAAGATTTGTCTGAAACCTCCCTATTCATCGTGTTATTTTATCAGATTCGCGCTTTAGGCCTCCAATATTTATTGGCCTATGTACCCTGGTGATATGAAGAAGGATGTGTGCCATATTTGGCGTTTCTTCGTGAATGCGATTTCGTCATGCAACTGCACTCAGAATACAAGTGTAGGCAACAAGTCGGGGTGACTGCGCTAGTCAGAGAGAACACATGGCTCTTTAGCGGAGGAGGTAAGTATTATTCAGGGTGTTTCAAGCGTTTACATTACAGGAACGTGCTAGCCTTAGTTAGAAGTTACTCAACGTCACATGGATCACAGAAACGTATTGTAGCACACCTAATGTATCATGCCCTTCTATTGTAGAGAAAGTGTGTGTTATTCGATCATGAGTAGCTCCGCTTCCACTCATTGGATGTACTATTCTGTTCGTATGTATGGATTGTCACTTATGTGAGTAAACTCCCTCACAAGCAAAAGGTAGAAACTAAAATATACACCTTAACTCAATAGGAAAATCTTTTATGTATTATATTTACCTCTTGTACACTCTCACGATGTTTACTTATACAAAAATTATACAGTACTTTAGAATACGTTTAGGATTATTGAATAGTTGCATTGGATAATCAGGCTTATAAGCTTTATTTGTAGCTTCAGTTATCAATGCTCATCATGTGATGATTATTATGACAACTATTCAACTATATGCTAATGTAAGCTCAAAGAACTTAGAAACTTTGAGAAATGTTCTGACGAATTAGCTATTTTCCTAGTGTATTACAGTAGAGACAATCAGTGTAGATATAAGACTATGATGGTAACTATTAGTATGATTTTGTCTAGTGATTTTCAGTAGTGCTAGTTTCAACTCTGTAATAACCCGCTTGATCAATTTTATCAATGTTGTATCGCTGTTCTTCTTTGCTTTTTTGTTAGAGGACGAGTGGTGATCACTTAGAACTAGGCAGATTAACCTCAGACTAAAAGTTAAAGCAGCAGAAACTATTATATTTGTCAGTAAGCTTGGAAACAATTATGAGTGGAAAGACACACGTAATGCGCGCTCTAATAGAAAATTTATGAAAGCTGTGAGTGAGATATTATGAGCGTTCACATTATCTCTATTTGGCCACTTAAGACTCATAAGCGTAAAATTTCCTTGCCGTACCAGATATACCTATGTGAACGGAAAATCATCAGCAAAAGGACAATGGTTTGTGATCAGCTAGTAGAGATCAACCATCCTACTACATCCCTTTAGTCCCTGACCTCATTGGGCACTGGAATACGGATGTGAATTGTTTGTGTGTGCCTTGGACGATTCTGTGTATATTAGCTCGCAATGCTGTCTTAGCATGAGTGTTATTGTATATGACAAATACAGGTTATAGGAACAAAGGAGTAAAAATAAAAAAAATAAATATAACCAACACTAGGTGGTAAAAGAAATGACGCTATGTGTGATTGAGTTTATTGTAGAGGTATTGCCAAAGATTATGGGAATGTGAGAGACTCTCAAAGGTCTCGCGTGTGTGTCACTACTCTCTGTAAGTAAAAAAACCAAGTGGTAGAATTCGACTGAAAAAATGCCTCAAAATACAAATATCTGAAAAATCAATACACCGATTATTCATAGCAGGTTTGTATTTGAAAATGGCTGATTTTGATTGTGGGAAGCTTACCATTTCTTAAACGCAATCTTATACATATTGCTATGATTGATGCTGTTGTAAAATACAAAGTTTTCTTTCCATTGTGAATCATGAGAAATCAGACAATGGCCAAAAAAATATCATAAGAAATTAGATGGTTGATAGAGTGTTGTTTCTATTCAGAAAGGCAAGGGCAATGATTTTGTGTACCTGAAAGTGCAATGATTTTGAGAATGCAATAATTATTTCCTCGTCATTTTAATGTTAAAAGAATGTAACGATAAGGTGGCTCTGCCCTGGTCAGGTTATTATGAGGGAGGTGGTGCAAAAAAATGAGACCTTCTATCTTTAAAAAAAAAAAAATTGGAAATTACTCTACGTAAGTTTTGCTTACAAAATTACTAATTAAACTTTTATATTCAATATTTTCTAACAAATCTTGTTCAATAGATAATATTAATCCATTTAATCTTTTTTGTGACATAGTTGACAAGTAAGATTTTTAATTTTAACTTTGAAAAACTTCTTTCAACGGATGCGACTGTAACAAGTATAGTCAATAATATTCTATATGCAATAGATGCATTTGGAACAATTCCATTCATTGATAAAATTAAGTATATTTGTCGCTGTATTTTTTTCTTTTGGTAGAATCTCTTAAGACTTTTAAGTCTGAAAATAAATCAATACTATCAAGATAAAAAAAAATTATCATATTTTAAAAAACCTTCAGGATTAACATAATACCTTTTCAAATTATCATAATTTTGTGAAGTTAGCTTCTTCATATCAAATAAATACCAAAAATTGTTTTCATACATACTTGGGTTAGAGAAATAAATTATTATATATTAGGCTTAATTTAAAGGCTTGTTTTAAATATATGGGCCTTTTTAAATATATGTATTATATTAATATATTGAATCCTTTCAATAAAGGCCACCTCGCCCTTGCCCAGGGCCACCCCTGGCCTCTAGTATGTTGGTTATGCTGGAGGTTTGGGGGTTAGCACTTAGCAGACCCAAAATTGGTCTTTGTACAACTATTGGGGATATTTACTATATTTAAATACACTTTAGATACCCTTTATTGTAACTTCTCAATGCATTCATATCAAACTCTTCATATTATCTTATTAGCCAAATTTATAGACCTTGCACCTTAAAATTGGTTCAAATACTACAGTAAGTCTTTTCTTTTAAAGAGCTAGGTAGCTCTTTCATTTTTTTTTTTAATATTTTTTCTCTCACATCTTTCATCCCTAATTCATTTATTTGTCTTCTTTTTCTTTTTGTTTGGTCCAAGTCAAGTTATTGAGCAAAAAAAGAATATTTGTAATGAGTAGTGGATGGAATAGAGTGTGGGATGTGAGGGTATTTTAAAAGGAAGGATCTCTTCCATGAAAATCTCTCCTTTTCCATTTCATGGTTCAGATTTTATTTTCTAAATTATAACTGCCTTATCATTTAAATTTAAATGACAAAGGCAATGATTGTTAGATCTGTGAATATTTATATTTAAGACCATGAAATGGAGACTCTCCATTTTATTTCAAATGGAGAGGATCCTTATCCATTTTAAAAGTGGGAGTTAAAATGAAAAAATAAAAATATATATATAAAATTTTCTTTCAAAATTTGAATAAACTTTGAAAGAGCTGATGCTAATGCTCTCACATGTGTGTAGCCTAAGTAATAGGACGGTATATATATACATCTCTTTGTGTAAATATTGCTCCTACTATGCGGAAGGTTTCCCAATCATAGTTGTTGTGAGAGGTTGAATTGGACAGTTGGCTTTATCAAGAACTTGTCCTGTCTCATGGCTCCGTGTATGTCTATCATATTTTAAGTCACGTTCTTGCCAACCACAATAAGTTGGGTTTGACTCTGTATCAATTTGGAATTGACTCTGTACCAAAGGAATCTCATCATCTGGCATTCGCATAGGTAAAAAAATAAAATAAGTAAAATAAAATTGAATTATGAATCGAATCACCAATTAATAATCAATTAACGCTGGCTCAAAGAATTTTGGGACCTAGGGTAAAAAGCAAGATTGCACTTTATTAAATGATATGATCACTTTATATTCTAAACGTGCATAAATAAAAAATTATTAATCACATAACTCGATAAATTAAATAAAAATGACTCACTTAAATACAAATTAAATAACCTACTTAGAATAAAAAATGACCCATTTTATCTTATAAAAGAAAGAAAAGAAGAAAGAAAGACCTGTACAAATTGGAGAAGTTCAAACTGTGATCAACCCACGTGATAAACTGATTGGTACAAAGAAGATAAAGGCAGACAGGCAGTACCCAGGGGCGGCTTTACGTTATAGCCAGGGTGTGCAGCTGCACACCTGACTTTTAAAAAAATCAAAGGAAATATTTTTTTTTTATATAGATATTCTTGACCAAAAAAAAATTCTGAACACCCTTAAATAAAAATTTTGAACACCCTCAAATAATTTGTGAACACCCTTATATAATAAACCCAATTTACCAAACTCAAAAATAAAAAGCCCAAATAACAATATTTATTTAAGCCCATAATACAAAATAAGCCCAAATAATAGTTGTTTAAACCCAAATGTTTGATCCAGCCCATTAATGAAATTTATTCTTCAAGAAAAAAAAAAAAAATCCAAAACTTACCGCGTGCGGTGTGCGTGCAGCGTGCCTGAACAAAACAAAAAAATCCCAAATTTTTCTGAATAGCTGAATGGAGAGACAGAGAGTCACAGAGAGAGAGAGAAAACCCAAAAGCTGAAAGCCTGAAACGGTGAAACCCCCCTGCTGCGAAGTGCGAAGGCCACCACCGGTCACCGCCAGACCATCCCTCACCGCACCGCTTACGCCTGCTGACTGCTGCTGCCGCCGCCGCCGCCGCTCGGTCACGCCACGCGCCGTTCGCCCGTCCGGTTCTGCTCTCAGATCTGGTATGTTTTTGTTTTGTTTTTTTTTCTTTTCCTCTCTTTCTTTTCCGGTTCTGCTACTTCACTACTCTTGACAGCCTTGCCTACTTGTTTAGTTGTTTTGTTCCTTAGTTGTTTATTAATTAGTTGTTTAGTTATTTTATATTTGACCGAATCTTAGTTAGTTAATATAATATTTATTTATTTATTTGATAGTTTATGTTTTATGTTATTACTGTAGTCTGTATATTTGTCTAATTGTCTTTGTAGTGATACTGACTGTCCATAAAACTTCAAATTTAATCTCACCGTAATCAAAATACACCCAGGTTTAATTTTTTTTTTTTTTACCTTTTCATTATTGTTCAGTACAAAATTGACCAAATTTACTGAGCATTGAGCATAATGATGATGTTGTATTTTATTCCTTTGTTTATGTGGTGATTATGTAACAAAAGTGAACGCTCATATTATCACCAATGAGGGTGCCCTCATGATAGACTAATTCATTATTAATGCAAGTGATACAGCAAAGCAAAAGCCTAACTAAAATTCAACGGATGGTACAGACTACAGAACCATCCATCTAATAGTTTCATGATCTCCTTGTTATTGGTGCCGTTTTCTCAAGTTTCAAGCTTTGGTTCTTTGTGATGTATTTGATAGCATTGATAATGAAGCTATCATGCAACGATATCAAGCTATGAAGACTCGTAGGAGGATTTTATAAAATTTCATGTATTTTTTTTTTTTTAGTGATGTTGTTATATTCGAAGACTTGTAGAAGGATTTTATAAAATTTCATGTAATTTTTTTTTTTAGTGATGTTATATTCAAGTTTTGTAATGAACGTTGAACACCCTGGAAAAAATTTCCTGGAGCCGCCACTGGCAGTACCGTGTGCACTGTAGATTCTGTGAGAACTGAGAAGGTGAATAGGCTATCATAGGCACGTTGTTCACACGAACAAAAAAAAAAGCAGAAAGGGGTAGACGTTTAAAGAAGGAGAACAATAAGGTCGAGATCAATAAAATAAAAAAGGGTTCAAGAATTAAGATGGATAGATAGAGAGAATATTTTTGCCTTTTACCTTTTGATATTAGAGATATATAGTCTCTTTGGACAATGTAATTTTATTAATGGATTTGTCTACTATTAATTTAGATTTTAATTTTCTAAAAAATATTTTGTCTGATTTTAATTTTGTCTCTTCACCTTCTTCTAGTAAATGACAGGTATCAAATTTTGACTAAATGCCTAACACCGGCAGCATTCAATAATGATTGAGTATCCAACAACATGCAATTTCTTGCATCTACATATCCTATCGACTGTGGAACTCCTTGAATTTCACGAAGTTGCTTGCAATTTGCAACCGAAAGTGACCATAATCTTGGAAATCTGCTAAGGCTTTCGAGGATAGTAATAATTTTGGTTCCAGATAGTTCTAGATGTATTAATTCGGGGAAGCAATCAGGTCTCATCAACTTCCTTCTAATTTTGTCAAGCATGGTTAAAATAGGCTTGTCCCTAGCATCTAAGATATAAGAGTTGAAACACTCTAACAAGTTGTTCACAATAAGATCACTCTTAGGATTTGTGGTAAATTTAGACTTAGACCACGTAGCTACAGGAATCTTAGAAAGATAATCATATGCTAGAGGTGACAACTTCTTCAATTCAGCCATAGGTAAACCAAGACCCACAACCACCATACCCACGTCAGCAAACCCAAACCCACCACAACCCATTTTGTTTGCAACCATGCCGACGACCCACGACCCACACCCCATGGCCCCTGAAACCCATGGCCACCGAACCACGAAATCCATGGCCACCAAACAACCACCAACCCACAAATGCAACCCACAACCACCTCCACAAATTGGGTTGCCGCTGATGAGAGAGAGAGAGCAGAGCAGAGAGAGCCGTTGACTTGAGACTGAGGGAGAGAGAGCAGAGCAGAGAGAAACGGAAAGAAAAAAGAAGAAAAAAAAAAGAGAGGAGAGAGAATACCAAATAAAACAGAATAAAAAATTTATACAAGTTACTACAGTAAAATGTATTTTTACATGTTACTGTAGCAATGTGTAAATGCAGGAGTTAAAACCCATGACCGGCTGGGAGTGAGTTTTTATGATTTTTTAGCTACAATAGCGTCTAATTTAACAAAAAATGCATTTAAGAGCAGGGGCGGATCCAGGAATTCAATCTAGGGTGGGCACTTTTTAATCCCAAAGTTTAATAAACATAATACAAAAAATGCCTAAAGCCGATATACATTATTTATATAACCAAAAATTAACAAACAAGAAGCTATTATAGCCTTTTACAATTGATTTCGACGTGTGTTTCATATTTTGAAACCGTTACATTATAACTTTATTATTAATACTACGAGAAATGTCTTTCCCTATGTATACAATCAAGTTGTCATCCATCCATTAATCACTTCGACTACGTAATCGGTTATTCACAATCTTCATAACTGAAAATGATTTCTAGTTTAAGTCGCAATTGGTAAATTTGATAGTAAGTTATATATATATATACCTAAAAAAAAAAAAAAACAAAAATATTGGGTCATTAATATCAACATATGTAGAGTAATTATATCATGTATACTAATACCATCAATGTGACATTTTATCTATTAAAATACTACACGCACAAAAAAAGTGTGGTATTGTAGAATTATCAAAAAATTGAGGGTGGACACTTTATAAAATCCAATTATTTATTATATTTTATACCTAATAATTTTAAAAAATATTTGAGGGTGGGCACGTATGTTGGATCCGCCCATGTTTAAGAGCCCAGTTGAGAATGCTGTTACCATCAACTTGTCCTTGCTGTGAGCATCATTGTCATATTTAGCCAAAAAAAGAAAAAAGAAAAAAAAAGAGCATCATTGTCATCGTTATGATCATTTTGGTGTATATTGCTCCCATTATTTATTGGTCCACTATAGTACTATCTTTAAAAAAAAAGAGAATAATAATAAAAAAAAGAGCATCATTGCCATCGTTATGATCAATTTGGTGTATATTGCTCCCATTATTTATTGGTCCACTATAGTACTATCTTTAGATCCATTCTACCTCTTTGTATTCTAGTACTATTTCCCCCATCTTGGAAGAAAAATATCATATTACCAATTCCCCCTTCCCCTAAGAAAAAGAGCCAAAATATTTCATGGAAGAAGTGGAAGATATTGTGATTGTAGGAGCTGGAATTGCTGGCCTTACAACATCCTTAGGACTTCATAAGTACCCTTAATTCCTCTCTCTCTCTCTCTCTCTTTATATGCATCTACATGTCTCTAAATTTGGTTTGGCTTTTTTATTTTATTTTATTTTTAGCTTATTTGATTTATTTGTTTATGTAATTTTACTCACTTTAAACAAATACTCCTAAATATCCAAACCAACACGTCGGAGGTATTAAATTCTTGTAGGTTGGGTATTCGAAGTTTAGTATTGGAATCCTCGGGTGGTTTGAGGGTCACAGGATTTGCCTTTACAACATGGACAAATGCTTGGAAGGCCTTAGATGCTATTGGCATTGGTGGCTCCCTCCGACAACAACATAAACAGTTTTATTGGTAAGTAAACTCTCTCTTCATTAGTGCCACTTTTTTTTTTTTTTTGGGTAACTGAAGAATTCATTAAGAAGAAGCAAAAACAGTCCTAATACCAATACTGTGAAAAATCTGACTATAAAAGTGAAATAACACAACCAGGAAGACTATCAAAAACTAGAAATTGTTGGGTGCTTCCCAATTTTATTAGAACTTCAGCTTATGAGTTAGCTTAATGACCAATCTAAGACCTACACTTATTCACAATTAACATTAATTTCCCATCGTAATTGAAAAAATTGGAGAATATATATATAAAAACTTTCTACATGGATTTGGTTAATTTTTACTATTGATTCATTGTTATTAATTCCAATGATTAGTCTAATGATTAATTGCTGGTTAATTTGTATTACTAATAAGCAATGAGAACCTCTATTACGCGCAAAAATATATTGTCAATCATTTTTTTATATTAAAGAATGGAATCAGAAATACAAGAACACGCACACCATGTAAACTGACCAGCAGATGATTGTATGCAGGAATTTGACTACCTCTACAATTTCAGGACTTCAAACCGCAGCTATGTCATTTGAAGCCAAAGGAAAACAGTAAGTTACAGCAC
>OU015763.1:9026769-9111238 GCA_907173295.1 Fagus sylvatica
GCTAAGGTACAACAAATATTATTTTTATTTTTATAGCATATATATTGCCAGAATTTTTTTATTTATTTATTTATGATAAAAATTTTAATCTAAACTCACATACATGTATATTGTTAGATATTAATAGGAGTCATATAACTTAGAATAAATGTCGTAATTATTTAATAGATCCTTAAACTTCAAATTTTGGAGGCTTCCTGATCTTTGTCGCTTGCTCAAAGCCATAGGCGATCTCAATCAATTTTGGCTCCGAACCCTCTAGTCCTCCAAAGCATAAGCCAAATGGTACACTGTTAGAGTCAAATCCTGCAGGAACAATTACTCCTGGGAAACCCCCAATTGCAAGGATGGTAGAGACACTACTCTTAGGAGTCACTATTGCATCTAGCTTATTCTTTGTCATTAACTCCACAAAACCTTCTCTAGTCAGTTCTGATAATTTTTCCAACACAGCCTTCTCTGCATTTCCAATTCCATTTGTTGCTTCAGCTTCTATAAACAGGTCTTGTCCATAATCTAACCTCTCCTGCATTGGCACTCATGGAATAATTGGTCATCATTGAGTTATGTGAATCTTATATATGAATGTAGAACATTACATAAAACAAGAGAACCTGAGTTCATTATACTCACCAAGTCTGAGTTTTTCTTGTTGAAGGCAATCACATCAGCTAAGGAACGGATTGGGGAAGCCTCTAGCTCTTTTAGGTATTCATTTATGCATATTTTAAACTCAGTCGCCAATGCAGTTTGTTCACAGCTATACATTCTGAAAACATTGGCTATCTTCAGATTGTCTACCAAACTTGCGCCTTGTTGCCTAAATTTGCATGAAGTATTCATATCAACTTTTTAAAGAGTGATGTTACAATTAATATAAATTTTATAACATAAGTCTTACAAACTAACGTGTCAATTTGTAAACACAAAGCAAAAAAGTAATTCAAAATTTTATTTATTCTGTTGTTGATGTGACATCAATCACATTTATTGTTATGTCAGTTTATTAACATTTTGTAGTAAAATTAATAGTAACTTTAACATTTTCTTTTTTAAAATACATTTGTTGGTTGATCATCAAAACTAATACATGGAATTGTGTTTTGTTACCTTAGTGTGTTAAGATGTTGCTCAACAGTTTGACTCTCAATAGTATCATTACTGAAATTGTAGAAGGGATCCCTCACTATCCCCAGTCTCTTTCCCCGGAGCCCATCAGCCTTAAGGAATTGTGCATAGCCACCTTTTGGAATGAACCGTGATGATTCAATTGTAGCATTGTCATTGACGTCAATGCCTACAATGGCATCAAGAACATAAACGGCATCTGCTACAGTTCTACAAATGGGCCTGTTCCATCCAACATGCAGTCCTTTGTCAAAGTTACGACCAATATCATGTAATACTATGACAAAAAATAAAATCTATTGTCAGTTTGTTAAAACATGCTAAGGCTTAGAAGGTACTGGAAAATTGAAATTACAAAACCTGTAAATGTTATTTGGCCATGTTACATTGCAATTCCAAAAACATTTGGACATAAGATTGAATTTTTATGAATAGAATATATATATAGTAACCTACCCCACACTATCTTGTCTTTGAGAGATTGGTATGACTCCTGCTCGACTAGTGAGACCGACTGTTGGTTTGATCCCCACTACCAAGTTCATACTGGACGGACATAAAATAGAGCCATTAGTCTCGGTACCTATTGACACTGCTGCCATATTTGCTGCTACTGATATTGCTGATCCACTACTTGACCCACAAGGATCTCCCATTGTATAAGGATTCTGCACACCATAGCAAAAGGTCTTTGGTCTGTTGGAAGTTCTCATGCCAAACTTACTTTTTACCTATATTTATTGAGATGATCAAGTAGAATTTGGTTCTGTACTTAAAAATAACTAGATATTACAAAATTGGCTAAAAACAAAAAGGGGGCATTGCCAACAGCTGGCATCTTATTTTAAGTATCAAGTCAGTGTAAAGTGTAAACCCATTTTCTCTGGGCAATTTCTGAAACATGTACAAGCAGTGTAGACTTCTTGTAAACAAGTTGTAAAAAATATTGTCTTAGACTTATTAAACAAATAGAATTGTGCATCAAGAAGAGAACCATGATTTTAATATCTTTAAACTCACCTTCCCTTGGCCAAGTCTGGCGTTCCAGCCACTGGGTGCATTATTTGACCTATAATGAGACCACTCGCTCAAAGTGGCCTTCCCCAATATAATAGCCCCGGCTTCTCTCAACTTGGTTACCACGCCCGCATCACGTGGCACAACTGAGTCAAGCAGTGCGTATGAGCCAGCTGTGGTCTTCAGCTTATCCTTGGTTGCAATGTTATCTTTGACCAAAATAGGAATGCCATGCAACGGAGAGAGTGATCCAGGTGCCTTAGAATTGCGCTCAAGGTCAGCCTTATCAGCTTGGTACAGTGCATCTGGGTTCACCTCTAAGACCCCCTTAAGATCTGGGTTGAGTCTGCTTATCTCATTAAGGTAAAACTCAACAAGTTTCCTGGAGGTGAGTTGGTTTTGCTTGAAAGCGAGCTGGATATCATGCACGGTGACTTCTCTGATTGATGAGAAATCATGGGCCTTGATGGCTTGGTCCCTGGATGATATTGTGGCTAGAAGAATCAGAAGCAGGATGAGAAAGAAGACAGGGAAGCTCAGTGGTGAATATTTGGTAGCCATGGAAGTCATGGCTAGCTGACTCATCAATCAACTCTCACAGTTTTCAGTTTCGTACCTTGCTTTTTAATAGAGGATTGAATGGGAGGTGATGCTTACGGCCTGTTTAATTGCCGCTTTTTCTTTTTCTTTTTCTTTAAAAAAAAAAAAAATTGTTTTAAAAAACACAAAAAAAAGTGTTTTCGAGATTGAAAATAAAAACTTCTATGGATTAATTGCACAAATCCACCCTAAATTATGGGGGTCTTTGCACTTAGCACCCAAAACTATTAGAACTTGCAATCACCACCCCATTTTAAAAAAGCTTGTCAATTGCATTCTGGAGTCAGTTTAGCTATTAAACTTAAAAATTAGATTCCCCATTTTTCCCTTGCCCAGGTAAAATTACAACAATACCCACTATTAAAATAGCATCCACACACTGAAATTAACCCATAATCATAACAGTATATTTCAAACATTACCCAGAAACTTGGTTTCAAAACCAATGTAGTCAGAAAATCAATATAATACAATTGATCTCAAGAAGAGATGAAAACAGGAGCAGCACGCAAGCAGCAACATAAGAACACAGGACAAAAGAATAAAATAACAAAGTTGCAAGCTACATGACATATGGTTCAATGAAAGATGAATTGTCATCCTTAATACACGATGAGTACCTTAGTACATGACGACCTGTCGTTCTTCCTTGTTACCATATTTATTTAACCACATGTAAATGTTTCATTGGTTAGATTTTTTTTAGTGGAGTTAGTTCTCAGTTTTGAAAATCTGTTGCTACTGTTCAACAGTCACAGAGTTAGTTTTGTAATCAGTTTTGCTTAGTTTCTTAGTTTTCCATCCTAAATGTTTTCTCTTCTTCTTCAATCTTTGTATAAATAGTGTAACCAGATGTACATGATGATCATGATGAATGGAGAGTTTTTCCTCATCCTAATTCTCTCTTCTATAATTTTCTTTTCTTTGTTTCTGATATGGTATAGAGCAAAATTGAGAACACATTTCCACTGCCATGGCTTTGAGTTCCTCTTCCTCTGGATCTTTTATTAATCCAATCTCAGAAGATCCATCAAGCCCATACTTCCTTCACCATGGAGATAGCCCTGGAAGTGTACTTGTTACTCAATCTCTTATGGGTGACAATTTTCACACATGGAGCAGGTCCATGGTGATGGCTGTCACGGCAAAGAACGAAAATGCTAACTGTTACATGCACTGATTTATTCTCAGCCTCAACCTTCAAATGATCCCCAAAATCATCATGCAGCATCTGATGTGTCTCAAACTCAATCATGCCAAATCTGCCCTGTAATCCTAGGTAATTATCCATTATAAACCCTTCATCTGACGGTTTCACATTCAGTTTTTTCTTCACAATTAAAACCATTCAAAGAAATGGTGCATGGATATTAGACACTGGAGCCATGGATCATATGGTTCATTCTTTGTCTCAACTAAAGTCACATTTCTAGCCAACACATATGTGAAACTATAAAATGGAGAATCTGTCCTAGTTACACACATAGGGACAGTTCAGTTCACAGATTCTTTAGTATTGGCTGATGTGATTTATGTGCTATCTTTTGATTTTAATCTCATCTCAGTTAACAAGTTATTCCTTTCTATGAATTGTTGCTTCATATATTTCTCTAAATTCTGCTTCATTCAGGCCCTCATGCCTTGGACGACAATTTGGAGTGGGTAGAGAGAGAGGAGGCCTATATTTTCTGCAGATAATTGATGAGAAATCTGCCTTAGCCTCTTTCACACGGCTACAAAGACAATCAAATGTCCTTTCCAGCTTTAATCTGTGGCATTACAGACTAGGGCACTCATCAGTCTCTAGAATGCTGTTTTTACATGAATTTGTACCTAATCTTGCAAACATTAGTTCCAAGAATCTTTCTTTTCATCAGTGCACTATCTGTCCTTGTGCAAAACAGAAAAGGATGCCTTTCTCAAATAATAATCATGTAGATGATTTTCCTTTTGATTTAATACATTGATATAAGGGGACCATTTTCCACTCCTACCATTAAAGGTTACAAATATTTCTTGACCATAGTGGATTATTGTAATAGATATACTTGGCTTTACTTACTCAAACAGAAATCAGATACTAGACCTTTGTTACAATCCTTCTTTCACATGGTAATTTTTTTTTTTTTTTTGCCTTCTTAATCTTCAAACTTAAATTATTTATGTCTCCCTCATTATCATCATCAGTTTTTTTTCTTCCCTCAAAGTTGATTTTTTCTTTTAAGATTGGATTTAGGTGTTGCATAAGTTATGTCAACATGGAATTTTTCTTTTCTTTAGCTCTTGACTTATGAATAATGAGTTTGATATATGGCCATGGAATTATAAAATAATTGTATTGAGTTTCTCTGTTTGTGATAGACATAATAAACTTATTTCCTGGCAGTTTGGACTATTTGAAGCACACAAAAAACAAAAACACATGTCAAGCAAACTGAAGTTTCATCATCTAATTAAAACATTCAACAACATGGAAACATTGTGGGTTTTCTTGGCTGAGAGAGAGAGAGAGAGAGAGAGAGAGAGAGAAAGTCACCTCGGCGTTGTTAGATTCAGAGTTTGGGTTTGTGTCTCGCCAGCCGATGTCTCGGTTTTCAGCTTCTCCATGTCGGATTCAGGCTGCGGTGGCGACGTCTCTCCTCTCCGGTCACCGGTCTGGCTCTGCCGGTCTCGGGCTGTATTATCTCGCCATCCAAACAGCGTTTTTAACCAAAATCGCAAACCCATCTCTCACTTTGACTGTCATATTGTAATTTGAAAAGCAAAAGTGACGTTTGATATGATTGTGACACATTTTTTTATTGTTGTGTTATTGTCACTCCCTCTTTCCTCTCTTTGAAGCTTTTCTGAAATAAAAAAGGGAAGAGAAATTTCATTTGTCTATGATTGTTGTTACTATTAGATCAAGATTATTTGATGGGAAGAGACTTTTTCAGTTGAGTTAGGTAGAATCAGTTTTGATCCTCTTATTTATCTATTAAGCTGAGTAATAATCTTAAGTATTTATTGAAAATGTGCAACTTACCCACACTCTGTTAATTTTATGTTAAATTATATCTTAGGGATTAAAATAAAGATATTTGAGACATTTATTCACTTATTGTTAGAGTTTAAATATACTGTTAGGGTAAGTTGCATATTTCTATTAGATAGAGCCATAGAGGAAGAAATTGCTCAATTTAATAATAAATTGGGGATTGAAAAAGACCTCATTGATAAAGGGAAGAAATACAATTTACCCTAAATAAAATGACAAGGCAACGAAATAACACTTTTTCACTAATAAAACCAAATGCTTACATGCGATTTTTAAAATCGCGTTTTCAAAAAGTACATTTAAAATTTGTTGTACTTCAAAAACACTCATTTTTAAACTGCTAAACCAAACAGCCCTTAAATGACTTAAAAGGTCAAGTTCACCCAATTATCCCAACCTTTTTTTTTTAAGTGAAAATATGTAACTTAAATCCTTTAGAGCATTCCCAACCCATTTTGGACCCATTGTCTATTTTACATCTCTAAAAAGTCACTTTTTTAGTTTAACTACCCACTTTTACAAAACACCACACATCCCATTCTCTATTTTACAATTTTTCATATTAAAATATTATAAAATAATTCTTTTTTTATATTTTTTTTTCAACACTCCAATCATACAACCAACCCACGGCAACACCAACACCAACCTCCCAAACCCACGGCAACACCAACACCAACCTCCCAAACCCACGGCAACACCAACCTCCCAAACCCACGGCAACACCAACCTCCCACACCCACACCCGCCGCGAACATCATCACCATTTCGCCCAAACCCAAACCCAAACCCACGGCAACACAAACCCACCTCATTCCAAATCGACAAAACCACCAGCACCAACACACCCACACCCACACCTCGCGAACAACATCACCACCGGCCGCTGCGAACATCATCATTCGCCCAAACCCAAACTCACCGCAAACCCACCATAACCACCACCACCTGGAGTCGTGCGAGAGAGAAGGGCGGGGCTGGAGCCGTGCGAAAGTGAGAAGCAGCAGAGATGCGGTGGTGCATGGGAGAATGAGAAGGAGCAGAGAGAGAAAAAGTTTTTTTTTTAATCTGGAGGAGAGAGGAACATAATAAAAAAATGAGGTTTAATCTTTACACAACGCTACAGTCCTGTAAAAATACTGTTCCTATAGCGATTGTAAAAAAATTCTCAGAATAGAGGACCGGTTGTGAGGCTGATTTGTGTGTTTTTTTGCTACAGTATCATCTATTGTAGCAAAAAATCCATTATACACTACGGGCTGAGAATGCTCTTAAAACAACTTGTCGAGAGATTTCGTAGCTCAATTTTCATTGATCGTCTTTTATTTTATGAATAATCAAGATTCAAGGCCTCCTCTAGTCCTCTCCCTTAAAAACAAAATAAAAAATAAAAATAAAAAATAAAAAAAAATAAAATAAAATAAATTATAGACAACTAACTTGGAAGACTTGACAAGTTATATAATTAGAAGAAAAATTCTCTACCAACGAAAGTTTCCAAATTTTTATAATATAATTTGCATACAAATTTTTTTTTTTTTAAAATAAAAACATAATTGTTATAAGGGAAAGTATATTTTACCAAACTGTGGTTTAGGCCGATTACATGTTATCTACTTTGAAACTTAGAGCACGTTTAGTACACTGTAATAGGTTCTGTAATGTAATAGCTATTCCTAATGAATGACTATTCAATTGTCTGGTTACATTTCCATTATAGAGAATAATAATTATTTAAGAATGTCTATTCTTTAAAATGAGGAATAGTCATCCTTCATTAAAATGACCGTAATAGCTATTCCTTAGTTCACGTTATAGTTTTAAAAATATTAAAAAATTCCAAAAAACCATAGTTGACTACAACTTTTTATTTTTTTAAATCTTTCTCTCTCTCTCTCTCTCTCTCTCTCTCTCTCTCTCTCTCTCTCTCTCTCTCTCTCTCTATATATATATATATATATATATATATCTCAAGTCTCCATTTCTTTTTTTAAAAATTGCCTCTCTCTCTCTCTCTCTCTCTCTCTCTCTCTCTCTCTCTCTCTCTCTCTCTCTCACACATACATATATATATATAACATTCAAAATCCAAGTCTCCAAAATGTTTAAAATTATTAATACTCGTATATTAATTATATTGTAGTAAAATATAGAATACAGATTCAGAGTTCTATTCATATGTTGTCACAAAACAGATGAATGGTAATACTTATTACATTACAACTTCGTTTATTTCTTGTAATATTAATTTTTATTATAGTGTAATAACTATTACAACATATCAAACGTGCCCTTATACATTTCACATATATGGTTCACTTCGTTAGAAGCCTTAACCCACATCACTGCTTAAAAAAAAAAAAAAAAAAAAAAGGTCTGTTTTTAATACTAGATGAACATTGAACATTTACAAAATATTGAATCATTGATTGCCCTAACGAAAAAACACATGTCAAGAAAACTGAAGTTCCATTATCTAATTAAACCATTCAACAACATCGAAACATTGTGGGTTTTCTTGGTTGTGAGAGAACGAGAGAGTCACCTCTTCAACTTCTGCGTTGTCAGATTTAGAGTTTAGGTTTGTGCCTCACCAATTGTTGTCTCGGATATCAGCTTCTCCATGCCGAATTCAGGCTATGGTGGCAACATCTCTCCTCTCCGGTCACTAGTATGGCTTCACTCCGCCGATCTCACGCTGTGATATCTTGCCAGCAGCGATGATGAATTGTAAATGACTTAAAGTGTCAAGGCCACCTAATTTGCTATTAATTAGGTTTAAGTATGAAAAATTGAAAATATAAGACATTTTATATATATAATTCAATTGGTTCAATAAAATGGGAAGGAGGATTTAAACCTTGATTTTCATCAAAAATGTCAAAGTTACAATCTCTTGGCATACAAGAAACTTTTTCTTTTTTTTTTTCACCTCTAATATATATATATTTTAATTAATTTGGTTTACCAATTAAGGTAATGATTTTAAAACACTTTATTATTAGGCTAAAATATTGCTTTTGATCCTAAACTTTACAAGAAATTTGGTTTTTGTCCCTAAACTTTCACAAGTTCCTTTTTCGTTCCTAAACTTTACTAAAGTTCTATTTTTTGTCGTTCTGTCATCCCACGTTAACTTTAATCCTACGTGTCTTAACAGAGTTGTTGATGTGGTATTTATTTAGCATTATTAAATCTGACATTGACTTCTTTTTTTTTTAAATAATAAAAATAATAACACACGTGGCACCAAATCATTGGTCCACACAAACTTTGTCCGTGAAATCACCAAATCCTCACAGCATCCGATCTCTCCCTCCTAAGACAAAAAATGAGTCACCCTAAAAAAAGTCTCAGATCTGCTTCTACTTTAGTGAGAAATTATTTATTTTTCCCATTATATTGTAGATATGGTTCTCTCAACCAATATAAATAAGTGATTTTGTATTCATTCAAATATTTAAGGAACAACATAGGAATGAATAATTTCTCGTAGTCTAGGGTTTCAATATCTGAACCTATAAGCCACCTTGAAACCTACCATGAATTTAAAATAAATGTAAGGTAAATATAATATTATTTTTATTTTTGCGGCATATATATTGCTACTAACTTCCATACAAATCTTGCTTCATGAGTTTTAGATACTAATAAAAGTCATATACTAACTTTGAATTGGCTGTAATTATTTAATAGAGCCTTATAAGTGTTAAATTTAGGAGGCTTCCTGATCTTTGTTGCTTGCTCAAAGGCATAGGCGATCTCAATCAGCTTTGGCTCCGAACCCTTTAGTCCTCCAAAGCATAAACCAAATGGTACCCTGTCAGAGTCAAATCCTGCAGGAACAATTACTCCTGGGAAACCCCCAACTGCAAGGATACTAGAAACACTATAACCAGGACTCACTAATGCATCTAGCTTATTCTTTGTCATCAACTTCACAAACCCTTCTCTAGTCAGTTTTGCTAAATTTTCCAACGCAGCCTTCTCAGCTTTTATAAACTGCTCTTGTCCATAATCTAACCTCTCCTGCATTGGCACTCATGGAATAATTGGTCATCATTGAGTTATGTGAATCTTATATATGAATGTTGAACATTACATAAAACAAGAGAACCTGTGTTCATTATACTCACCAATTCTGAGTTTTTCTTGTTGAAGGCAATCAGATCAGATAAAGAACGGATTGGGGAAGCCACTAGCTCGTTTAGGTATGCATTTATGTATATTTTAAACTCAGCCACCAATGCAGTTTCTTCACTACTAGAGATTTCGTCAATATTGGCTATTTTCAGATTGTCTACCAAAATCGCGCCTCCTCGCCTAAATTTGCATAAGTATTCGAATCATTTTTTTAAAGAGTGATGCTGCAATTATTATAAATTAATAACAACGGTCATAGAAATTGATGCATCAAAAATTAAATAAAAAATCATAAATTTATTTATTATATTATTGATGTGGTATTAATGAAATTCATCATCACCATGTAAACATTTTATATTAATTTTGGTTGTGCATTGAAACTAATACATGGAATCATGTTTTGTTACCTTAGTGTTTTAAGATGTTGCTCGACAGTGGAATTCATAATAGTATCATCCCCGATATTGTTGAAGAGATCCCTCACTATCCCCAGTCTCTTTCCTCGGAGCCCATCAGCCTTAAGAAATTGTGCATAACCACCTTGTGGAATGTACTGTGATGTTCCAATTGTTGCATTGTCGTCGTGGTTGTTAAAGTCCAATGCCTACAATGGCATGAGGATTACAATAAATTGAACATAAACAAGGCATAATTGAGGGAGATCTTCTACTGTTCTGCAAATGGGCCTGTTCCACAATCAAAGTTACCACTATTTACATGGTAGTATGATGGTATGCTTGTTGACAAAAAAGAAAAAAAAAGAAAAAAAAAAAAAAAAAAAAAAAAAAAAAAAAAAAAAAAAAAAAAAAAAAAAAAAAAAAAAAAAATTTTGTGTTTCTATTAGAAGAAATAAAATAGCTGATATCATGTTAGAAAAGACAAAACCTACAATGGCATCAAGAACATAAACGGCATCTTCTATGTTCTGCAAATGGGCCTGTTCCACAATCAAAGTTACCACTATTTACATGGTAGTATGATGATGCTTGTTGACAAAAAAGTTTTGTGTTTCTATTAGAAGAAATAAAATAGCTGATATCATGTTAGAAAAGACAAAACATAGGTATGATATCATGAGAAAGTATATGACAAAATATAAAGAAGACAAATGGAAATAACATTGTTCAGCCTTAAAAGTCTATATCCATAGCAGAAAAAAATAAAAAAAAAATTAAAAAAACTGAAAGGCATTGATGGCGGCATCTTTTCTATCAAGCTATATATGTATATTACAATTAATGAACATATTGAAGACTATCTCTAGTAGGCTAAATCTTAAATTAATCATAGACTAAATCATGGTTACAAGTTACAACACTTGTACTACAATCTTGTAGGATTACGAATACTTTACTTACAGAACCAAGTAAAATTCGATATAATAAACATGGAATGGAGTTATATAACAGACTTAGGACTTGACAAAGCATCTTAATTCGATATAATACCATTCCAAAATAAGGTAAGAGAAAGCTTGAAAATATAACAAAAACATAAGGAGTATGAAAGCTCATGAGCATCTCTAACCTCCCCCCTCAAACATAAGAAAAGTTGAAAATCACTTGAAAGCTCTGAAAAGAAAGGTATGAGATCTAGAGAAAGAAAGTTGTGATCTAGAAAGAAATTGTGACCAAATTGGATGTGAGAGTGGACCAAGCAAGACTAGATTAAATGAATCGCAAATGAAAAATTGGAATGAATACTAGATGCATGTGATGATTGAGACTTAAAATGTTGAACATAGTGTAAATCATATGTGTGGAGGCTACTGATCAAAGATGTGGTTTAAAAAACTTTATATAAAGATGATAGAGATATGTGACAAAAAATATACGTGTCAAAAACCGATAAAGGAGGTAGTCAATCAATGTAGTTCGTGATACTCGACCAAGATGGTTGAGAATATGTGACCAAAAAGAAAGCCAATGACAGCTACCGATTAGAGGCATGGTCCAAGTAATGCGACCTGACAATGATAGAAATGCATAATCTGAAATAAATATGATAGATGCGGCCATCGATCAACACGTTCCATGATACTTGGGCAAGATAGTTGAGGATGCATGATCATAAGGAAAGATGAAGACTAGGTAAGTGAGAAAAATGCCATGCCCATTGAATGTACTTGAAATCGTAAAGATTGTCTTGTCATAAATTATCATATTTGAGAAAGACGCTTATGAGGTTGTTAGGATGTTGTCCACAACGGGGAATACATTATGATGATATTGCAGAAAGGATAATAGTAATAGTGAGAGAGAACCCTGACGTTGTCCATGTCAGGGAATATAACAGGAGGAGCTTATAGACTGACTAACAATGGTGATGAGAAGGAACTTGGATCTAGCGATTAAAGATATAGATAATGAAGGTAACAAAAGTATAGCTCTTATACCATATTAGAAAAGATTAAATATAACTCTGATATTATGTTAAAAAAGAAAAAAAAACATAGCTATGATATCATGAAAAAGTATATAGGAAAAAAGAAGAAGAAGAGAAAGTGAGAGAGAGAACACAACGAATTAACGTGGTTCGGCCTTAAAAGGTATACATTCATAGCAAAAGGTCTCTAGTGGCTATATCTTTTTCTATTAAATTGTGTGTATAACGAATTTATGATGAAAGAAATAAACAGTACTTACAGTGGTATAAATCTTAGACTTATCATAAACTAACTCATGGTTACAATATTTGCGCTACAATTAAGATTATGATTAATTTGCTTGTAATTTACATAAGATTGGGATTACTTTATTTGTATTGCAAGTAAAATCAGATAAAAAGAACTTGGACTAAAATTACATAACAAACTTAAGACTTAACTACGCAGCTCTAACAATTAACATGGCAAAGCTTAGAAGATACTGGAAAATTGAAATTTTAAAACTTGTAAATTTAACCTACCCCATGGTATCTTGTCATTGTGAGATCAGTATGACTCCTGCTCGGCTAGTGAGACCTACTGTTGGTTTGATGCCCACTACCAAGTTATAACTAGAAGGACATAAAATAGAGCCATCTGTCTCAGTCCCTAGTGACATTGTTGCCATATTTGTTGCTACTGATATTGCTGATCCACTACTTGACCCACAAGGATCTCCCAATGTATAAGGATTCTGCAAACCATAGCAAAACATGTACATTTTAATTTGTTTATTTATTGATTTATTTGTTTTCTATGAAGGTTCTTTTGTGAAAATTTGATAATTGGGAGAGAGAATTTAAACGATGTATCCATTGAAAACATTAAAAAATATCATAATTGAGCTAAAAACTGTTGATTTAAGAAACCTAAAACTTTATAGGACAACTTACTATTTCTCTCAATTTATTAAGATGATAAAGTAGAATTTGGTATTGTACTTAAAAATACCAATTTTTAAGTATCAAATGTGGGTGGACACATTTTCTCTGCCCAATTTTTGAAACATGTAGAACGCAAAGGAGACATTTGCACGTGATACACGTCGGTGATAGAAGAGGAAAATTGTTGGTGGATGCGTGCGTTGGGTGAGAGGGTCCCGAGGCAAACAAAATTAACAAACAAATGCCAAAATTAAGTGGATGTATATAGCGTGTACTGTGATAAGAAATAGATGAAGAAACTGAAGAAAAACTTGCTTAATTTTTTTAATAATAGGCAAAAATCTACTTTTAGTTCTAATATTTTTGGGTATTTTTATTTGGTCCTTATGCTTTACAATTTTTTAATTTAGTTCTTGATTTTTCCGACATATATTATATTTGATGAAAAGATTAAAAAAAAAAATGAGAAAGATAAAGGCTCAAATAAATCTGCATTAAAAAATCAAGGACTAAATGAAACCTTATAAAATATAAAGACTAAAATGAAAAAATCTCCAAAAGATAAGGACCAAAATTATATTTTTACCATTATATTATAATGGAAAATTTAGACCCTCTTGCTTAATTTCTCCTCCAACATCATTTTCATATACTCATTCCCAGCAATAATTTCTTAACAAATATTGAGACAACTGCAAATGATTATCTCAAAGGATAAACATCCATCCAAGGAGAGTTGATAGCGTGATAGGAGTTTTAGTCTTTTATGTATATTCGTTTATCAATGTGTAACTTATCATCTATTATAATATAAATATCAACAAATATCTTCTGTATCAATTGAACAGGAAGAAACCAAGAATAAGTCTATCGTAAATTTACAACTTTTATAACAAAAGGTTCTAAATTAATCAAATAGAATTGTAGATCAAGAACCATGATTTTAGTAATTATCTACAGAAATAAATTTTAAACTCACCTTCCCTTGGCCACATCTGGCGTTCTAGCCATTGGGTATTTCATAGGACCTATAATGAGCCAACTCGCTCATGGTAGCCTTCCCCAATATGATAGCCCCAGCTTTTCTCAATTTGGTTACCACGCCCGCATCACGTGGTACAACTGAGCTGAGCAGTGCGTATGAGCCAGCCGTGGTGTTCAGCTTATCCTTGGTTGCAATTAGACCTGGCAAACGGGTCGGGTCAATCGGGTTCGGGTTCGAACCATGCGGGTTCGGGTCAAAAAACGGGTCGTCCTAAATGGGTTGCACAACCTATGACCCATACCCGGTCTTTTAAGAGTCGGGTCAAAATCGGGTTGACCCATATTTTTACACATGAAAAAATATATATATAAAAAATGAAAATAAACTTTATCCTATAGTCCAAAATTATCATTTAGTTCTCTTTGTCTTCCTTTCAATACAAATAAGAGAACACATAAACAAAAACACTCACAAATAAAAGAATATGGGAAAAAAAATACTAGATGTCATAGACCATATCAAATTATCAACCTCCTTAGATGTACTTTTTTTTTGCTAATTGAACCTTCTTAGATGTATTAGTTGCATGAAAATTATGAAATTAAATTAAATTACCTATCAAGATGACAATATATATAAAGTTTCAAGAATAAAACATAAATGTTTGGTAAAAAAAAAAAAACTAAATAAATTTATATGAATTGGACCTCAATCTACTCGAAGTTGGTAGTAGTTCTAGTAGTGAAAATATTTATACTTGAAAATTGCACCTCAAGTTGGTGAGTAATTTCATTAATATTTTCATTTACAATACAAAGTTTTAATATAACTTTTATTATACAATGTAAATGGGTCAATAAATATTTAAAAAGTTAATAAATATGGCTATTCTAAATGGATTAGATATTATCTTCAAATCCATTTAATTAACTTTAAGTGCAAATCAAAGTTTCTACACTTTTTGGCAAAAGACAAGATTAATATTAAGAATTTTACCTCAAATGCTAAAAGTTGATTCAGAAGTAAACGCAGTTATTAATACTCAAAAGAACGTGTGCCATTAAAATATTAAATAAAACTAAGAAAATAGATTGCAATTCTCTTTCTACCAAGAAAGAACATCTAATTTTGTGTGTTGATTTGGTTAAGTCTAGCCTATTTCAAATACAAATTTAATTTAAGAATTGTTTTTTTAATTGGCATTATGTGAACTTTTATAATAGTCAAATTCCAAATTCCAAATCATTCAAAAAAAAAACTCTCATAATACTTTAATTCCTAACATAATAATATAGACTCCGAAAAAAAAAAAAAAAAAAATCCTTTGAAAAACGGGTCGACCCATGTGACCCACGGGTTGACCCGACCCGACCCATCGTTTTACGGGTTGGGTACGGGTTGACACCATCTTTGTTCCCGGGTCGAAAAACCCCTACCCATACCCATATTTTTCCTTCGGGTTCGGGTCAGGAAATGGGCCCGGGTCAGATTTTGCCAGGTCTAGTTGCAATGTTATCTTTGAGCAAAATTGGAATGCCATGTAAGGCAGAGAGTAGCCCAGGTGTGGCCTTAAACTTGCGCTCATGGTCAGCTTTGTCAGCTTGGTAAAGTGCATCTGGGTTTACTTCTAAGACACCCTTAAGAACCGGGTTGAGTCTGCTTATTTGTTTAAGGTAAAACCAACGAGTTTCCTGGAGGTATGGTTTTGCTTGAAAGCGAGCTGGATTCACGCACCGTGGCTTCTCTGATTGATGAGAAACCATGGGCCCTGTATGATATTGTGGCTAGAAGAATCAGGAGGAGGGATGAGAAGACAGGGTAGCTCAATGGTGAATATTTAGTAGCCATGGAAGTCTTAGCTAGCTGACTCAATCAACTCGGAGACTTTTTTGTTTGGTATCGTGCCTTTTAGGCCTGTTTTAGTTGCCAATTTTAAAATTTATTTAAAAAAACACTAAAAACTGTTTTCGAGATTGAAAATGATAACTTTTGTTGCTTTTAAAATAAACTAGTTTTGTCCTCTCCTAAAATAGTTCTTCAAGTACCACATCGAATAGAAAGAAAAGATGAGAGACCAACGCTTTGTAGAAAGGAGGTGCAAGCAAGATCGAGAAAAATACTTACCTGGGCGGGGTCAATGGATTATCATGAAGGTCCATGGCCTAGGTTGGTGACCTCCATTGCACTTTGGAGGGGTGCCAGCCTAAGGTCTCCCCAAGTGGGAGAGTCTACGTCATAATTTGTTGCATTGGGGGCCTGCGTTCGCGCGGCCCCTGCCTAATTGCAGTGGAAATATTTCTTAACATTGAGCTTGTGAAAACAATGTGCCTCCTGCTCCAAGCTCTCTCATTGAATACAATTTTTCATCATTTGGATGCAGCTTGTGTTTGATTGTTTTCCAGTATTAAATCCTTAATTAACAACACTAATGTTGTGCGTATTTTTAAACTACAGTTAAATCCTTCATCAAGTCATTTTATTATTCCAATTTTTAAGTACTGAACCTTGACGTTTTGAGATGTGGTACTTTTTGGTGAAAAAATCAGTGTCGCTGGCAGAATTGTTTAGAAAATAAAGAATAAGACTTGGGACACAACTTTATCTCCAATATTTTCTATAATTTGGTGAGATTGTGTGTAGCTTTTAGTAGAGGCACCCTACCCTACTACATACAGTTTCATAATTTTAATTTCCTCTTCTCATTACATCTGTAAGGGGAAAAATATTAAGACAAGTTCACAAACAAAATAGGAGGCAAAGTTTGATCTTCACTTTACAGATGAAAAATACAGTAAAATATCTACAAAATATCATTTACATGTTCTGTGATTTACCATATTCTTGTCTGTTGGGGTTGAGAGAGAGAGTTTTGGTTGCAAAGACAAACTGGATAAAATTATGATCTTGCTCTATTTAAAAAAAAAAATCTACGTGCTGTGAGGTTTGACGCGGTTCCATTATAACAAAAAATTCATAAATTCTTATTTGAAGTTATTTGTCTGTTGGGGTTGTTTTGGTTGCAAATAAAGGTAAGGTAAAGCTAATATTATTTTTTATTTCTGCAGCATATATATTGCTACTACATGGTTTTTAGATATTGATAGAAATCATATAACTTAGAATAGAGGCTGTAATTATTTAATGGAGCCTTAAGTTTTAAATGTAGGAGGCTTCCTGATCTTTGTGGCTTGCTCAAAGCCATAGGCGATCTCAATCAACTTTGGCTCCGAACCCTTTAGTCCTCCAAAACATAAGCCAAATGGTACCTTGTGAGAGTCAAACCCTGCAGGAACAATTACTCCTGGGAAACCCCCAATTGCAAGGATGGGAGAGACATCACTACGAGGAGTCACTAATGCATCTAGCTTATTCTTTGTCATCAACGTCACAAAACCTTCTCTTGTCAGTTTTGCTAAATTTTTCAACGCAGCCTTCTCTGCATTACCAAATCCATTTGTTGCTTCAGCTGTTATAAACAGGTCTTGACCATAAGTATCTAACCTCTCCTGCATTGACACTCATGAATAATTGGTCATAATTGAGTTATGTCAATCTTATATGTGAATGTAGAACATTGCATAAATCAAGAGAACATGAGTTCATTATACTCACCAATTTTGAGTTTTTCTTGTTGAAGGCAATCAAATCAGTTAAGGAACGGACTGGAGAAGACACTAGCTCTTTTAGGTATGCATTTATGTATTTTTTGAACTCAGCACTCATTGCAGTGTCTTCACTGCTAGATATATCGTCTCTGAAAATATTGGCATTTTCCAGATTGTCTACCAAAATTGCACCTCGTTGCCTAAATTTGTATGAAGTATTCGTATCAATTTTTAAAGAGTAACGTTACATTTAATTTAAAGAGTGATGTGCCAATTTTTAAACACAAATAAAAAATAATAATTAAGAAATTTATTTATTATGTTATTGATGTGGTATCAATCACATTTATTATTTTATTTTATAACTATTTTATAATGAAATTGATAGTAGCTTTTAACATTTTCTTTTTTAAAATTGATTTGTTGGTTGAGCATTGAAACTAATACATGGAATCGTGTTTTGTTACCTTAATGTTTTAAGATGTTGCTCAACGGTTCGACTGATAATAGTATCATTCCCGAAATTATAGAAGGCCCTCACTATCCCTAGTCTCTTTCCTCGGAGCCCATCAGAGTTTAGAAATTGTGCATAGCCACCTTTTGGAATGTACCGTGATGTTTGAATTGTTGCATTGTCGTTGTGGTCAATGCCTGCAATGGCATCAAGAACATAAACGGCATCTGCTACTGTTCTACAAATGGGCCTGTTCCATCCAACAAGCAGTCCTTTGTCAAAGTTACGAACAATATCATGCAATACTATGACCCAAAAAAAAGTACTCTTCATCAGTTTTTGTTAACATGCCACGACTTATAAAGTACTAGAAAGTTGAAATTACGAGACCTGTAAATGTTAATTGACCATCTTACATTGCAATTCCAAAACCTTTAGGACATAAGATTGATTTTTTATATTTTATTTTATATGAATATAAGCATATTTTTACATATATAGTAACCTACCCCACGCTATCTTGTCTTTGAGAGATTGGTATGACTCCTGCTCGACTAGTGAGACCGACTGTTGGTTTGATGCCCACTACCAAGTTCTTACTGGACGGACTCAAAATAGAGCCATCAGTCTCGGTCCCTATTGATACTGCTGCCATATTTGCTGCTACTGATATTGCTGATCCACTACTTGATCCACCAGGATATCCCAAAGTATAAGGATTCTGCACACCACAACAATAGCCCATTTGGTATTGCGATAAAGAATTTTAATTGAAAATAATCGTAACATTTAAAGAGTATAACAAACTACAATGATAAAATGATCTGAATTTCTTATTTCCACTTGATAATCAAATTGATAAATTAGACGTGAGAAATAACAAAAAGAATAACACAATAAAAGTGTTTTGTATTTTCATACTAGAACCCAACGAGTTCAATTAATGGCCAATTTTAAATAGTTAGTGCCCATTTGGCAACTCAGTGGGGACTCAAAAACACTGCAGTTTCTTACGGAACCTTAGAAAGAAAATGCTAAAGACACTGTCAAGACATTTATGATTTATGTCAATTCATTGGTTTTATTAAAAATGTGAAAAGTACACCAATGACATGTCTAGTATTGCATTACCAAACTACTTAAAGCACTTTTGTAAAAAATATAGATTAATTGTCTCGTAAATTTCAGTTTTAAGGGTAAAGTTGAAATTTCGGGATTTTAAGAAAAATCTTTACAATTTACTATTTGATAAATCCATAACTTTAAAGCAATATTCATGGTAATTTACCAAATATTCAAACACTAGTGTCAATTTGGGAACACCCCCATTCTATTACTGTGCTTGTTGCCGAAAGCATCTTTTGGAAATGAAGTTTTGAGTTTCATTCCCAAAATCTGCTCTTTGAAGATAAAAAAATTTGCTTTCTTCTTACCAAACGCAAAATCAAGATATTTTAGTGCCGAAAAGAATGTTTTCTTAACGGGGCACTGAAAGCTCTACAGTTAAAATTCCATTTCCTGGCACAATGTCTTGGTTCTATTGGAGGGTGTAAAACAGGCGTTTTACACTTGCTCCGTATTGAATGTATTCTCTCAACAAAATTACTAAATGTGTGGTGTAAATTACTTTAAGGGCCTTAAAACTCTTAGTCAATTATAACTTCTTATGCCAAACATGCTTTTTTTCTCCATTAATTGAGGAATAACACAACATAATGTTGAACTCAAGGGTAATACATGCAGTTTCTAAGAGTTTGTGGGCAATCTTCCACCCAAAACAGAAATTACAAAATTGGCTTAGAAAAAAAAAAAGAAGCATTGGCCACAGCTGGGGACCTGGGGTGTTATCTTATTTTAAGCATCAAGTCAGTGTAGACCCAATGAATTTCTCTGGTCAATTTCTGAAACATATAATAGGAGACAAGATATGCTTGTTTTTCCTTTTGTATATATCTTGCTAACTTTATATGTACATTTGCACTTGATAGAACTTAGAACAGGCCTAGAATCTAGAAAATAGGTGGCCGTGTGTTAGGTGAGCGGGACCATAAGCAAACAAACGCCAACAAAAAGATGGATGTATATACTGTGTACTGAGACATGAAATAGATGAAGAGTCTTGTTGAATTTGTGTTTATAGTAGAAAGTTAATTTAGTCTTCTTGCTTAATTTCACTTCCAACATCAATTTCATATACTTGATCCTAGCCATAATTTCTTAACAAAAGGTCCTAAATTAGTCAAATAGAATTGTTGATCAAGAACCATGATTTTATTTTAATTAGTATAATTTACTCAATTAAACTAACCTTCCCTTGGCCACCTCTGGCATTCCAGCCACTGGGTGCTGCATTGGACCTCCAATAAGACCACTCACTCAAGCTGGCTTTCCCCAATATGATAGCCCCAGCTTTTCTCAACTTGGTTACCACGCCCGCATCACGTGGTACAACTGAGCCGAGCAGTGCGTATGAGCCAGCTGTGGTGTTCAGCTTATCCTTGGTTGCAATGTTATCTTTGAGCAAAATAGGAATGCCATGTAAGGCAGAGAGTGACCCAGGTGCCTTAAACTTGCGCTCATGGTCAGCCTTATCAGCTTGGTAAAGTGCATCTGGGTTTACTTCTAAGACACCCTTAAGAACTGGGTTTAGTCTGGTTATTTGTTTAAGGTATAACTCAACGAGTTTCCTGGAGGTGAGTTGGTTTTGCTTGAAAGCGAGTTGGATATCATGCACGGTAGCTTCTTTGATTGATGAGAAACCATGGACCTTGATGGCTTCGGCTCTGGATGATATTGTGGCTAGAAGAATCAGGAGGAGGGATGAGAAGACAGGGAAGCTCAGTGGTGAATATTTGGTAGCCATGGAAGTCTTGGTCTTGGCTAGCTGAGTCAGTCAACTTGGAGAGTTTTCAGTTTGGTACCTTGCTATTTAAAAGTGGATTGAATGGGAGGTTATTCTTAAGGCTTGGTTTTATTTTTTTATTTTATTTTTATGAATAAGGAAATTTACTAAAAGAAGGAAATAGGGGATAAGGCTCCCCAAGAAGGGATGGAGGAGATGGGCTGAGGTCCCCAGGACTTACAAAAAAAAAGCACCACGAGCCACAAAATGAGCTAATCCATTTTAGCTATGGGGCCAAAACAAAAAGTTAAAAGCAAGTATATGTAGAGAGAAGCAAGCGAATATCAAGAATGACAACACAATCCCAAGGAGGCGGGTTGGATGGAGAGTTGAGAGAATCAATAATGACCCTGGCATCTCCCTTCGAAAAAGAACATAAGTTTATTTTTTTTTGGATTGGATCTATTTCATAATTTAGATTAATAAATCTAAACATGTACCCTAGTGTAGTTTATAAAAAAAAAAAAGATATGACACTATGTACACTATCAAGTCTACAAAATAAAATCTTAAATCTATTTCCGATTTTGTAATCCTAAATTTTGTGACATATTTTGCTTATTTTTAAAAGTGAGGCCTGTGTAGAACCATTTTTATAAATGGGACATGAATAAGTTGTATCTAGAAAAATGAAAGGAAAAATTATATCAACCTATATCAAAGAAAATAACAATGACCCCCAAATTTTTGTAAAAATACCAATCTCCTCACTGAGTATTGTTACTTTTGAAAAAAGCTTTATATATTTTGGTATAGTGATTTTATCTCTAGAATGCCTTAGGTCAACCCGGCTAGTTGTTCCGTGGTCTAGGAAGAAGATTTGATTATTTCCAATTGTCCATCTGCACATTCATTCTCTTTGAAGGAATATGTCATGGAATATGCACCCAAAATGGTGTCCCACCAATTCCCCCTTCCCCACCCCCCCCCCCCCCCCCCCCCCCCCCCCCTTTTTTGGCGCCCAATTCGGTACTAATAATAGTCACTAAAACTTCATTAATTCATTGTCTAAAACAAGTGTTGTGTTGTGTTGACAATCTCCCAGCCCCTGTTATAGAGGCCTGGTTAAGAGATTTTTCCTTGTAGTATTGTGTTGTTTGATTTTTGAAAAGCTCGTATCTAGCAAAAAAAAAAACTACGCCAAAGTACTTCCATATAACGTGTACTTTCTTTTTTTGGTCCGTTTCATTAGTTTGCATGTCACATTATCATTTTTTAGCAAAAAAATGTCACATTATCCTTATCCTTTTCCTTCACTTCCATCTCCACCAACAACGCAAAACACGAGCACTTTGATTGAGACCACGTTTGGTTTGCTAGAGTAATTGTTGACTTTATTGGTTGGTTGGACAAGATATTCATAGCCTTGTTTATCACCACCACTACTAGGACTATACACTAGCGCACAATCACTTTATTTAATTGATTGATTGGGGCAACACTATTGCTACTACCCTTTTTCATACATAAGTAGAACTGCGCATACAATCACTTTATCTAATTGACTGGGGGATGGGGTTAAGAGCATTCTTATCAGCCTCCATATTTTTTTTGCCAATTTGGTTCTAAAAAACCCACTTTTGCTCAAATAGCTAAAGCACTACTACACCAGACTCCCTATTTTAACTTTACTATTCCATTTTTTAATATATTTTTACTTTTTCACAACTCCCAAAATACCATCTTTTTCTCATTTTTATCTTTCCTCTCCCTCACCCACTGTTACCGTCCCTCACCTCTGCTACCGCCTGTGGAATACTCTCCCCCTCTCCTCCATCCCTTTTTCTCATTTTTATCTTTCCTCTCCCTCACCCTCTGTTCCTCCGCCTGTGGAATACTCTCCCCCTCTCCTCCATCCCTTTTTCTCATTTTTATCTTTCCTCTCCCTCACCCTCTGCTCCTGTGGAATACCTCCCCCGCTCCTCCATCCCTTTTTCTTGTACCCATTTTTTTCCTCTTTCCCGATCAGCGACCTCCCATTGCCGCCACCCACACCCATGGGTCTCAAGATTTGTCAAGCTTGATTAAACCACCGTATGTTTCTAGACAGACATTGTTTCTTTTTTTTTTTTTACTTTCTTTTTCTTTCACACCTTTTTATCCTTTACAGCCATAATCCTAATGTCTGAAACTTATTTGTATTAGGATTTTCATTGCCATAACAAATACAATAAGACAAAACAAATGGATTTCTTTTCGTGCGTGTTTAACACTGCTGGGAGACTGTTTTCAATGGCCAGATTTTTTTTTTTTTTTTTTTTTTTTTTTTAATTTGGAATACGTTGAAGTGAAGAAAGGAAAAGGCAGAAAAAGGGAAACATCAGCCTCCCTATACCAACGAAAATGGGGAATTGATGAACAGTGGCTCTCCCACCTTGAGGAGCCACTGTTCATCAATTGGGAGAATAAAAAAGACTTTTTTTTTAGTGTAGTAGTGTTTTTTGTAGTGTAGTATTTCGGGAGTTGTGAAAAAAATAATAATAATAATAAAGATATATTAAAAAATGGAATAATAAAGTTAAAATAGGGAGTCTGGTGTAGTAGTGCTTTAGCTATTTAAGCAAAAGTGGGTTTTTTAGAACCCAATTAGCAAAAAAAATGAGGAGTCTGATGAGAATGCTCTAAAAATACTGCTAAAAGAAATGCTAATATATATTGATTTAAGGATAAGTGATGTTTCATAAATATAAATGAAAGTTATATGTTAAAAGCCCTTAATTTCCACTAGAACCTCACTTATAAACAACCACAGAAAATTTATAAAGTCACATCTCATTGAACTATCAATGTATTATGTATGCCAAATGTATTATGTATCTCAATTTTAACATAAGAAGTGAACATTGTGCAAGCACACACACAAAAGGAATATTCTGTAGTCATTTACATATTGAATGTCTCATCCTTATCTTTAACACTATTGAAATTTCAAAGAAAAAAATTATCTTGCTCTATACTTGCTCTTAATTTATTTGAAATATTGTATTACTAATCTAATGTATGATGTTTTGGTTAAATCTTTTCAGAGTATTGTGAAAAAAAGTTTGAAATTGAAGAATAGGTGGTTTGGTCATTCAATGGATCGTCATCCTATATTTGACATAATTGCTAACGACTCCTCATCCTCCTCTGATGATGAGATGGAGATGATTTTACGTTTTGCTATTGAAGAAGAACGTTTGAATAGTGGTGGAGGATCAAGACCACGTCGACGCCGCACGTTCATTCCTCGTGATTTTGTGCAAGCCACCGAAAGGATTATCCGTGACTATTTTGCTGAACCACCATTATATCCTCCAAACATATTTCGAAGAAGGTTTCGAATGAGTCGTTCTCTTTTCTTACGTATTAAGTCTACACTAGAAGCGACTGAGCCATACTTTGTCCAACGAAGGAATGCTGCTGGAAAGCTCGGGTTGTCTTCCATTCAAAAGATGACCGCCGCCATAAGAATGCTAGCTTATGGAACAACGGCTGATTTGTGTGATGAATATGTAAGTATTGGAGAAACAACCGCAATGAAATGTGTAAAAAAATTTGTTAAAGCTGTGATTTCAAATTTTTCTGAAGAGTATTTACGGTCACCAACCAATAATGACATTGCCAGATTGCTAGCATTGGGCGAAAGCCGTGGATTTCCTGGGATGTTAGGGAGTATTGATTGCATGCACTGGAAATGGAAGAATTGTCCCACTGCATGGCAAGGTAACTTTACTGGTCATATTCATGAACCAACAATTATTTTGGAAGCTGTGGCATCATATGATCTATGGATATGGCATGCATTCTTTGGGTTACCCGGATCTCATAACGATATCAACGTGTTAGAACGTTCTTCCGTATTTACTGAGCTTGCTGAAGGGCGTGCTCCTTTAGTCAATTACTCAATCAACGGTAACAACTATACAATGGGATATTATCTTGCTGATGGCATATATCCTACGTGGTCAACATTTGTTAAAACAATTCCATCTCCACGAGGACCAAAAAAAACTCATTTCGCTAAAAAGCAAGAGGAAGCAAGGAAGGATGTGGAGCGTGCATTTGGAGTGCTTCAATCACGTTTTGCAATTGTTCGTGGACCTGCACGTTTTTTCCAAATTGAAACACTTAAAGACATTATGACGGCCTGCATAATATTACATAACATGATCATTGAAGATGAGCGTCATATCGATGAAGTTGAACGTGGTGATTATCAGCAATTCAATGAAACTACCCTTGATCCAGTGTCACACGCTCCTACACTTGAATTTATGGACTTCATTCAACGTCATCATCAAATTAGAGACAGAGAAACTCATTCACAACTCCAATCTGACCTTGTGGAGCACTTGTGGCAACTACATAGCAATTCCTAGGCTTTTGTAATTTTAAATTTTGTATTAATGTAAAATACTAGTATTTGAAACAATTGCCCTTAGGTGTTTGTAAGTTTAAATTTTGTATTAATGTAAAATACTAGTATTTGAAACAATTGCCCTTAGGTGTTTGTAAGTTTAAATTTTGTATTAATGTAAAATACTAGTATTTGAAACAATTGCCCTTAGGTGTTTGTAAGTTTAAATTTTGTATTAATGTAAAATACTAGTATTTGAAACAATTGCCCCTAGGTGTTTGTAATTTTAAACTTTGTATTAATGTGAATTATATAATCTTGAAATGAGGACAACTTGATTCACCTTAGTGTTGTTCTATATCCAGATGTATGGTGTTGGAGCTGTCTGCACAATGAATGCAGAAAATATTAGATTGCAGCACAATCCAGTCGACTGGATTGGGACGTCCAGGCGACTGTATTAGTACATACCTCACTAATCCAGGCGACTGGATTAGTGTACCAGTCGCCTGGATCATACAGAAACTCTTGGGCAGTCGAGTGGGACAGTTTTAGTCACCTGGATCAAGGATCCAGTCGCCTGGACCCCTGATGCAGGCGCCTGGATCAGACAGAAACTCTTGGGCAGTCGACTGGGACAGTTTAAGTCACCTGGATCAAGGATCCAGTCGCCTGGACCCCTGATGCAGGCGCCTGCATCCTTCTTTTTTCAACCTTAGGCTAATGTGGAGCAACCCCATGTGTTAGCAGTGGATGATAATCTCATTGATCGCAAACTCATTGAAAAACTACTCATTAACTCCTGCAAAGGTAATATATACTCTTGCAACCGTTTTTTATTCTTTTTCACTCTTTCTAGCTTTCTGTTTGGGATGCAATAATTTCTTGTTTTTTTTTTTTTTTTTTTTTTTTTTATTTTAATTTAAGTAATGTTGCAGCATCATTTGGCACATAGAAAGCCTTGTACTGTTACACATGGATGATGAAATAAAACACAACTTTAATGTGCTATATATATATTTTGTATTATTTACTTTAAATAAGAAAAGAAAAGGTTTTTATATGGTACTTGGGTTTTCAAAAGTGCTTATAATAATTCATGTGGCTGCAGTGACTACAGCAGAAAATGGGAGGAGGGCATTGGAAATTTTAGGCTTGGGAGACAATCAACATAACACCTTGAAGGGCAGAGTAAGTTGCTCTGAAAAGAGAGATATAATTATGAACTTTTTAATCCCTTTTACCTATTGGACATTATCCAATCCAGACTTTTTCCCTTACAAACAGAATAAATATTCAGAGCATTTTCAGTTGAGACTTGAGATGAGTCAATGACCAATGCATTCACAAATTGTCTTCTGATTCCTAAGAAGTCTTTAATATTCTGTTGCAGGCATCAAAGGTAAATTTGATTATTACAGATTATTGTATGCCAGGAATGACAGGCTATGAGCTACTGAAAAGAGTTAAGGTATTATTGCAAAGATGAGGCCATGATTCTAGCAAAAGAAAGATACATATGACCAATTGGGAAACCATTACAAAACCCAAAAATCAAGGGGGTTTGGGAATTAAAAAATTTGGACCCATGAACAAAGCTTTAATTACAAAACAATATTGGCGCATAAGAAATAACCCAAATCTCCTGCTCTCCAAAACTCTAAAATCAAAATATTGCCCAAATGGAGATATACATTCTCATAAGCCCAATCCGAAAGCCTCATGGATATGGAGAACTATCATGTCTCAAGACAATCCAAAATTAAGACAAGCAACTTGGAGAGTTGGAAGAGGACATAACATTCCCATCAACCATCCAGATTGGTTTAAGTTCAAACCCAATGCTCCGCCACATATACAAGATCAAATCAAATCAGTGGCTGATCTTATTGACCAACAAACAGCAACCTGGAAAATAAACCTTATCAACCAGCTCTATGATAGAACAGAAAGTGATCAAATTATGAGCATTTCCATTCCGGTGGTTGAGAACAATGCTGCTCCTGACAAACTAATTTGGCCTCATTCACTCAATGGAGATTATCAGGTGAAGAAAGCATATGAAATTCTTACTCAATATGACAATGTCTCAACTCCTTCTTCATCAAACAACACCCATTCCACTGTGTGGAAACACTTATGGAAAATCAAGCTTCCACAAAAAATCCTCACTTTCACTTGGAAGATCCTCAACCATTCTCTTCCAGTCAAAGGAGAACTCAACCGCAGAGGAATCCATTGCAATAGGGAATGTGTAATGTGCAACAATGACATTGAAACCCAAGACCATCTCTTCCTTCACTGTCATTTTGCTCGAGCTGTTTGGTTTGGAGCTGGAATTCCAATTCTCCACATCACTCAGGCTGAAACCACAGTGGATATATGGATAAAGAATCTTATTAAGCAGTACACAGCTGCTGATAATGATTATTACAATCTCAAAAGGATTCTAATTATCCTGTGGTGCATTTGGTTTCATAGAAACCAATCCATTTTTGAAGGAAAGCAACCCAACCCACTAGAAATAATTCTAACATCTAATTCTTTGTTGAACAGGTTTTTGCAAAACTATTCTAACAATGCAGGGAAAAATGGAAGAGCTGGCTATAAAGTAAAGACTACTGCTTGGAAGCCTGATTCTAATTGGCAAGTCATTATCACCACAGCTGCAGATTCAACAAAGAATAGTGCAAGGTATGGGATAGCTTATATGGGCAAGATTCGACATGGTCAAGTTGTTTTTGTTGGATGCAAAACCACCACTACACAAGACTCTAGAATAGCAAGACTGCTAGCTATCAGGGAGTCCATCCTTTCAGCATCCAAGCTGGGTTTCCAGAGGCTAATCATTCTCACTGAAGACAGGGGAATTGAGCACATGTGGGAAAGGAACAATCTTTGCAGATGGCAGCTTAGCACTATCTTACAGGATATTAAAAATCTCCAACATCAACACCATCTTAGTCTCACTATAAAGACTACTCCAGTGGCAGTTATTAAAGAATCTAAATCAATGGCCCTTACTGCATCCAGCACTTTTCTTGATGTATATTGTGAACATTCCATGTGTAGACCCTAAGCTTTCAGTTGTTTTGGTTTTTGTTGTTTTGTGTTTTTTGTTTCTCTGTTTTCCTTGACAATGTATCAAAAAAAAAAAAATGCAAAGATGAAGATATTTTTTTTTCTTGGCCTCTAGTATGTTGGCTTATGTTTACAATACACAAGCTTATTAATGTGGACCATATATCTTTGTTTCTTTTCAAGCAGGAATCATAAACTTTACAAAACTCAATGTAATACAAAACCCAAATCCCATTCAATATTTTCTTTCCATTGATTTGGTTTAACCAATACATAATACATAACCAAAATGTCAATTACATAATACCAAGAAAGTTTGAAATGAAAACAAATAACTACATCCCATGATTCCTCAAACGCTCATTGATTTCCTCCATGGATTGAGCCAAACTAGCAAAGTTCTCATTATAAGTTGAGAATGTTTGAGTAACCATAGATGAGAAGTTCTCAAAACTTGTTTGCATGTTCCCCACGCTAGTGGCCAAAGAGTCCAAACGTCCAAACATGAGTTGGAAGTTGTCCTCATTGACACGAGAGGAGCTAGAAGGTGCGGTTGGAGGCTCTTGATTCTCTTGCCTTGCTTCTTCATTTCCTTGAGCATCAGCTTCAGCCATTTGAGCTTCTTCATCCATTTCTTCTACCACATGAGCATCCTTCTTAACCCATGTGTTATTGTTATTGTTGAATTCATACTTCATTTGTTTCATGGTAGTTTCACCATAAAAATCCGTTGGAATTGCATTTCGATTCTCTTTTTCACTATTTACATTTACTTTGAAATGATTGAGTATAGTAGTGATGTGGAGACCGTATGGGAGGGCACCATTCTTCTTTTTGACACAAGTGTCCATGTGCCATCCAACATAGAATGCAAGGTCAAGTTTGACCTTGTTGAGAATGCACCATATGATGAAGGCATCTAAATAAGAGATGTATTCGTATGAACCACTCCTAGGAAGGATGTTGTGGGTTATGATGTGATGAATGAGTCGGCTTTCTAATGTGAGAGCGGAAATTGTAGGTCTAACGGCTACTTCAATGTTAGGATTTCCACACATTTGCCTAATTGACTCTAAAGGGTTATACCCTTCGAATTGCACCCAACTATTTGTAGTATAACGTTGAACAGTCCCACTGCAAGGAACTTGTAAGACAGAGGCCAAATCGGAAAGGGAGAGTGCAATGGATTTACCATTCACATAGGAGGTGATTTTGTTATATTTATATTCAAAGTGTGCGTAAAAGTGTTTCACAAGAGTGGTGTATTGAGTTTGACGCAAAGAAAGGAAATTTACCCATCCTTGAGCTTCAAACAGCTCTTTAAGATGAATGTGGTGATTATCAAAGTAATGGAAATCAACAATTTTTCCAAAAACTACCGTTCTATGAGAAATTTCTTTGAGGAATCTTACCGAATCTTCGGAAGAACGGAAGCTTTTGTCTGTTGATGGAGTTTCCTCCCTTTGAGCCTTTGATTTGAGCCTTTTCCTTGGTCCTTCACTCACGGATTTCTTTGGAGCCATTCGGATTAAAGGAGTTAGGGTTTTGAATTGGGGGTTTTTGGAATTTGAGAGTTTTGAGAGTGATTGAATGTGATTGGGAGTGATTGAGGGCTTGGAGAATGATTGGGGGTGATTTTCGACTAAAACCCTAGGAGAGAGAGTGAGAAAAATCGAGAGAGGATGAGAGAAGTGAGAGAAAATGAACTGTCTGGGTTTTACTAAAACCCAGAAAACGTATATCCAGGCGCCTGGATAATGTGTCCAGGCGACTGAGTCAAACCTAGAATATGAGTCAAACCTAGAATACGTATATCCAGGCGCCTGGATAATGTGTCCAGGCGACTGAGTCAGGCAGAGAGTTTTTGAAGCTTGATCCAGTCGCCTGGATTATTATCCAGTCGCCTGGATCAATCTTTAAAAAATTCTCTCCCAGACTAAGTCGCCTGGACACACATAGCAGGCGACTAGGTTTGGACATCCAGTCGCCTGGTACAAAATCCAGTCGCCTGGATGTACCTGGCATTGTCTCATTCTCTGATATTTAATCTCTCTCTCTCCCTTATTCAATTGCGTACTTATACGTGTGTTTGATTTAATATCATATTTATATTGCAAATTAAATTATGCTCTTATAATTACTTAATCAAATATTTGCTATTTGAGAATAGTTTTTTGGATTCCGCATTTGATCAACTCTAGAGTTCCATTTCTTTGAATAAATCCATTCATGACAGCCTCAACAATCAAATTGCATAATATAAAAAATGAACATCAAAGCTTATACAAACAAGTTTATATATAAAGCTGTTGACAACATTGTTTGCATGATCCATAATGCTATTTAACAAAACTTAATTACATATAACTAACAAAATCAAAATTTGCAAAGTTTGACAAGTTAGAAACATCTAACTTTTAACAAAAAAATCAAAACTTGCAAATTTTGACAAGTTAGAAATAGTATCTAACTTTCACAACAAAATCAAAAAAACTTTGCAAAGTAAGTCAAGTTAGAGAGCATATGTACTCTTAATTACACAAAAACAAAAAATTTGCAAAGTTTCACTATGTAGTCTTAGTTTGACGCTCAATGATTTCTAGGCGGCGTTGACGGATGTAGTGTTGTTGCTGAGCAGTCAAGCTAGATATATCCATCATTATAATTTCCATTTCTTGTTTTCCTCGTTCCAGGCTAATCTTTTCTTGCCTAAGCCGAATCAACTCTTGGTCCCGAGCATTAGCGTTGTCAACCTCAGCTTTCCTAATCTGAATGAGTTGTTCAGTTTGAGAACATGCCCTCTCAAGAATTTCTTTTTTTTCATCCGATTTTAATTTCTTTGCTTCTTGCATGTTAGTCAATATCCCTTCAAGATTTCCACACAAGCTCTCACTGCTCTTTCGTTTATTTAGTCGAGCCTTTTCAGACTTCCTACCAAGTGGTCTCTCTAAGTTTACAAAGGCAGCTTGGGAAGCATCATTTTCCTCTAATTGTATCGGCTCTGAAGCAGAAGATGTTGCAGCTGGTCTTCTTTTTGGTTTTCCCTTTGCACAATGATCCACCCATTTTGGGTTATGCCTCAAGACATTCCAACAATGTTCAAATTGGAATGAGGCACCAAGTAAACTTCTAAACATTTCCTTTGCTCGAGAAATCTGAAAAATTAACAAATGCAAATTGGATTAGTGAATATATAGTATTGGTGCGTTAAATTTTGACATTACTTAAAAAAAATATAAAAAAAAATACCTTGTCTTGCTCATTCAAACCACTTTCATTTCTCCTTTCAACCTGGGCTAAGAACCCACAAAACTTGTTAGTCTTAACTTGAATCGTTGACCAACGATGCATTAGAGAGTTTGCAGTACGGCTAATGCAAGATGTCTTCTCTTTCTCGAAATACTCATGAATGTTATCCCAATAAGTATTGCGTTTTTGCTGATTCCCTACTATTGGATCCATGGAAATATTAAGCCACGCCGATACAAGGAGAAGGTCTTCCTCTACGGTGAACTTAAGACCCCGTGTTGATTTCTTAGCAATGGACCCCAATTGATTTTCAGATGGAGATTGGTCGGTACATACTTCACATTGTGGGGATTCCAATTGTCCAGATTCCATGTCAAAATCGATATTCATGTTAGACTCTTCTAGAAGATTTGTGAAGAACACATCTTCTCTTGCTCGTGAATCCATTCCTTGTCAAATAATAAATAATAGTAAGCCTATATGTAAAGCAACAAGATAAACACATAACAAAAACTTTATGCATAACAAAATTAGGATAAACACCTAGTGGTTGCTATATGGCATATATTTTGTTACCTAACTCTATTCATTGAACATTGTTAACATATTTATATCCAATTATCCATGGTTCTGCCTAAGGTTCTTTTTTTAGAGCATCATAAATTCACAAATAGAAGAAATGACAATGAACTTATATCAAGCTTTAGCATAATTAAAAATTTGAACTTTATATTTAAACAGACAATCAGTAAGGAAAAATACAAAAAATCAGAATATCTATCAATATATTATATATAGCAATGATATAAAAATATTAGTAAGCTAATAATCACTGATTGAAATTCGCATTCTTGGGTCATTTCAAATGTCTCTTCTGACTCTAAAATGAAGGAATCTAAAAACGATAAGTACTGCAACAAATGGAGATTGCAGAACAAGGTAAAAGAATTGACTCTAAGCACGTCCCTTTAGTAGATAACGAATGACACTGGACAGTAAGTGGTTGATAGTGTTCTTAAAAAGGAGATTGCAAAAAAGGAAGTATTATCCATGAGCAAATAACAAATAATTTCATCTCAGAAAAACTTTAATCTGTGCGTCACACAACCGGGTATCACCCTTCAGCACAATACAACAAAGTTTTAATCATCAGATAAATGAAGAAATTTGGGGAAATTAAAGCAAAATACCTCAAGAATGGCTACTGGGCTTTCCCCTTGAATTTGAAAGTTCTCTAGCTTCCTTTTTGTTTATGGCTAATATGAAATTATAGAGCAACAGCAGTCAGAATCTGTATCTTTCCAACAGAAGGTATGTATGCATGTATTTAACTTTAAAATCTCTGTTTTTGAACGGAAATTAATTTGGGAGGTGATAATTTTTATTTTATTATTGTAACTTGAGAAAAAGGCGCTGCTGGTCTTCCTCTGGCTGAGCACCGGTAGTTTTGGCGCGAACTGCAGTTTGGGAAAGGAGGGAAACAGCTTAAACAAGAGAGAGAAAGAAATGTTTTTTATTTCCCGAAGGATGAACAGTAGCTCCTTATGTTGGACGAGCTACTGTTCATCAACACGGGTTTTTAACATTTTGGGGAGGCTGATGTTTCCCCAATTTGCCGCCTTTTCCTTATTTTTGGTTGTTTTTGCCCATTTGTTCATGCTGATGAGAGTGCTCTAATGACGTTTATGATTTAACTCAACCAACTATTAACTATAAATGTTCTATTATCTCCTAAAGAATCTTCTTCGTGATGAGTAACACCCATTTCACATATATAAAAGACAAAGTTCATCATGCAGCATTTTTGATACATGATACGAATATTTCAGTTGACAAATAGTATTGTGAAAACAATGAGGAAGTGACGCACTTTAATAAAAAGGACGAGTTACATAATTTTTCCAATTTATCTGACTTTAAGATGTCATGTCTATAACTTATCAAAAAAAAAACTGTCATGTCTATAAAATTATTTTTATAATAATTTAATATGTTTGCAAACTATACACAATCAAACTAGGCGAAACAATAATTTTGGTCCATGTACGTTTGCGGCAGTTTTAATTTTTTCCCTCAACTTTCAAAACCAGTCTTTCAATTATTTATTGTGTCATTTTTGTTCCCCAATCTTCAAATTAACTTAATTCTGTCTCTTAATTTTAAAAATCAAGTTAATTCTATTCATAGAAGTTGACTTAGATTAGGGATAAATTTTACTTGATATTGAAAAGTGAATGATAAAATTGACACAAAAAAATAATTATGAGATGAAATTGATACAATTAAATGTATAAGTATAGAGTTTAAATTACCCAATTCTTTCCTCCAAAAAAAAAAAAAAACACCCAATTCGTATAGTTTAGCCATAAAACTATTGTCACTTGGGTATTCGGCCCAGTGGTAATCCCCTCCCCAAAAAAACTCCCCTCTATGAGGGTGTGGGTTCGATCCCCGGGATCTTCAAAATATACGTGTGTGTGAGTTTAGATTAGAATTTCTATCATATTTCAAAAAAAAAAAAAAAAAAAAAAAAAAAAAAAGCCATAAAACTATTTGTCCCATAGACTGATGATAGACAGTTAGACACCGAACTTCCATGTTAGTCTCTTATTCAAGTTCCAGCACATTATTTTCTCAAAAAAAAAAAAAGTTCCAGCACATTAAAATACTATATTGGGTATTGATACAATGCTTTTGCATACCCAATTTTCTATCAACCAAATGTTGTGTAACACGTATGCATGGAGGAGGTAGCCTAAGATAGTAAGATAATGAAAAAACTTAGACGTATAAACTAAGCTAACTCATGTAATATAAGCTTTAATTTTTTTAATTTTTACCTAAGAAAATTGATATGAGTAATCGGTTAGTCGTGACAAACTTTATTTGGCACAAGTATAGTAATATTACTCGTTAAGAAATCAATGTCTATTAAGAAATCAAGGTCTAATAAGGCTAGACGGTGAAGGATTGTAAATGCTCACTTAAGTTGCTTTGTGATATCCAGAATAAAATTGTGTATGAATTGGATTTTGAAAATATTATGCAAGCGTGTGTGAAGTATCATATTGAATATATATTAGAATGATTTTTATTATATAAATAATAAAGTTTAATTACAAATCAGTTTGTTACAACTCATTGTGGGACTATTCATGTATACTTTTAACATATGACATACTTGTTTAAATTATAAATAATGCACTTTAAGTAAAGTTAGTAATATTGTTACTAACTAGTTTGTAACTAAACTATATTCTTAAATAAATGATAATGAAAATTTTCAATTATTCCTAACCATTTTCGCGTACAACACAAGTGTAGCTAATGATTCTCTCGAATCATGATTAATGGATTAGAGCAAACTTGAAAATGACATGAATTGAGTTCTACATCGAATATGTATTAAGTCATGTATACTATATAATCTTTTTTTTGTTGAATATAAATAACTATTTTTAACAATCAAAACAATACAACGCTTCCATTTAAGTTTAAAAGGAATCAAGTTGATGCAACCATAACATTCATCATGAAATAAGACCCTATCACAGAAGCATCAATGTATACTATATAATCGGATTAGCCTTAGTTGTGAAGATTAATTGTATCCTTTACAATTTCAATCTAATCACAAAAACAAAAAGAAGAACTATTAAAAAACTAAATTCACATACTTTCAGTTTGATTTGATATGATTTGATTTTATAATGTTAGTTTTCTTGGAAAGCAAACAAGGACTTTAGAGAGGAGAACTTTATGTGAGGTGAGGGGATAAAGTAAAGGTCATTTTGGTCATAGGAAAAATGAAAAGGGCATAGTTGCATTAAAAGTTGTTTCCATCTCATCATAATTCTGCTTTGTACATCACCTCAAGAATCTCTCTTTGGAAAATAGCGGTGTGTGGGGGCCCACTCCATTGGCTAACATGCACTAGGGGGGACCAGCCTCAAGAAAATATGACCGTTGCCTGACCAAAATTAAAAGCCCATCGGTCATTCACCATTTATATTTCTCTTCATTTTTTATTTTTCCCATGCCCTAACGGTTGAGAGAAGACTCTGGAAATATCTGGCCGATTTGAGGTTGGGACACTTGGCTGGATGTGAGAGGTGGATGTGGACATATTACTATATTAGAGAAGACCTTTTTTTATTTTTTGTTTTTTTATTATTATTTTTTTTTATGAATAAATAGATGAACAAGATTTAATAATAGTTCGCTAAAATGCAGATAGTTTATAAGACTATTTATATATATTATTTAAAAATATATATAGATTATCTTATTAGTTATTACGTAGTAGATTGTAATAAACTTGATTTTAAATTGGTTTATAATCAAATTTTGTCCATAATAAAGAATACTCAGCTAATTCAAGTTGGGATTATATCCGCTGCCAATTGTTTAATATGCAATTTTTGTAATGTTTTAATAATAATATGTCATCTAATAAAAAAAAAATATGATTCATTAATTGACATGTTTGTTAGGTTTAACACGTTACATATATTTTTTATTAGGTGTCGTATTATTATTAGAATATTATTGAGATTGTATATTAAACTATTGTTACTAATATGCTCTTATTTAGTACAAGAGGTCTTATTAGCTCATCTATATCATCTATATGCCATTTGAATTTTACTTCAATTTAGCTACTTCTAGTTAGTACAAGAGGCCTTATTAACTCATCTATTGCTAAATGATTAAGTTAGTTTTTTTTTTTTTTGGACAATAATAAAACCAATAGTTGATTCTTAAACAACAAACTTTGCCCCTAGAAGGAAAAGAGATTAAAATTCATTTCTTAAATGCTGTGAAGCATAGAGGAGGCAACTAAAAAAACACACACACACACACAGAATCACATTTACACACAAATTTGGCACTATGTATTAAATGTTACAAGGACATTAGTGGGACCCTCTGAATGTGCTGCAGCATCAACCGTGATACTTGCCAGCTGGAGCCACGTGAAGTTTGATTAGAACATTAAGCAAACATGCAGGTCAATCTTCCATGATTAAGCAAACAACATGGATCAGACCACCCATTTCAGGGAATGTTTTAAACATGCCGGGTCACCCTATCAACCCCTATTCACTTAAGATTTAAGAATATGGGGCAACGGATTCAAAATTTCAAACTGCAGTTTCGACTTTCGAATAAATCTTTTTGTTTTTGCTCTTTTACTATCATTAATCTTGTCGTTACCATTTTTTTAACACATACTCCATCCCACGTAAAACATGTGATTTTTTTTTTAATTTCTTAAATAATATTAATTCATAAAACAATAACATACCACAATTAGAGACGAAATGAAGAATTACAGATGCCAAATCATCACCTGACCAAATAAGACAAATCGACCTTAAAGAGTTTGAATAAAGAAGATTGGAGTAAGGAAAATAATGACTAAGTACAGCCCGGCTAAACATAGCTTGAGCTAAAAGAACGTCACAAGCATGCTCGAGTTGTATGTCCGTAATAAAAAATTATATCATATTCTGGAAGTACATTAAATGTGTATTTTTTTCTCTCACAAAAGTGGTGGGTCCTATCATGAATTTAATTAGTGGGATCCACTACTTCTGTGGGAGAAAGGAGTACACATTTAATATACTCCCGAAGTATAATATAATTACCCGTGTGTGATAAGAGAGTTAGGCCCTTTTATAATTACACTTGATGTTAATAAAAAAAAGCACTGAAACTCGAGTACTATATTCTAAAAAGACTGTTAATTCTCATAATGGAGATCTACAATTACAAGTTGAGAATCACGACTGTAATGGAATTAGTTTTGCTCCTCGACCCATTCTAACCACAACAAAAGAGAACTTTGGTATTGTTTTGTGTTTTTTATTCTAAAAAATCCTTACAATTCACATATGTAGACGAAATTGAACACAAATAAAAATATAACAAGTTAATAAATTCTGGAATGATTTTCAAAAGTTGTTTGTAAGAATGTTAGGGGATACATGTTTTTTTACGGTCTGTTTTTTACAACTTGTTATAATAGTAAGTTTTGATTGGAGTAACATTATTTTTATATTATTCTCATTGATACCATATTTATTATATACAAATCAAATAAACCACATCGACACTTATGAAAAAATAGTAACATTTATATTCAATTCCTTAGGTGTTACTTTACAATTACATTAATCAATGTAGTACATCTTTTTGTAAAGTATGAAAAAAGTTGGAAAATGTTATTTCCACACCTATTTATGATATTTCTGCATTAATGATATGGAAATCATGAAATGTCAGAAATAGGTATGAAATTCCGAAAATATCAAATAGGGGTGTGGAAATAACAATGTCCATAAAGTTGTCACTATATGAATTTTTGATAAAAATGCAGTCAATATCACTATATTTATTATAAGGATCTTATTAATGAATTATAAATATTTAATAATGAATAGTAATATATTTTTTTCAAAAAGAAAACTACATTTATCATTAATAATTCATTAGTTCGTAGATATAAATTTATTGTGATTGTATGTGTTTTTCACGTTTTCTTAATATTTGTACACAAATTATTTAATTTTAAGAAAATATTCAAAAATATCATTTAATAAAATATATATTAAATGCCTTCCAAAATGTTAAAAAAAGCTTATAAATATTATTTTCCAGTTATAATTTTGGTAAAAAAACATTAGTGAATGAGGGAACACTATTTCCTGTGTGATTGTGTGAGTGGAGATAAAAGACAAATCATTCAATCAGGTGAATGAGAGAACATCATTCTCAATGTTCATGATCTGCACTGCATCAATGCACCATGCTTGAAAATAGTGCCGTTGTTGGATAAGGACAAAGCAATCAAATAAGAGCCAGACTAAAAGACATCTTCGACGACGATTCTAAAACAGATAGTTTTGGCACAGCAACCATTAAACAATTAGAAAGAATGTTTCGGGTTATTTTGGTAACCATGGTCTTCCACTGACCATTGTACAGTTCAAATCCTCTGTAATTATGTGTGTGGGTGTCATTAGGGGGCAACTAAAGCACGTTTTATTTATATATATATACATATATATATATATATATATATATAAATAAAATTTTTGGGCGGTTAGTTGTCAAATTCATGATGTGATTTATTATTCTTAAAAGAAAAGAGAGTGGGTTTTATTATGTTTCCAAAATACTAAATAATTTTTCTATTTTTATGATAACTTTTAATGAGTTTATTTTTTGTGTATATAAAATTTGAGATAATTAAAATTTTAAAACCCTCCCTACATCATACATTGTCGAGATTATGACGAAATATCCATATATTAGAAAAAGGGACGTGAAAGATTGAAAATAAATAGAATAAACTTGTAGTACACTATCAATTATTTGGTAGGAAATCTATTCCAAAGGGATTATGAGATTACTTCAAAAATGTGATGATGGGTTATAATAGTCATTGATAATGATGAGTTGTCTATCAAATAATTTGTAATATACAATTCATTTTTTTGAATGCTTGGTCACAAACCATTTTAGTTTAATGAGCACATCTAAACATGCTCTTATCTTCTCAATGTTTATTTTAAAAGTGATGGGATTATTCTTTTTAAATGCTTGCTTACCTCAAATTAAACCTCCCTCCCAAGCTTATAATATTCCCATATACTTGGAGCCAAAGAGGGAGATTAGTTCTTAGAACTAAACGAGTTGCTTTTAAGCAATTTGAAGGGAACATAATTAGTTTCAATTGCATTTTGCCATATTCATTATGAACAAACAAACCCCACAACCACAACCATAACCACAACCTCTATATGTTCAAACTAATAACCCCCTAGGCGTTTAATTAGTTGTTTAACTTGACCTAATAGCCACTACTATGTAGGGTCCAAAAGGCAAAGGATGAAGAAGTGGTTGCCCTAAAAAAGAAGACACAAAAAGTGAAAAAAGACAACAAATAACCGTTGTAGGCGTGGCTTTTAGCTTGGATGCCAGTCTGACTCTTGAGCCTTACCCCATCAGCCACATCAGAGTGATTAGCCCTCACATGGTTTTGCTGTAACACTTGGTCCCACATCTCTCTCTCTCTCTCTCTCTCCCCCTAAACCCTAATCTTAAAAATCTTAAATCTTAATCCATCTTCTTCCATATTTCCAACAAATTTTATCATATCTTTTTGTTTAAGGCCCCCCACCCCCCAAAATTAATTATATTTTATAAAACACATTTTATTCCAAGACTACCCTTGGCTTATCCATAAAATGCACCATTTCCTTACCCTTCTCTGCACTCTTCAAAAAGACTGCTCACAACACCTCAGCTCACAAACAAAGTTTTGAGACACAAACACGATCAGAGAGAGAGAGAGAACTCCTCACAATTTCTTTCAAAGAAAGAAAAGAAAAAAAGAGGCTGTGAAAGATGTCAAAAGAAGTGAGTGAAGAAGGGCAAGGCCGCAGGGACTACGTAGACCCACCACCAGCACCACTCATCGACTATGCCGAGCTCAAGCTCTGGTCTTTTTACAGAGCTCTCATAGCTGAGTTCATAGCCACCCTTCTCTTCCTCTACATCACAGTAGCCACTGTTATTGGCTACAAGAAATCTGGACCTTGTGATGGTGTTGGTCTCTTGGGTGTTGCATGGGCCTTTGGTGGCATGATCTTCATTCTTGTGTACTGCACCGCTGGTATCTCAGGTATAAACACTAAAAATACCGTAAAGAACCAGTTTTTATAGCTACCCTTTTGTTGTTTTCACTTTTTTTCTGGTGTATTTTGCTGATGGGTTTTGTGTTTAATTATATAGGTGGACATATCAACCCGGCTGTGACATTTGGGTTGTTCTTGGCTCGCAAGGTGTCTCTGATTAGAGCTGTGGCTTACATGGTGGCACAGTGTTTGGGAGCTATCTGTGGCGTTGGGTTGGTTAAGGCTTTCATGAAGCACGACTACGACACACAGGGTGGTGGAGCTAACTTAGTGTCCCATGGTTACAACAAGGGCACAGCTTTGGGTGCTGAGATCATTGGCACCTTTGTGCTTGTCTACACTGTTTTCTCAGCCACTGACCCAAAGAGAAGCGCTCGTGACTCACACGTTCCTGTATGTAACACTTTTATTTTATGTTACATACTTATATGTTCAAATTTGTTGTTATGTTTTTGTCATGGTGGGGTTTCAAACTTTTTATTGATTATATGTTTATGTTTATGTGTGTGTAGGTGTTGGCGCCACTTCCTATTGGGTTTGCTGTGTTCATTGTGCACTTGGCCACGATCCCCATCACTGGTACTGGTATTAACCCAGCTAGGAGTTTTGGTGCTGCTGTGATCTACAACAATGAGAAAGTCTGGGATGAGCATGTATGAACTTTTTTCCATGAATTTGCTTTAGTCCATACATCAAAATGTCCAACACACACATACATAAGTGTTAATTTGTTAGCATGACTATGAATTTTGTGGTTGTGACACATAATTTTGATTTGTTAGTAACAAATAATTAATGGGTTTTTGTGATATGTGGTGTGTGTGTGCAGTGGATCTTTTGGGTTGGTCCATTTGTGGGAGCACTAGCAGCAGCGGCATACCACCAGTACATACTGAGAGCAGCAGCCATCAAAGCTTTGGGATCCTTCCGTAGCAATCCCACCAACTAAAGAGACAAAACAAATCCCATGTTGAAAGAAAAAAAAAAAAGTTAAATCATGCCTCATTTCTCCTTCCCTCTTTTTCTTCCCCTATTTGTTTGTTTGCGTGTATGAGAGGATGTTGCTGATGATGAGTTTTTCTTTTCCTTTTTTTTTTTTTCATTATTTTCTTGTTAATTTCTATTTATAACTTTAATCTTTGTTGTTAGCTTTGGATCTGTATCATTGTTCATGATTAGTGATGATGTTGCTTCTTTTTAAATCTGTGTACTACATTCTCTCCCCCTCTCTCTCTCTAATCTTCTAATCGTCTCCATAATCTTATTCATGATTGTGTCTTGATTCTATAATTGTCCGACAAGGAGGGGGAATTGAAAGCAAATTAGCCTTATCTTTTGTCACTGTTAGCCAATATTTTAGTGAATAACAAAAAAAGGCACATGATTAATTACTTCAAAGGGAAGAGGGTACACCCAATTGGGAACTAAATAATATGCTTTAGCATAGCACGGCTACCATGATAGTCATTTTGGTGTTTTGCATTAAAGCCATACCTGCCAGTCTAGGTTCATTGACCAATTGCAATTTGCAAGTTGTATAATTGGCTATAACATAGTATAGCTACCATGCCAAGTGAGTTGGTAATTTGGACTGAAGCTAGACCTGTCACAAGTTTATGTCTATTTGTTGATTTGGATTGAAGCTAGACCTGTCACAAGCTTATGTCTATTTGTTGATTTGGATTGAAGCTAGACATGTGTTCCCTCTTCTTTATCTCTTATTAATTAAATTAAATTCACGATATGAACATTCGAGAAAGTATCATATAATTGAATTTGAGCATTGTCTCTCAATAATAATCTCAATCTAAGCAAATATTGAGCAATATTGTTCCGATTACAATTGATTGGTACACAAGTGTAATAAATTGGGAGGGGTTTCTTTGGTCCCGTGGATGCAGGTAATACATCATATATATATATATATATATATATATTTTTTCCGTGTACTGTGGATGGGCTTAGATTCCTCTATAATCATACACCCACATATATATATATATATATATATATATATATATATATATATTTGTTTTTTCCGTGTATTGGATGGGCTTAGATTCCTCTATAAATCATATGCCACGTATATCCTCTGCAAGACCAGCTAGAAAGTGTAAAAATGAGTCTGGGTGCGGTACCAGATTTCTGAGCCTCTGGAAAGGTTTCTTTGACATTCTGGCATCCCAAGTGATGGTCCACGTTTGGTCTTACGGTCCGACCAATGAAATCGAGGGAGGGCCTGCCAACTCTGCATTAGCCACGTGTCATGGGAACATAGGGTCCTTATGTCGTGGCATCACATGGGGTGGGATAAGTTGGGTCTCTTTTTCATCTATGAGGCACAGTAACCAAAGGAAAATAGAAGTAAAAAAGATAGTAAAGCATTATAAAGCTTGCTTTTTTTTAGTTTTTTATGTCTCAGCGGTTGGCATGTAAGTTGGGAATCATGGGTCTCGTCTTTTTACAAATGGGTCTTTAATCTTTACCTTCAACCCAATCTCAATGGAGTTCTTCCCTTTTCTCACAAGTTTGGGTCAAAATACAGGCTGGCAAGGGTCCCCACGCCTTTGGTCACGGGTGTATGGTTCAAAATTCATGCTACACTTCTTTTAAACTTTCGTTACTAAGGAACTGCAAATTAATCCAGTGTCCAAGAATCCTGGACAGAACTAGGAAAAGAGGAATTATTACAGCAAAATATAGCAGGCATGGGAGAGGAAAATCTTTAACGACATAATCTATTGTGAATGTGATTATATTAGTAACATCATATTCATTTGTTCAGATTTAGTTCTAAATGGGTAAAAAAAGAAAAGAAAACATCATATTCATGTCTTAACAATAAAGGCATAGGCAATATAGCTTTACTTGAAGTTGAAGGAAACTATTGCACACGGAAATAGCTTTGGATGGTTGAAATTGAAAATTATTTTTCAACTTTTTCATCCCAATCATCCAAATAGATATAATTAAAAAGTAAAGTGACTTTTTGTTTGAACAGTTGAGATGAAAAGTTGAAAATACAACTTTTAATCTCGACTAACCACAAGGACCACAACTATTACATGGATCTTGATCTAAAGGAATGAAATCCATTTGTAGCTTTTGAAATTTTAATGGTAAGCAAATCAAACGTTGCCCCTCTTTAATCTGGATTCTGTAACCATTCTAAAGGACACTGCTTGAATAACAACATTTTAGGGATCAACCCCTTAGGTAATTCAAGATCGTATATATCTCCTAAATTGACCAAAATCTGATTATCTTAATGTTATTACTATAACCTCAAATTTTCACATAGAGCTAGGTGCACCGGACTTGATCAATGACAACGGCTGTCATAGTGTGTCATTAAGACATTAACAACACTTGAAATTTAACAGCAGTTGTATCCTCATCAACAAGTAACTTACATAAACTTAAAAAATCATTAGAAAATTCATCACAATTACTTCCACACTAACGCATATCAAGCTCTAACAACAGGCTAGCGGAATAATGATATTGGTCATTACCATCCAACCTCCACTACTATATTTTGGATTAACCAAATTTCCCACATTTCAGTCATGGGTATCATATTCCATTTGATGGATGAGTTGTAAGATTAGACAACAACATCAAAACAGGGTTGGTTACTCTGGGCAATCACCTTAGTCAGGCAATGCAGTTCCTCGCTCAAGATTGTTTTTGATCTCCAGGGTGTATTTACCAAAGGCTCGTTCAATCTTCTTGTTGAAATGCTCGTTACGGTCATTGATTGAGTCGATATCCTTCTCTTCATGGAATCTCCTCCTCCTGCTAAATGACTTGCGCTTCTCGTCCCGGTCTTTGAGTTCCTTCACCATCCTATCAATCTTGTCCTCAGAGGTCTTTGGTGCCTGCAAGATAAAAGAAAATTCATAACTTAAAGCCCCTAATATAAGCCAGATACACCACAGATGGCATTGCATTTCCTCAACAGAACAGTACCTTCCCATATTGGAGACTTGAAGCTTCGCGGTAGAACTCAGGATCAGCTTCTTTCATTCTGTTATATTCTTCTAAGTCAACCTCTACATTCTTTGTCCGCTTTTTGTATGCATCATACAAAGTTTTCTGATTGAAAACTGTTAAAAATGATATATGTTAGCTTCACTCTCAAAGTATATTCTTCAAGTTCCTCTTTAATAAAAATCAATTTCGGTGTTTTAGAGAAGAAAAAAAAGAAGGAAATTATGACAGATGATTTTGTAATCATTATACTACCAGAAAAAAGCTGTCTAAACATTCATGTAGAGAAACAAGAGGTAATGTCATCATTCTGATATTATACAGATAAGGAAATAGGATGCGAAAGAAATGTCAATTTGCTAAAGCTCCTAGCATGAGCAGTTGAATTTCTTGAATGATTTCCTAAATCTATGGCCTAGAAATGGTGCATCGATGGTCACTACCTCACCAGTGAAGTATTCTCATATGTGTGCTAATTAGCCCATTATAAGTATAAAGCACAAACATTTCTATATCCTAGATAAAACTTGATAATAAATTAATAAGATACACACACACACATTTATTAATTCTGTTCACAGATATTTATATGTTCCAAGATACATAAATGTATGAGATCAATAAAGGAAATGAAATTTGTGCATGTCTGTATGAAGATATGGCGCATATGCGTAATTGAAAAGCAATATCAAATTGATGATAAAGAAAGAAAAATATACATAAACATACCATCCCAACCATATGGAGCAGGATCTTTCTCCCATTTCTTATATTTTGCCTCTGCTGACTCTTGTGTATCTAGCATATAAGCCTTTGTCATATCCAAACCATTTGCATCTAAAAGTTTGCCAATTTTTTTCTTCCTATCATCAAGCCATTTTTGTTTAGAAATGCCCCTTGACTCAGTTGGAGCTTCCATTCTTTTCTTTTCAGCTGCTATTTCTTTTTGATTGTCACCTTTTGCCTTAATCTGCAATCATATAGCCATAAGCCAATTTGATTATATAAATGATTACGAAAGTTAACAATGATAATATTATTTTTTTGAAATCCAGTAAATTTCAGAACATGACGCTTATTTACTAAAGTTAGAGACACACGCACCATCTTATTTCTCAACTCCCACAATTTCTTCTTCCTCCCAGTGAGTTTTGTGACATCTACTTCTACATTCTCCTCAACAGGATTGTCTTTATCACCATCAGCATGATCTTCAGAATCTTGTCTGTCATCATGTAAGTCTTCATACTGCTCTAGAGCACCAGAATTGGACTGACCAACCCCACCTCTAGCTTGCACTAGTGCTGATAGAAGTAAATACTGTGATTAAGTATGGAAAAGTATGGAAAGCAGAATTAAATTCAACATAATGGTATAACAGACTATTATGGTAAAAAACATAGAATCAACCATGACATATTACACTCATTTATCACACAGTAACCTACAGTGCATATTGAAAGAATTAGACAACATTCTAGGGTAAGCAGGGTGGAGCTCTAAATAAAAAGAAAAAACATAGGAATACTAACAAACTTGATACCAAATGTAAGTCCCTAATCCGCTTTGCATGATGATAAGAATCTAAATACTTCTAATAAACAAAGAATGGCTCCCATAAAGCCCAGATCATGATGAACACAACTTCCCTACACAACTGTGTTACAGCATTCAGTGCAGCCCTTAAAGATCATAGAGACAGAAGCATGCCTAACTTTCAAACAATATTAGCCTGTAAATTCCAAGTAACCATTGATATGTTCCCTATGGCAAACTTCAAAAACTAAACAATAATAATAAACAAAGGTAGCACTTAAAATATCATAACATTTTAAGCTAATAAAACAACCACAGTTACTTCGATTGATGCAAAAGGCAACAGAACATAAAGGGAAGACACACAACCTGGTTCCCTTTGCTCCATCTGAGCCTTGGCTTCAGCGATGATCTTGAAACAATACTCGCTGCATTCATGGTAAGGATTCGATGCATTTCTGCAATCCGGGTGTACTCCTCTTTCATCAGCCATTGTTTTCTTTTCCCCTACACTCACCTCCTACTATCTATACCACTTCAATTACCTGAACAATACAATAACAACCAAGCCTTATTCCCAAAATTTTGGGGTTCGGGTTTCAATTACATGAACAATACAATCCAAATATTAAACCTATACTTCTGATTCCATCAACACAAACCCACTACATAAAAAAGACATATTTCCTAAACCAATTAAGCAAATAAATCCCCAAGCTCCCTATTTTCTCATAGGCTCATATACTTAGCTTTGATTATTCTAATTCATCCAGGAATTCAAAAGGGGTTCCAATCACCATACATACACATACATATACATAAAGATCCATGCTTTGATTAATCTTATGTTTGTTTCTCGGGAAAATTCGAAGTTACAAAAATTGGGTTTTCTGATTCCAAGGCAAACAAAGAGAATAATGAAGCTAACAAAATCAATATGAACATGTGAGACAATTTAAGCTAAGAAAGAGAGAGATAAAAAAAATAAAAAAATAAAAAATTATAACTTTCCCACTCTATTTTCCAGTCTGTTCCTATGGTTTCTCAGTAACCAAACAAACATTTAAAAAAACACAAATTAAAGCATAGAAAGCAAAGTTAAATCTCAATACAAAGGAGCTGAAAGATGATGAAAGGAGACGAACCTGTGGAGGAATTATAGCTTCGATTGGAGTGCGCTTAGGTTTTGTTCAGGAAAAGAGGAATAGAGAGATTTAAAGAGTGAAAGCGAGAATTAGAGAAACGGTTTTGGAAAACAGTCAAATTCGGGAATTTTATAAAGTGGTTTTTTAGGTGAAGTATTTTTGGGCCGTGAGGCTGAGAACTTAGAAAACGGGTTGGGCCTTCGGATTGGGCTAAGGTTTGGGGTAATGGAAATTAGATGAAAATAAAGGTTGGGCCTTCGGATTGGGCAACTTTTGTTTGTTTGTTTGGGTTTTTTACTTTTACAATGGATAATAAAGGTTCAAAATTTTAACGAATTAGTGAAAATTTTGTTTCTATTCTTGTTTAAAAATTGCTTTTGAGGATTTGAATGAACCAGCTGAGGATTACGGCTGTAGTATTGATTCTCTTTGTTGTGATGCCAAAGCAGGTAATATAGATTTCATTTCCTACTCCTTTTGTTGGGTAAGAAGAGAAGCAAACTCTGTGACTCACTTCTTGATCAAGTTTACTTTTCTAAAAATTCTTACTCTTTTTGTTGTAATAAGATCAATCTCACTCCCTCGGTACTTGAGGTTTGGTTGAGAGATGTTCTCCCTTTAGTTCTTTAATGAAATATTATTTCTTAGCCTAAAAAAAAAAAATGCTAAGAGTGACTTTTTGAAGGCATTTTTGAATTTTGACAATTTGAGCTTAGGAGTTTAATTTACCGCCCAAGGGATTCAAAGGGTACTTTTTTTTTTCTTGGTTGAAAGATGTGATTAATTGTGGTGATCTTATTTGGACGTGATCAAAGTAATTCATTTATTTACTGAGAAACCAATACCCGAGGGGCCTAAGCGGTAAAGGGGTCCAAACGTTTCTTTACGTGGGTTGAGTTGTGGATTGAAGCCTAACATAACACCATTGTCCTCAAATATTTGAACATAAAATCTACCCCATACCAAGGAGAAGGTATTCTACGCATCAAATATATGCACCCCCTCACAATATATGAGTTTCACACGTTTGCGAGATCCATATATTGTGAGAAGGATGATGCATATATCCAATTTATAAGTTATTGCATACCAAGACCCCCGACTACTGGACCACGACCCTGAAGTGGTAAAACAGTAGGATCTTAGAAGGAACTCTGACTTGTAAATGGTGTGAAAATCCTCCATTGTACCAAATTAAACAAATAAATAAATAGATAACAGTGCCATCAACCTGGCTAGTACTACAATGAAGTGAGCAAGGAAAAAAATAATAAAACAGGAGGAAAAATATGGAAAATAAATAAGGATGCCAGTGTCTTATGCGATGAGAGTTTATTTAGTAAAATAAGTACAACCTCAAATCCATTTATTTCACATTGCTTGCTCAACGTGATAATATATGACAACCTAACTTCTGGTGTTCTATTGCTTCACTTGTACAACTTGAGAAAATAAAACTTTTGCATGACTAGACTACTAGAGTTCACTTAACAAGGATCTGCCCTGAAAATTTTCGGTCTTGGACATGATAGACACCATAGTCTCATTTAATAGGGAAGATTTGAGCTCAAGTTCACTCAAGCGAGCTCTGGTTTCAGCTACTTGTTCCAGTTGAGATTCTAGTTCTTTTCTTGTTGATTCAACATCACGATCACAGTTGGCCTTTGCTACCTCAATGGATCGACGCTGATTAATGAGCTCAACATCTTCTGTCATATCATTGATTATGCCTTGCAGCCAACTAATATCAATTTTAGATGATTCTATATCCTTAAGAATAGCCAAGAGTTCTTTCGCTTTGGACTTGGTAAGCTGTGTAACTGAAGTGGATTGTAACTCCTTAACCACAAAGCACACACACTCTAGATAATAAGAGCGTATGGCATTTGATTCCAATTGACAACTTGCAGCTATGTCTCCAAACTTGTCGAAGATTGACTGCAGAATGGAAGCAAGGCTTTCTTTTACATGATATTTTCCAACAGACACGCATGAATCAGAAAATGAAGATTGGATCTCTTCGTCATCACTTCCTTCTATAGCATCAGCAATACCAGAGAAGCTAAAGCTTATGGACAAAGCTGAAGCAGCAGCATGTTCGCCCAAGTCACCAATAATAGGTTTAGGAACACTGTAAGGTAAAGCATGGAGCTTTTCATCCTCTTCCTGATCGTCTGGTGTTTCTCGAGAAATGAGAGTACCGTTTACCTTTGGAGGGTCTTTGGAAAGGTCAGGCTATCAATGCGAGAGAGGAGTCAGATGGATATAGAAAACAAAAGATTGATAACATGTGTGTTAATCATCCAAAAAAGAAATAAACATTAGTGAACATGTGTGTGAATGAGAGAGACAGAGAAAGAGTCTGCACCACTGCAAGAATTTCAGAAGTAGGCACTGATTGAATGGATTCGTCAATTTCAGATGTAGGCACTGATTGAATGGATTTGACTTGCCCCATGTTGAAAGAAATATCTTGGGCATGAGTTTCTCTAACATGTCGCTGAGAATGAGGAAAATCCTTGCCATTTTCTGCTTCTACCTTTTTCTTAGAAGCATATTTATAAGGGTCGACTGTGTTTCCAAATAGTACATTGTCATTCACTTGAGGGGACGTTGGCTGGGAAACTTGCTTCTTTTTCCTGCCGAAACTTCTGGACACATCAAGGATGAGGGAGCCTGCAATTAAAAAAGAGCTATACTTAGGAACTTGTCATCATAAAATGTGGATGTGGATGCTCCATGTGCAAGATGGGATGGATGAATCAGTTAAATAATATACATTCCCAGTCCAAGGCATAATCAAATTAGCAACGCAGACTCCTAATTACAATTCTACAGTTTAGTAGGTTTAAATGAACAAGGAAATGTTTAATTAACTCCATAGCTAGGTAAATCAAAAGAGTTCAGTATCACGCCTCATGATGGTTCATCTTGCCTAAAGATTCCAAACATACAGCCTTGGATGCTATCCACATCTTGATGTGTAAAATATTGAATTCTATCTGTTTCCTTGAATTCCAAACACATCAAAAAGGAAAAAAGGGGGGTAAAGCTGGTGCCAAATCACTTAGATATATTAGATCAATTGAATTTTTAAGATCTTTAGAGGCAGTTATCAGTGTTTCTCTTAGCTCTGTGACAACTTAGAGAAACCTCTCCCTTAAGTCACACATTGAGATCTTGCATTCTAGAAGTTGACTTGTTTTCTGTGTTTTTGGGTGCATGCGTGTGTGTTTATATATATATATATTCCCTCTGTATTTTCCAATGACCAAGCACCTTTAAGCCCCCAACCATCAGAAAATAAGGAAAATGTCTTCCTGAGGGTTATTTTCCCTAACACAAACACTCTCTCTAATCAAAAGCAAAAGCAGCCATGCTGCAAGCCTGCAACCATATGTCTTTTCCCTCTTTCCATGTTCTAATAACCAAAGAAAATGCTAGAGCTATAAGGCTTTATTATCCTTCACAAGGTTTGTGAAGTTCATGCTAAATAAAAGAACTTATTGTTCCTAAGTCTACAAGAACTGGCCATTGGACTTGGTCTATGATCAGATTACTTATAAGGCTCATCAAATACATCAGGCTGTTCCATAGTTCTCCTTGGTTCCAACATGTGCATGGATCTTCTTGCTAAGACAGAGACTTTCACCTCTGCAATGCTCCTCACTCCTTTATTTGGTTCACCTATGTATACCTTAACATTCTTTTGTAAGAACAGCCCGCTTTTCTTTCCTAATCCTTCTATAGACTTGTGTGGACCCTTTCTATAAACAAAAGATGATACACAACAAAAAATTACTGAAGAGTTTCATTAGAAATACCGTACAAGAAAAGGGGAAAAACCTGAGTCATTCTTTTCCCTCAGCACTTCAGCTCCAGCAACTCGTTTGACGCATAATTTCTCACATTCATGGTAAGGATTGGAAGCCTTAGGGCAAGCAGGGTGTGTTCTTATATCTCCGTTGCTGACATCTTAAAAGAAAAGGAAAAAGAAAAATCCAAAAATTCCTATGTTCAAAAGTTATAAAGGAAAGCATATAGAATTGGAACCTGATGATTAACTCCCTCCCTCAAAAAAAATAGAAAGAGCAACATTAGAAAGTAAAAAAGGGAGATTGTCCAATAAGAAAATTCATATCACAACACAATTCATGAACTTAACATTTAACATTAGGATGACTGCAGTTTGCTGAAAAGATACGAAATGACGCTATATATATTTCAATTTGTTCCAGTACTTTCACAAACAAGATTACTCCTTTCCAAATTCAAATGCAATAAATTCTAAAGGGTAATTAAAACCCAAAGTATAGCATCAGAAAAGCATGCTAATGCTGCAGGTGCAAAATTACAGAAGATAAATTCGCATAACTCAAAAAAAAACTTAGTATAAACAATTACTTGATTTCTTTTTATCCTTGCGTGTCTTGCCATCGGCAATCTTTTTGAGGCAATTTTCACTGCATTCATGGAAGGGATTTGCTGCATACACGCAATCTGAGAGTACTTTTCCTTTCTCAGCCATCTCTTAGTTCAGCTCTGTCTGTACCCCTGAAAATCCAGAATGAGAGAAAACTAACATGTTAAAATTCAAGAAATTTTCTTACTCAATGAAACAGTAAGTTCTAAAACATTGCTTTCTTATTTTCTTCCATTTGTAACTGAAAAAACATACAAGAAACCAAGGCTCCAATTTTCCCTTTTGATTCCAATTCCTTTTAAATTTTGAAACAAAATTTTGACTTAGTCCAAAATAATTATACTTTGACAAATATTATCATGTAATCTAATCATAAAAATAGTATCTGATTATAATTATACAAATTTAAAACAGTATCTAATCATAAAACGATGATGGTCACTTTTCAGTTTCAATTGAATAAATTTTCAAACAAACTCAAACACACAGCACAGAAAGCCAATCAAGGTACTTTTACTTTTTGTAAAAGATTCTCCAAAACCAATCATCAAAATCACACAGATAAAAGAAAAACTCCCATAATTGAAATAAAAGCTGTTTCAGAAATTGAGCAGTTTGATTCTAAGTTCTAACAACAATCATAAAAAAATTAACACCCCCTTAGAGATCTGTCTGGTTGCTGAGAACTTGTAGGAAAAGAAAAATCAATCAGACAGTACTTTTCATGGATAGGTACACCAGAAAGCTAAAACCACCACTCAACTAAGCATAATTCACCTACTTGGCACAGTTGAGATTGAGTTCTTAATTTAATATGAAAAAAAATAAAACCCCATAAAAGATTTAAGACATAACATTTCAGAAAAAAAAAAAAAAAAAAATTTACATTCATTTCTTTTCCAACCTTTTGACAGCAACCAAACAAGAGTAGGAAAAACCACACAAATACAGACCCACATATGAATTACTATACTTTTCTTTAAACTAAACCCACCCAAAAGTTAGTCAAGCTCAAAAAGCCAAAAGGACAAAAAGATTAGGTAATAAAGCTTACAAATTTAGAGCACGCCTTCAACCCAAAAATATGAAAAAGAAAAAAAGAGATTTTTTTTTTTTTTTCCAACAAATTATATCTAAAACTGAAACTTAAAAGCCCAGAAAGAAAGAAGGAAAGAAAGAATATTACAAAGCATCAACGAATATTACAAACATGAAACAAACCCAACAGAAGCTTCATAGTCTGAAACAAAGAGAGAAAAACCTTTAAATTCAATGCTTTGTTAAACACTTTCTCTTTGAGGAAAATTTCCCACTTGATAACAACACGTGTGCAGAAGTGATTTTTTTGTTGCAATAGTTCTTGCAATTGCAATTAAATAAAAAAAATAAAAAAACATAAAGTGACCTTTAGATGTTGTTCACGTTGCTGGTTCTTATTGACCACGTAGGAGACTGTTCTAGATAGTTAATGACTTTACTATAGATTACCATCAATTATACGTTATAAAAAATATATAAAAGCTCTTAACTCTGAGAAGTTTTGGCAGCAATATTTTTCAAAGGGTTTGATTTTCCAAATCTTTGAAAAAAATTAAACAGGCCAGTACAAGGGGGACAACTTTGCGGTTGATGATGTTGAAGTTTATGGAAGGGAATCCATGGAAATGGGGGACCAGATTTTGTTACAATAAATTAAATTACTTTACTTTCTTTTTACTCAAAACAAACAAAAAATTGCTCTGCTTTTTGGATATTCCTTTCCCATTATTATTTTTTGGACTGGCTGAGGACTTGTGTGGTTGTTCTGGATCTATAACCCAGTTGAATGATGTAAGACGAAGCAAAGTCGTGATTGATGTACGATTGAAAGTTGTGTTCACATTTCATGTGAAAATGATCACGTCTGTTTCACGATTTAATTTTTATTTAAATTTTTTTTATGATTAAAATTTTATTTCTTATATTTATTAGTGTACATAGAATTACCTTATTTTAAAATATAAATGATATAATATTAAATATATTTTTAAATTTTTAATATTTAATATAAATTATGAAATAGATTATTTTTAAATATATATATATATATATATTTCTTTGGTAAAAAGTATTGTAAAAAAAAGTCGTATCTCTATCTTTGTTCCAAAAGACAAGGTTCGCAGTATCTACTGAGGAAAAAAAAACATCTTAAACTATTGATTATAATAATTTAGCTTTCAACTACTTTATTAAAAAAAATATTAATTTAGCTTTGAGGCTTTGAAAATTATTAAATAATTCATTTCGCGATTTGTGGTCAAAATTAATTGTTGAAAACATAGTAATAGTATTTTTGTCAAACTATTTGATGTCCTTAATTTTGTCTGAGGAAGAGTGCATCACGGAATTGAATAGACTGATCACTCAACTTAAATATTTTCATTGCAATTTCCATCATTTAGAGTTTCAAAATTAATTGTTGAAAACATAGTAATAGTATTTTTGTCAAACTATTTGATGTCCTTAATTTTGTTTGAGGAAGAGTGCATCACGGAACTAAATGGACTGATCACTCAACTTAGATATTTTCATTGCAATTTCCATCATTTAGAGTTTCAAAGTAGTCCCCGAGTCTTGTAACAAAGCTATCAAAATTATGGCAAGCTTTGCCAAAGGCCCAATGAGAAGAAGGTCTTTATCTGGTTTGAAGAGGGTTTTGCGTTTTTTCTTCTAATTATTCTTGCTGATTTATCTTAATAAAAATACATCGTTTTACTTTAAATGAAAAAAAAAGTTAATTGCATTTTGAATTATATGAACCGTTTTTGAACATAATGAACTAACATATGTTTAGCTAGCCAACATATATTCAAGCAACCTTGCATCTTTCTTATGGCTTCCACATTTTGATTTGTATACCCAAATAATATTATATATATATATATATATTAACTAAAATTAAGTAACTAATAATAATTGAAATAAATAATTAAAAAAGTACCTATTTGATTTCGGCTGCAAGAGCCTTTTTTTTTTTTTTCTTTTTTACTTCCACTTCGGATTAAATTGACCCCGTTGATAATTTATGGATGAAATTAATCTAACATATAGTTGTTGGGATAGAATCATTGTTTGTCTAGAATTGGATTAATCCCTATAATCCTACAATAATAAGCTGTAGAGTGAGATTATGAATTCAAAATTCATTTGATACATGCAGGGAGCCAGGGACGGACCTAAGATTTGAAGTTGAAGAGGGCCAAAGTATAAACCAAAAATAAAATTTATGAAAATCCAAACTAAAATTTATTCAATATTAACAAAATACTAACCAACTAATATCAATTTCATCGATTTTAATTTTGAAAAATTTTATTCAAGGATTTTGAAAAATTGGGATATCAATATTAGACATTGGCAACGATGCATAAAAAGTATTGGCCCTTTAAAAAAAAAAAATTATTTGTATTTTTTTCTTTTAAAAAAGTCCAAAATTATAGTTGACTTCCCAATCTACAAATAAAATAAAATTTATATTGATTATTTTATTATATGTCCAATAGTCTTTTGACTAAAAAATTCATTAGTTTTGCTAATTAGCAAAAGAATAAAAAAAATGTCTCATGGTCTCACAAACTACAAAAAAATTATTACTAATAATTTATTGGCACAACAATACAACAAAAATAATATTAGGGATTTGTAATATTTTGTTAAAGCCTAAAAGCTTTTTTTTTTTTTTTTTGGATGTTAGCACTTTTTTGGGTTTTATGGAACCATTTGTAATTTTTTTGAAAAAGGGGCCAAATATATATATTTACCTAAATTTTAAATTATATATATATAATTAATTAATTTTTTTTAAAAAAATTGATAGGGGCAATGGCCCCCCACCGGCCACTGGTCACTACATAGGTCCGTCCCTAGATATATGTGTAATTTACTAATAAATATAATATATGAATTTTAAAATATGTACCCAATGTGAAGGTCACTAATTGGGTAGGTTTGTCAATTAAAATTGTAAAATGAGATTAAGGAGGGTTATTTTATTGTTTGTTAAAAAAAAAAATGCATAGAGTTTAATATAAAATGTTTGTTTGAGTAAATTATGATCGAGTTAGGGTAATGAGATTCTCTGTATTATAAAACTAATTTGGGTATTCTAGTTGTACTTGTCCAAGAATGGATTATTCTTTAGTTTTACTTTTACTCGAGGTTGTACATGATGAAATAGATGTATTTAATTAATTTTGGGTATGTTGAATTCATGCTGTATTAAGTATTATATATTATTTTTCAATATTATATATAAGAACCTTTCAAAGTTTTGGAAATGATTTCATGGCATTCGTTTCCAAAACCATATATACTAGACGCAAACCCGCGCAATGCGCGGAAAACTCTCAATGACATGTAATATTTTTAGACTGAACTACAAACATAACTATAGCCCTATACAATTTTATTCATAATGACATACAACTTAAAGCTCTTAGGTGAATACAACAACAAAAAATAAATAAATAAACAAAAGGGGAAAGAAAGCACATTTGAGTGTCAAACAATAATGGAACCATACGGACCACAAAAAGACTAAAAAAAAATCATAGCACAAGATTTAAATAGGAAATTGGGGGTGCTATTAATTGAGGAGATGAAGATGTCAGAGAGTTCAAGAGGTGAGAGGGAGAGAGAGGTAGATGAAAAGGTGAGGTTATTAATTGAGGAGATGAAGAGGTCAGTGAGTTCAAGAGGTGAGAGAGAGAGAGAGAGAGAGAGAGAGATGAAGATATGAGGTAGGGGTTCGGCTCACCTCCAATTTAAAACCCTCCCATTATCTCCTCTTTTTAGCTAGATTGGCAACAAGTGGCACAAAAGTGATCCAACGGTTGAAAAAATGCCAAAGCACAAATCTCTCTCACGTAGACTCTCTCCTACTCCAAAGTCAGCTTCTCTTCCTTGTCTCTTTTTCTTTCTCTGCAACTGCTATCTCTCTTTCTCTTCTTTGCAACTACATCACTAGTACCTCCCATAAACAACAAATCACTTACCCACAAAAAGCACTAAAAAACTCAAAAGTGAGAAAAAGAGAAAGAGAGGCAGCAGTGGCGGTGAAGAGAATGAGAGAACAACGTGATAGAGATTTGTGCTTGGTCTTTTTTTTTCAACTGTTGGATCACTTATGTGCCACGTGTTGCCAATCTAACAAAAAATGGGAGATAATGGGAGGGTTTTAAATTGGAGGTGAGCCGGACCCGTGAGGTAGAAAAACAATCATGAGAGAGAGAATTTTTTTATTTTTAATAAAAGTGTGAGAGAGAGAATTAAATAGAGGGAAGGGGAAGGTGGAAGTGTGTGGGAGCAGCAAATCTGATGTGACGGTATTTGGGGAAGCCTAAAAATTTTCTCTCAGCTTCAGCTTTTATGGATACTAGTTGCAAACCCGTACGATGCACGAAAAAATTATTTAAAATGAAATTTAAAGAATTATTGGTCTAAATATGATTTTTTCTGTTTTTTATATTTTGTGTAAATATGAAAATTGATAATTATTAAAAGACATTTATTATTATTGTGTTTATATATAAAATATATTATAGTATTAGACATTTATTATGATTGTGTTTATATATATGGAACAATATATTATTTCTATTAAAGAAAATATAATGTGTCAAGATTCTAATGAGATGTTTAATTATAGAATAAAATTTAAATTCAATTAAAAAATATATATTAAAATAATGAGGTGTAAAATTGTGAGAGCTTATGTGGTGCAATATTATGAGGTCAACCAAAAGTAAAAAAATTTTCGGTTTTACATTATAACTAGTCGTAAACCTGTGCGATGAACAGGAAAATTAATTTTGATTCCTTTTTTTTTTTTTTTTTTTTGTAGTTCAAAATGTTGTAGGCAAGATCGATAAAGAGACTTTATGAATCGAATTTAGGAAAGATCCCACTTTTTGGTTTAAAAAAATAACTAAGAAAGTATTTACCATAGGATAATTAAAATTTAATATAATGTAATTTTTCTTTTGGCATAAGTTGAATATAGTCCAATTTTTATAAAAAACGATTCATGTTTATATTTACCATGTGGATCATGTTTCTATCCAAAAATAAAATAAATGATACTTAAAATAAGAAGAAGGACAAATAAATACATGGGCACATGATTATATAATCAAACCTATATAATTTTCATAACTCATTTCAAGCTCACATAGTTTCATTATAACAAATCCATACATCTTTCTCCATTGCCAGCAACAAAATTAAATGAAATACATAAGAAAAAAAAAAAACTCTAAAAATCTTGATGAAAATTGATAATTATGATTATTATTAAAAGATATTTATATTGTGTTTATATATGGAATATATGTTAGTATTAGACATTAATTATGATTGTGTTTTATATATGGAATAATATATTCTTATATTAAAGAAAATATGATGTGTCAAAATTCTAATGGAAAGTTTAATAATAGAATAAAATTTAAATTTAATTAGAAAAAATATATTAAAATAATGAGGTGTAAAATTGTGAGATTTCAAAAGCTTATGTGGCGCAACATGATGAGGTCAACCAAAAGTCAAAAAGCTTCGGTTTTACATTATAGTATAGATATATAGAATATAGATATAGACATAGATATAGATTATAAATTATAGATATGAATGCTTTGATTAAAATCTAAATTTGAAATGATTATTCTATTATGTATTTAATTTGACTAACCCTAAGGGGTAGCTCAACTGGTCCGACCTTGAGTGTGCTCCTCAATGGTCACTAGGTCGAGTCCCATCAGGATCACCTACCCAAGACAAAGCATTGCACCTATCGTGGTACACGTGCTAGTAGGGTATTGCGTGTCCCCTTGGGATTAGTTGAGGTGTGCATATCTAAGGAATGTTGGCTCGGACACCTAAGGTTAAAAAAAATAAAAAAAAAAAAAAAATTGTTAAGTGAGAAGGTGAAACATGTGAATGGAAGATAAAGTAAGTGGAAAACAAGTTGGCATCCAGAAAGAGAAAGTCTATGCTAAATTAGGAAATTAGGCCCATTTTATGAAGCAAGAATGAAAGCCTATGCTTGGGCTTAATTATTGGACTTCAATAGCTCAAGTTTATAATTAATTAAGTGCCTTTTTTTTTTTTTTTTTTTTTTTTTCTGAATTAATCAAGTGCCACTTGTGGCTGTCTCTAACTTTAGATTAATTGATTTTGATTGGCAGATGTCACTTGTATATCTAGCTTAGCAAAGCTCATTGATGATATAATGGCAAACACAGCACTTCCCATTTGCAGATACATAATACGCAATAGTAAATTCTTAATTTGAATTTTGAAAAAGATCCTATCAAGTACATTTGAGGGTATACAATATACACCCTTGTCTAATTTAGGGTATGCCACCCCTAGCTAGTAGGAGAGTGAAAAAAGTATCATCCACAATAAGTGTAGGAGATACTAAATGATGAAATGTGCCCACTTTATAATATTCTTGCACTTGGAAAAAAATGTTAACTTTCATCACAATGAGGGACAACCTAGCCCGGATTTCCTTTCCATATCTCTATGGAATTGCTGATGTATATCTTTCATTTTTGGCTCAAAGTTGTAGAGTAGTTGAAACATGAAAGAAAATACTAACCAAAACGGATGAAAGACTTAGAAAGGTAGTTAGGGTTTTGTACGCCATCTTAGGTCATGCAATATGCTCCTCCCATCATTACCAACTCACGTATATATTATCATTTTTCTATAATCCTTTTCTTTCCTTTTAATTTGATTCTCTCTTCTTAAGCTAAAAAATAAAAAATTGATTCTCTCTCTTATGTGAGAAAATATTTATAGTGACAGACATACCAAAATAATACATATAACAAGCCAATGAATAAATACCAAATGGGAGGTTAGTAGGACCAGTTCTGACAAGGAAGTATAAAATTAAATTACATGGGATTCACTCATTGGGCCTGTTATATGAGCGACTTGATATATCTGTCACAAGAGATACATTCTCGTCTCATGCATGGTTTATAGTTCACCTACCAATATAACAGCCAAGCTCCAATATAGAAAGGAAACATTTGTATAGAATGTGGGGTATTTATTGTTGTATACTTTGTTTCTTCTTCGTTCAAAAGCTCCAAAAGAAGATAAGAAATTTTTTGGCTTTTCAATTTGATGAGATGGGTGTTTTGGGATGAGGTGGATGTTGTCTAAGCTTGGAAAATGCTGCAGTTATCTACTGCTATCAACTGAAGTTTGTATGGATCTTTGCTTTTGTCTTTTCTTCTTCTCTTTTGTTACTTGTTCCATTCTTCTTTTGTTTTCCTTACTTTGTTCAGTCAAAAGAGGTCTTGGAAGTAAGAGGAGGTACTATTATCTGCCAGGTCTCTTTCTCTCTTTCTGTCACTCTCATAGTGTTTTTCAATTATATTTCTTCATATATACACAGACAAATACACACACACACATACAAACACCAGAAAAAGCCTTACGATAAACTTTTATAATGTCACCTTTTTATTTGCTGACATACTGTAATAGATACTGGGATTCTATTTTATACATTTGCAATTCCATTTTTTCATATGGCCTTTTTTTTTTCTATGATTGTAGGAAACATGAATATCATCATGCAAAACCAAATGGAAAGGCTAAGACCTTTTGTAGGTTTGAAAGGTTGGGATTATTGTGTTCTTTGGAAATTGAGTGAAGGCCAAAGGTAAAGAGAAACTATACCTATAATCTCTCTCTCTCTCTCTCTGTCTCTCACTGCTATGATTTTTTTTTTTCAGGTTCATTGAGTGGATGGATTGCTGTTGTGCTGGGACTGACAATACACAAAATGCTGAAGAAGAACTTCTTTTTCCTGTTTCTACAGTCCTTCCATGCAGAGATTCCATGTTTCAGCATCCAAGAAGCAAATTTTGTGACCTTCTAGCTCAACTGCCTTCTTCCATGCCCCTAGACTCTGGGTATATATGTAGTCATTTATTTATTTCAACCCCTTTACTTTCATGTTTCAATGTTTAATCTAATCAATACTGTGAACTTGGACAGATCAATTTATGCACAGGCCTTGATATCAAACCAACCCAGTTGGTTAAACTTCTCAAAAAACACAGAATCAACTGCTCAAGTGAGTACTAAGTTCTGATTTTTTATTTATTTAAACTGAAAATCCTGTCCCATTAAGAATATTACACTTTATGTTCCACTAATTACGATATACTGTACTTCTGATTTTTTTATTATTTAAACTTTGGTAGTTTGGTTACTATAGAAGTGAAAAAACATGGACGTGTGACAAGTTAAGTTATGGTTGGTTGAATATAGAATGGAGCACACACATTGGGACAGATAACTATTATTTCCCCCCAATTTTCTCTTTAAATGAGTTAATAATACTCATATTTGCAGGAAACTGTTGGTACTAGGGTTTTGATTCCATTGCCGGGAGGAGTTATTGAGCTGTTTGCTACTAAACAAGTATGATGCTTCTTAATTAATACTTTCCTAATGTTTCTTCAATATGAACTTAACAAATTAAGAGACAAATATTTTTCACCCCCCACGTTTTGCATGAACAATATGATGTAGCCTTTTCTTTGTTTATATAAAGAAAATGATCTTTTCATGATGACTATTATATCTAGAAAGTATATGGGAGCATATATATATATATATATATATATCTAACCTCATTTCTATTACAGGTTGCTGAAGATCAGAATGTCATTGATGTTATCACAGCCCAATACAACATTTCACTGCAGCAGCAGGAGGACCTCATCAATTCAAGCAACATGGGAACAAACTTCAACATTAATGTAAATGCCATGAGTAATGAAATCCAATCAAAGCTTGTTTTAGGTGATGAATATCAAAAGGATCCCAACAGTCATTACCAGCCACCAGTTTCACCAGCAACGCCATTAGAAAATACGAATGTACCATATGACATCTCTGCTGTCCGAACCCACCTATGTGATTCTCCAATGAACTTCCTTCAGCAATTTAATTACACTTCTGAAGACAGAACAAAGAATGACATCTACTATGAAGGAGCACACAACTCATTCATCTCTGACAAACCAATGAACCCATTTAAGTCTTCTGCTGATGAGAATGGACACCAAGAGATGGATGTATTACAGCAATCCATGATGAACAATTCTTCTAACATGCACATGCAGTTTATGGAGCCATTGTCAAACAAGGAGCAGCAGGGGCAAGATAAGGATTCAATCAAGCATGAGACAGGACGAACAGATTCAATATCGGATTGCAGTGATCAGTTTGATGATGAGGATGATGCAAAGTATAGGCGAAGGACAGGAAAAGGGCCTCAATCAAAAAACCTTGTTGCTGAAAGGAGGAGAAGAAAGAAGCTGAATGATAGGCTCTATGCTCTCAGAGCTTTGGTTCCTAAGATTTCTAAGGTAATCAATCTACTATAAGTTTTTATTTTTTATTTTTTAATAGAAAATAAAGTGGAGATAAGATTTGAATTGATCATGACTACCTAATTTGATATCATGATAAATTACCATTTGTTCCAAATGTTTAGGCCGGTAAATTATTTGCTTTGATAGAGTGGAAATAAGATTTGAATTCAAGACTACTTGCTTTGATACTATAATAAATTAATACTTGTTTCAAAAGCTTAAGCTGATAGGAAAATTGTGAATTTAATTCTTTAACCGTTATTATAAGATGGATTACAAGAAGAACAAGTATGAAAAGATATACTTGTATATCTAGAAGTTCTTGTTCATACTGCACTCTTATGAAAACTTCCTATAATGATAGTGAAAAATCTAATGCTGCTTCTTCATGTTCAGTTGGATAGGGCTTCTATCTTGGGGGATGCAATTGAATTTGTAAAGGAGTTGCAGAAGCAAGCAAAAGAACTCCAAGATGAGCTTGAAGAACAGTCAGATGATGGAGGTAGAAATAGTTCAGTTACTAATAATGGCAACCACCAAAATGTCCAATCCGAAATTCTAAACCAAAATGGAATGAATCTTGGGCCTAAAGCTGAACATGATGATAAACCTTCAAATGGCATTCATGATGGGGTATCAGGAAATGGCAATTCCTTGAAACAAAACGAGGACTCAGAAAGTACTAATGATAAGTCACAACAGATGGAGGTAGAATAATTAATGTTCTTCTATTATTTTAATCTTGGAAATCTAAATTCTTTGATTTCTTCATGAGAAAAATGAATGGTACAATTACAGGTGCAAGTGGAAGTGGCACAGATTGATGGGAATGAGTTCTTTGTGAAGGTATTCTGTGAGCACAAGGCTGGTGGGTTTGTGAGATTGATGGAGGCATTGAATTCTCTGGGACTGGAAGTAACAAATGCAAATGTAACAAGCTTCAGAGGTCTTGTTTCCAATGTTTTTAAAGTACAAGTAAGTTGCTTCTAAGTTTCGAACACATGATTCTTACTTCTAATTTATCAACAAAGAAAAGAAAAGAAAAAGAAGAAGACCTACTCTAAGATATAAACTAGCAATAAGTGACACAATCTTCTTCTTCTTCTTTTTTATTTTTTTATGAGTGTTGATGTGGCATGTGATAGTGTCAGTGATAAATCCATGTGAAAGTAATTAATCTAATTACAACTTGTCTCGCTTAATAAGTTGTGAACAAAGTTGTTTTGCTAGTATTGCTCTAATTGGAATTTCACATTTATTTATTTTTTGGATGTAGAAAAGGGACAGTGAAGTTGTTCAAGCTAATGATGTGAGGGACTCCTTGCTTGAGCTAACAAGAAACCCATCAAGAGGGTGGCCAGAGATGGCTAAAGCATTAGAGAATGGAGGCGGCACAGACTATCATCATAGCCATCACCACCTGCACAACCACCATGCTAATTCCTACCACCACCACCTACACCATCTTCATAATTAAGCATATGCTTTTGAGTTTCAAATGAGAAGCACTTCAAACTTTTTTTCTTTTCCCTACAAGCTTATGTATGACCTTAAGGACATTATTTTTGGACATGCTTTGTCTTTGTAATAGACATAAACTACTTGAATGGTACCTTTAAGAAATTTACTTTACTGTGTGATTTCAACATTTGCTAAGTGGTGTTATCCACAAGATGAGAAGGAGAAGGCATCTCATATATGAGATATGTGTGGGTCCTAGAACCATGTGGGACCTATACACTAATACACTATAAGAGAGAAGATACATATATTTGATACATGAGATAATTATTACATCCATTGAGATAGTTCACAACCTTCCCATCAATAAGTTTTCCACATGTACCATACATTGCACAGAATCCCTTAGCTAGAGTGCATTTACCTTACTAGCTAGCTACATCTTGAGTAACAAAGTTGAATGATTAACGCTTTGTTAAAAGTGTAACAAATTAAATAACTTAAAACTTGGTTCAAATTGATAAGGGAAGGGCCAATGAATATGAGAATCATGTCGTAACCCCTATAGTTGTAGAGTCTATTAAAGATGTTGGTAAGGAGTGAGAATGATGTTGATTTTATAAGTGCCTAAGCTAGTCTCAAAATCAGAATACTCCTTTTAAGGTAGACTTTAGACTCACGTAGAATGGACTAGAAGTCACACCTAAATATGTATGCAGTACTCTTTATAAAAGATATCCAACCTCTCTTTAGTTTAATTAGATAGGATATCACTTTGCTTAACAAGGCGACCCCATGATGTAATTAACCTTTCTGTTCTAATTAATTAATGCAAGTGCCTTAGCTAGTCAACTAAAGAGAAAAAGCTTAAGAAAATACCCAGATTTGAGCCAATAATAACCCACCTATATTACAACAATGAAATAACTATGTATAAATGGAGGAAAATAGTAATAGATATTGTCATGTGACAAGGTTCTCGCTCAAAAATCCAATCTTACTAAGATTCCAAATCCAACAAGGTTAATCCCCATGCTCCACCTTATAGGGGCATAACTTTTACAAGAGTTGATTGGTGAAGATGATTCCATTTGTGGAGTTAATGCTGCATTTGTGATATTATCCCCAGAAGTGGCATTTGTTTCTTTAACATCTGATGAGAATATTTTACAACTTTTCCCTAAGTAAGAGATGACGACCTTCCAGCCCTTAAGAGTGACGACCTTCCAATTACTAAGCCGAATGACGACCGTCCCTCATGCATGCTCAACTATTCCAGCTGTCCGTGACTGAAGGGAATATTTATCAGGTTCTCCCAAGTCAGGAATGACGACCTTTAACTCTAAGAAGAAGACCGTCTCATCCCTCAGAATGACCGACGCCCTTCTATTGCGAATGGTCTCTTAGTCATCCAGCTGTGACTCACTCTTTATCCTTTACGAGAATCAGGGGGGACAACTCACCAAGTTGATCCCTTATCACGTACAGGTGTTCTTCAACGCGAATATAGGGGGATGAAGCCTCGTCACCTCACTCAGCACTACGCCCCAAAGCCAGTAACAACCTTCCAGACGAAGGGTCATCAGCTCACCACGTGTCCTCAGATCTAACGGAGTCTGGAAGGCCACGTGGTCTGACCAGAAAGCATAAGAGACCATTCTCTCTCCTACTCTCAGGTATGAACAGTACTTTCCAATACAGAAATTCACTCTAAAGGTTTTTCTGGGAATCAATACTGACAAAGGCATCGGAGCCCCTTTGGCCGGCCCCAAACCGGTGCCAATTCCGATCAGCATCTTTTCTTTTTCAGGTCTTCCAATCCTCAGCTCGACTGATGGCAGTCTTGGCTCAGGCACCCACGGTTCAACGACCTTCCAGAACGAGGAAGCTTGGCTGGTTGTGCAACTGTTGATATGAAGATGCAAAACTCCGGTCATTTCCATGGAGATGCAAATTCCAGACATCAACAACATCTATGCTAAACCTCATTCCCCCAAGGTAATGTCCAGCTAGGGACATTGCAAATGAACCAATACTTCTTTGCTTGTTTGAGTTTGACTTGATCATCTCCACTCTCATATTTTGCTAACACTCCAGAGGTTACATCACATGATCGATATGTGTTTTCTGTTACTTCATAAGTATTATGTTGCCCCTTCACATATGTAAAACCTGCACCATAACATCCATATGTTAAAAATTAAATTTTACAATCATTTGTACTAGTAATTAATTAGTTAATCATGTATAGGTGAAATTATTTTGTGCACCCAATATACACTATATCATTCTCTCACATAATAATGGATCCTATCTATGGATCCCACACATGCAACTCATCCTTATGTGTGAAAGATACATAATACACCATCTGCGTATCGTATGGAATATTTCTTTATGTTAGAATTATTGGAAGTAATAAAATATCATGACCAATGGGTGTGGGTTCGAGTCCCTACACATACGTTTAGATTAGGTTAGTTAGGAATTTCTACAAAAAAAAAAAAACACTAGACATGAACAATATAGTTCTTGACAAGAAAAAGAAGCAAGGCGCCCTAGCAATATTATGGAATTCATAAAAAGATTAAAGGAAAAGGTACATACGAAGAACATCACCAACGCTAAATTTGTATTTCTGAGACCAAGAGACAAAGTCTGCCTCAGCATTCCACTCTTCCTTATCACCAACTGTATAAACCTCAGATGTAGCACCATTCAAAAACAAAAAAATTCATCATAACGATTATTAAGAGTCTACAATATTTGAAGAAGTTGGTTTCTTTCATAGCTTTAAATGTATGGAAGTAATGCAATGGTAGAAGAATAAATGGTTTTTAGAGGTCTTGTCCATGAAGCACGAATGCAACAAAGACAATTCGGTCATGGTGGGGTAAGCGTCTTTACGTCTGGACCATTTTCTTCAAGTTTTGGTTGCTTATTTCATAATCATAGTAACGTGTATCCAACTAGATACAAATCATATAAATAGAATTAGATAATAAAACATTATGCATGCGCGAGGTGGACCCAAAATTCCGATCATAAAAATTAGTCCATTACTTAGAAAAGCTTATATACTAAATCACCATTCAAGCTAATTAATAAATCCACCAAAGCAAAAAGATCAGCATGTAACATAGCTCTGAACTCTGAAGGGCATAAGAAAGGAGGTGGCCCACCAATCAATTGAGGGTTTAGTCATGGAGTTCGATCATGTTACATTTGGAAATGTAAAATTGGACTTTCCAGCCCCATAGCAATTGATGGATGGATACAATGATGATAGAAGAAACTCCACATGCAAGATACATGGTAGCCCTTTTCTTTTCTTTTTAAAATGGGGTTTCTTATTACATTCTATAATCTAATGCTACATGGCAACAGAGAAATTAATTTTTTTATTTTCTTTTATATTTTGTCAATTCTATAATCATTGAATGATGTAAGACGAAACAAAGTCGTGATTGATGTACGATTGAAAGTTGTGTTCACATTTCATGTGGAAATGATCACGCCTGTTTCATGATTTAATTTTTATTTAAATTTTTTTTATGATTAAAATTTTATTTCTTATATTTATTAGTGTACATAGAATTACCTTATTTTAAAATATAAATGATATAATATTAAAATATTTTTAGAAATTTAATATTTAATCTAAATAATGATCAATTAGGAAAGTATACACACTACAAAAAATGTGACTTGTTGGGGCGGTTTTTTTAGAGGCGGTTTAGTAAAACGCCTCTACAGACATCTATTGAGGCGGTTTTATTGACCACCTCTATACCTTTTAATCTGTAAAGGCGGTTTTATTAAACCACCTCAATAGTGTTATTAGATAGAGGCGGTTTAATTAAACTGCCTCAATAGATATGCCCTGTCGAGGTAGCCATAAAAACCGCCTCAATAGCTTAATTAAACCTTCACAATATATATATATATATATATATATATATATATATATATATATTATATACATTTACATTTTTTCATAATATTTAATTATCAACAATCTCTTTTTTTTTTTTTTTTTTTGAGATATGATAGAATTCAATCAACTCAATCTATTTTTGAATATATATTATATAGTTATATATATATTTATATATATATATAATATATATATATATATATATATATATATTATATATATATATATATTTTAATATCAATAATTACAACAAAACCAGTAAAATTTAAAATAATTTTCATTTTGATTAACTTAAATTTAAATTGGACCAATTTATTTTGTATGACTCCATTTCAAATCGTTGAAATTCAAACCCTAAAAAACAAACATAAAATATTTGTAAAACCCCTTTTTTCCCTTTCTCATTTCCCTCTCTCTTCTTTCCTCAATTTCTCTCTCTCCCTTTCTCATTTCCCTTACTCTCTTCTTTCTCTGGCACTCCATAGTCGCCGCTGCCCGTGCTGCCGTTCGAGCTCTCCACCTTCAGCTCCGCTCAAGCTCTCCACGTCGATTTCTCAGCCGCCGCCTCCGCCCATTACAGCCGCCGTCTTGTTTGGACTTTCGAGAAGACCCTGAAATTTCTCTCTTATGGCTTACATCGAACGAGGTTTGCTCTCACACAAACTCTCTCTCTCTCTCTCTCTTCGATTAATTCGTGCTTAATATTGAAATTTGGGTTTTGTTCTTCTGTTTTCTATGAATGATTGAGGTTGTCCATTTGTTTTAATTAGGGCTTTGAAATTATGGATCACTGCTATTATCGCTTGTCCATTTGTTTTCTATGAATGATTGAGGTTTGCTCTCATTCTTATATATATATATGAATGAATTGGACTATACAGTGAACTGAGTCCTTGGCAGAAAAAGAAAAAGAAAATAAAGAACCATAATTTCAATTTCAATAATATATATTATATATATATATATATATTATATTATATATATATATATATATATATATATATATATATATTTTTTTTTTTTATATTTTTCTGAGAGGGGGTGGTTACTACAGTTGGGAACCTTGTTGATGTGACAGTAGATATTTAATTTCTGTTTTTGAAATTAAAATATTCTTATTGGAGGAAGTATAGTTTGTGGTTCAGTAATGCCCTCTTTTTATAGAGGTTCATTTGTATAGTTTGCAGTTGAATTCCAGTTTCTGTATTAATTGTTTGACCTTTTTTGTTTCAATCCGTTCTCTCTTTGCTTTAAGGATATAACCAAGGTGGCAACCATACTAATTAAACTATGTTTCTCTTTAGCTTATGCTTATATCTCTCCTTTAGTGTAGCAAGTAGCAGTTTATTAATCTTTGGTTTATTTCAACTTCATCTCAGTGCCCAATAAGTCAATAACCCGGTTCATCATATCCTTTTTGTTAACTTGTTGAAATGCTAATATATCCAATCTTACTACACTGTTATTCATTTGAACAGGTTAAAACCAAATAGTGTAGATAGTGTACAAACATCTAGTGTCCTAATCTTTCTACCATTTAGTGCACACTAACTACTCAAACTAGTTACTACACTGCTACTTTCTACCATTTTTTTTTTTTAATGGAGGGGCCTCCACATGCTCTAACCATGCACTTCTTGGTACTACTTCTGTGCTCTTATGTGCTTGTAGTTTGTGAAATTTCACTCTGGTAGGCAATTAAAAATATCAGACCATTGTGCCCTCCATTATTGGTATTGTAACTTCCACCATGACTTTTGTTGGTCATCTGTGTTCCTTTTGTGACATAGTTGATTTATTCTAGCTTAATATATACACATTATAGTAATTTATTGAGAGTTTAAGCCTAGAAATTTATGGACTGTATGTAACAGAGCTTTAAAAATGATAACTGAATACTTGAGGTTTTATTAAATAAGGGAAATTTATAAGATCCATGGTTCTGGTATTGGTATTGGTCAAAGTTAGACTTAAAAATTGGTGGGTGTCCAAAGCTTTGAGGACTTGACTATATCCAGATATATAATTTTTTTAGAGAAAAGAAAGAGAGTTTTTCAAAGTTAAAATCTTTTCATGAATTTTTGGGCATGCAGAAGGCTTGATAATAATAAATTACGGCCCTATCTCCAGGCTCCATCCTGGCCCAAGTTATTAGTTATAACTTAAACGTATATCGTGGTCCATTAAGTTGAAATTGAAACAAGTAAACAACTAGTCCATTAACTTGGTCTGGTCGTTAAAAAAACAAGCACGTTCAACTAGAACAAAACGACATCAGCCCACTAAACTCAAGTGGGTTCAGTTCAGTTGAGTTCAGTTAAGTTCAGTTCACATCAAAGTACTAAAAAAAAAAAATTAATAATTATAACATGAATAAAAGATGATCAAAGATTACTTGAGATATGTATGGACCAAGAGAGTTTTGATTGATATGTGTGGGGTTTAGTACTAGAGGTGGTGACCCTATAAAATTGTGCAGCTAGCTATATAGCTTAATTTGATGACAAACTAGCTAATTTATAGCAGGGAAAATAAGAGAGGAGAGAGAGTTGCTTAGCCCCTAAGGTGAATGTGGGTTGGTGACACGTGGATTGACTTAGGACCATCATGTGTTTGTTGGGTTGTAAAAAGAACGTAGATGTGCATGCTATTCTAAAGTAATTTTAGTAAACTTCACCATTAATATAAAGTTGGCATAAAGGAATGAAAGTACACACTATGATCCATGGGCTCAAATTGTTTTTTCTTATTTGTTTGTTACATAGACCATAGTCTTACATAAGATTAGTGGTTTCATTGGAGTTTTTAAGTCACGCATTCTAGCTTTTAAGTGCTATCTTGTTATCATATATGGGCTGAATTCAAAGGGACAAGTCTTTACAATGAGACCAAATTTCAAGAGTTTTATTTTTGGTAAGTAGACAAGAGTTCAAAAGTTAACATCTCAATACACGGTTAATGATTTAAATGAGTGCTTTGCTTCAAATGGAGGTAGATTCATTAGATTAAACAGGTTTTGACTTGTGCAAGAGAATGGAACCTTAGCTCTTTGCTTTCCCATTTGTGCAAACATTGATATCATTTCTGATCAATTTTATATATATATATTATTTTTTATTTTAAAACATTGATATCATTTCTGATATATATATATATATATTATTTTTTTGGACCAATGTAACACATTGTGGTTATTTGAGTTAATTGTGGGATTTAATTTTTGCAGGTTACTATATAGGGTGATTGGGTTTGCAAACTCTTCTCCTCAGGTAATTTTATCTTATAGTTGTTACTTAAAAGTACTTAGTTGAAATTGTAAGTTGTGGTTGGTTGTTGAATTGGAGCAAGCGGGTGGCTTGCATGATGTTACAAGGTGGTTTCAGTTGATATTGGAGTGTTGATTGCTCTATGTATATTTCATCTATGCAATCACTTATAAATCTAGATCCTCCAAATCAGTTTCATTTTCATCATTGAGAACTAATTTGTTATTCTTCGTCGCCTATATATAATTTTATGTAAATGTGTAAAAGGTTTTGTTAATATATATGTTCATAAATAACATCTAGATTGAGACTGTATCAATTATATTGGATGCTCCAGCGTTTTAGATTTCCAAGAGCACATTCAAATGACTGAATATTATGTTCTACCAATATTGTTTTAGTCTCAACTTGAAAATTAACTTGGTGAGTTAACAGTAAACTCATATTGCCACTTTTAAATAGTGGGAGTTAGTTATTAAAAAAAAAAAATTAGTGTGGAGTCTTATGCCATTACCATTGATCTAGACATGATGCTCAAACAATGATAGATTCAGGATGGTAATACTGTAATAGTCAACAATGTCCTTTAATCACACATTCTTATTGACTGATATTTTGATTACTTCTTATAAGCTGTAAAGTGTTTTTGGATAATTTATATATCTACTCAACGTCAGCAAATATGTGAGGCTATAATTAATTGTAAGATATCATAATCTCAATATTGTATAACACTTGACATTCAGAGAAGCATATTGTGCATGATCTGATTTATGTCCACGCCGTACAGTTTATTGTGTGTGATGTACGCAGCAAAGATTCTAACCTGAAAGTTCTCTTCATAAACCATGTAAGAAAAAAGGAGAAAAAAGAAATCTACCAAGAAAAAAGATAAAGAAATTGTATAAGCAAGTTACTACTGTAATAACTGCTTCATTTAATTTCAAATCATCATGTGACAAATTTAGCTCATTTCATTCAGCAAGAGGCTCTGGATTTAAAATCCAAGGGAGTCTCTGCATCTCATAGGGGCATGTTAAAGGTTTCCTCAATTAATCATTGAATCTGGTGTTACTTTTTGTTGGTGACATACTTGTTAGCAGTTGATGAGAAAGATTGCTTAAATCCTACAGGTCTTTTGTCTTTGATTAGAAAACTCGAGCAGCGCCTATGCATTCTATGACTCTGCCCTTGGCTTTGCAGCCTTCTTTTCTAATAGCAAAATATAATCAATCACGGTTTGTGCTTATGGAATGTGCTTTGTGGCCATCTTGTGTTCTCTCTTCTCATACCTCTTGTAAAGATTTATTTATAAAACAAGGCTCAAAGAGCAAATTATTTCATATAGTCCAGGAAATTCAGGGAAGAAGAGAGAAAGGACAGAATGGATAGTTCTTATTTGTTTGGATTTTTGTAAAGCATTTTTATTCTGTACATAGGCGGATCACAGGCTAATGTGATGTGATTACATATATGCATTAATGAGTTTCAACTTGGTGTAAGTATAGGTTGATTTATGGGTTTTTCCTGTTGTCTCTCTTGGCACTTGTTGCCTTTGTTCAGGATCAAAAAAATGTTGTCAAGTCAATGTTTTTATGTAGTGGTTTAGATATTGAAGGCAAACCCATGTGGAATTATAATATTATAGGAACTTATAAACTCTCTTAATTTGTATGTAGGGCAATTTTGGTGTTCCGGATCAACAATCTCCAATTGACCAAAGATCATCTGTTGCATCTCATCAATCAAAAAACTTGAGAGAATTCTAGTTTTGAGGATTAGTTTGAGTACTAAATAGTTTTTTGAAACATTTATGTTCAAGTGAAGTGTTGTACTGAAGACTCTTTAGACAATACTTTATTTGTATTATACATATATGATGATGGTATTATAGACATTTGTTATGTTCTAGTTTGGAATTTGTGTCGTGTATTAGGAGAATCAAATCGGTGCAAAAGCAAATTAAAGAAAAAAAAAGATCTATAGAGGCGGTTTTCAAACCGCCTCAATAGACCACTTTCAAAAATGGATTTAAAAAAAAAAAAAATTATCTATAGAGGCGGTTATATAACCGCCTCAATAGATAAATCTAAGGCGATTTTCAAAACCTATTAGAGGCGGTTTGAAAACCGCCTCTATAGACCATATTACTTACAGAAGGCGTTATAGATGATCAATAGAGGTGGTTTTGAAAACTACCTCTATAGGTTTTTCAATAGAGGTGGTTTTTAAAAACCGCCTCTATAGAGCATTCATGTCTATTAAGGCAGTAGTTATAAAGGCACTTTTGAAATTTTTAGAGGCGGTTTGAAAACTGCCTCTATAGAGCATTCATGTCTATTGAGGTGGTTTGATAGTCTATTGAGGCGGTTTTGAGCTTTTCAAAACCGCCTCTATATGCTGATTTTTTTGTAGTGAATGTAAAACATAAACTTTTTGACTTTTGGTTGACCTCATAATATTGCGCTACATAAGTTTTTGAGTTCTCACAATTTTACACCTCATTATTTTAATATATATATTATTTGAATTTAAATTTTATCTATACTATAATGTAAAACCGAAACTTTTTTTACTTTTGGTTGACCTCATAATATTGTCCACATAAGCTTTTGAGTTCTCACAATTTTACACCTCATTATTTTAATTGAATTTAAATTTTATTCTATAATTAAACATCTCATTAGAATCTTGACATATTATATTTTCTTTAATAGAAATAATATATTATTCCATATATATAAACACAATCATAATAAATGCCTAATACTTATAATATATTTTATATATAAACACAATAATAATAAATGTCTTTTAATAATTATCAATTTTCATATTTAGATAAAATATAAAAGACAATAAAAATCATAGTTAGACCAATAATTTTTTAGATTTAATTTTAATTCATTTTCTGTGCATCGCACAGGTTTGCGACTAGTATATATTGTAAAAAAAAGTCTTATCTCTATCTTTGTCCAAAAGACAAGGTTTTTAGTATCTCCTGAGGGAAAAAAAAAAAAATCTTAAACTATTGATTATAATAATTTAGCTTTCAACTACTTTATTAAAAAAAAATATTAATTTCGCTTTGAGGCTTTGAAAATTATTAAATAATTCTTTTCGCGATTTGTGGTCAAAATTAATTGTTGAAAACATAGTAATAGTATTTTTGTCAAACTATTTGATGTCCTTAATTTTGTCTGAGGAAGATTGCATCACAGAACTAAATGGACTGATCACTCAACTTAGGTTTGTGTTTCTACTTTGAGAATGCATTTTTTGGAATGCATTTTGTTGAAAATAGTGTGTTTGATAAAATACTGAAACTTTTGCTAAGAGGTGATTATGTTTAATGAAATTGTGTTTGGTTGGTATTTTAAAGAATGCATTTTTTCTATTAAATAATATATTATTAGTATATATTATGTAATTAACAATTTTTTATTTATATAATATATAATATAATATAAAATATATATATATATATATATATATATATATATATATATATTAATACAAGGCCTAAAAATTGTGAGTGTTTTTATTTTTATTTTTTCATTTGGGTTTCATGCTTTGTAGCATGTAGGACTGTAGGAGTACATCTTCTTGTTATTTTTCATAGATTTTTTATGTTGGATATTACAGGGAAGAGTTTTAGTTTTATTGAGAATTTTTTGTTCTTGGAAAGAATGGAGGAACACAGAAAAAAATATAAAAGAAAAAAAGAAAAAAGAAAAAAGAAAAAGAGAGAACAATGGGAAAGGGAGCGAAAAATAATAGTTGTTGGAGTAATTAATACTTCTGTCAGTGGGTCCCATTTGCTTTAGCAAAAATCAGAATCAGAAGTAAAAATCAGACTTCTGCTCTAGAAATGAGAATTTGCAGAATGCATTCTGCCAAGAATGCATTTTGCATTTGCCAAAATCCCAATCAAACACCTCAACTTCTTTTGAAAATGCATTCTATGCATAGAAATCCGAGATAATTGTTTTGAGTAGAGGATCCAAACACCACCTTAGATATTTTCATTACAATTTCCATCATTTAGAGTTTCAAAGTAATCCCCGAGTTTTGTAACAAAGCTACCAAAATTATGGCAAGCTTTGCCAAAGGCCCAAAGAGAAGGTCTTTATCTGGTTTGAAAAGGGTCTTGTGTTTCTTTTTCTAATTGTTCTTGCTGAATTATCTTAATAAAAATATATCGTTTTACTTTAAATGAAAAAAAAGTTAATTGCATTTTGAATTATATGAACCGTTTTTGAACATAATGAACTAACATATGTTTGGCTAGCCAACATATATTCAAGCAACCTTGCATCTTTCTTATGGCTTCGACATTTTGATTTGTATACCCAAATAATATTATATAAGTATATATATATAATAAAAACTAAATATTAAGTAATAATAATTAATTTTAAATAAATAATTAAAAAAGGTACCTATTTGATTTCGGTCTGCAAGAGCCTTTTTTTTTTTTTTCCACTTCGGATTACTTAATTAAATTGACCCCGTTGATAATTTATGGATGAAATTAATCTAACATATGGTTGTTGGGATAGAATCATTGTTTGTCCAGAATTAAATTAATCCCTTTAATCCTACAATAATAAGCTATAGAGTGAGATTATGGATTCAAAATTCATTTATCAAATGTAGGGAGCCAAGGACGGACCTAAGATTTGAAGTTGAAGAGGGCCAAAGTATAAACCAAAAATAAAATTTATGAAAATCCAAACTAAAATTTATTCAATATTAACAAAATACTAACCAACTAATATCAATTTCATCGATTTCAATTTTTCAAAATTTTATTCAAGGATTTTGAAAAATTGGGATATTAATATTAGACATTGGCAACTAAGCATAAAAAGCATTGGCCCTTTAAAAAAAATAATAATAATTTGTATTTTTTTCTTTTAAAAAAGTCCAAAATTATAGTTGACTTCCCAATCTACAAATAAAATAAAATTTATATTGATTATTTTATTATATGTCCAATAGTCTTTTAACTAAAAAATTCATTAGTTTTGCTAATTAGCAAAAGAATAACAAAAATGTCTCACGGTCCCACAAACTACAACAAAATTATTACTAATAATTTATTGGTACAACAATACAACAAAATTAATGTTAGGGATTTGTAATATTTTGTTAAAGCCTAAAAGCTTTTTTTTTTTTGTTAGCATGTTTTTGGGTTTTATGGAATCATTTGTAATTTTTTTGAAAAATGGGGCAAATATATATATATTTTTTACCTAAATTTTAAATTATATATATAATTAATTTTTTTTAAAAAAATTGATGGGGGCAATGGCCCCCCACCGGCCACCGATCACTACATGGGTCCGTCCCTAGATATATGTGTAATTTACTAATAAATATAATATATGAATTTTAAAATATGTATCCAATGTGAAGGTCACTAATTGGGTAGGTTTGTCAATTAAATTTGTAAAATAAGATTAAGGAGGGTTATTTTATTGTTTGATAAAAAAAAAAGAAAAAAAGCAGAGAGTTTAATATAAAATGTTCGTGTGAGTAAATTATGATCGAGTTAGGGTAATGAGATTCTCTATGATAAAACTAATTTGGGTATTCTAGTTGTACTTGTCCAAGAATGGATTATTCTTTAGTTTTACTTTTCCTCGAGGTTGTACATGATGAAATAGATGTATTTAATTAATTTTGGGCATGCTGAATTCATGTTGTATTAAGTATTATATATTATTTTTCAATATTATATATAAGAACCTTTAAAAGTTTTGGAAATGATCTCATGGCATTCGTTTCCAAAACCATATATGCTAGTCGTAAACCCGCGTGATGCGCGGAAAACTCCTAATGACATGTAATGTTTTTAGACTGAACTACAAACATAACTTTGGCCCTATACAATTTTATTCACAATGACATACAACTTAAATACTCCTAGGTGAATACAACAACAAAAAATAAATAAATAAACAAAATAAGAAAGAACGCACCTTTGAGAGTCAAACAATAATGGAACCATAGGGACCACAAAGAGACTAAAAAAAATCTCAGTACAAGATTTAAATAGGAAATTGGCCAGGGGTGCTATTAATTGAGGAGTTGGAGAGGTTTGAGAGTTCAAAAGGTGAGAGGGAGAGAGAGGTAGATGAAAATGTGAGATAATTAATTGAGGAGATGAAGATGAGAGAGAGAGAGAGAGAGAGAGAGAGAGATGAAGATGTGAGGTAGAAGAACAATCATGAGAGAGAGAATTTTTTTTTTTTAAATAAAAGTGTGAGAGAAAGAATTAAATAGAGGGAAGGGGAAGGTGGAAGTGTGTAGGAGTAGCAAATCTAACGTAACGGTATTCGGGAAAACCTAAAAATTTTCTCTCAGTTTCAGCTTTTATAGAAACTAGTCGCAAGCCCGTGTGATGCACGAAAAAATTATTTAAAATGAAATCTAAAGAATTATTGGTCTAAATATGATTTTTTCTGTCTTTTATATTTTGTGTAAATATGAAAATTGATAATTATTAAAAGACATTTATTATTATTGTGTTTATATATAAAATATATTATAGTATTAGACATTTATTATGATTGTGTTTATATATATGGAACAATATATTATTTCTATTAAAGAAAATATAATGTGTCAAGATTCTAATGAGATGTTTAATTATAGAATAAAATTTAAATTTAATTAAAAAATATATATTAAAATAATGAGGTGTAAAATTGTGAGAGCAGCTTATGTGACGCAATATTATGAGGTCAACCAAAAGTAAAAAAAAGTTTCGGTTTTACATTATAATAATATAGAATATAGATATAGATTATAAATATGAATGCTTTGATTAAAATCTAAATTTGAAATGATTATTTTATTATGTATTTAATTTGACTAACCCTAAAGGATAACTTAACTAGTCCAACCTTGGGTGTGCTCCCCAATGATCACTAGGTCGAGTCTCATCAGGGTCACCTACCCAAGGTAAAGCATTGCGCCTATCGTGTACGTGCTAGTAGGGTATTGCGTGTCCTCCCGAGATTAGTTAAGATGCGCATATCTAAGGAACACTGGCCTGAATACCCAAAGTTATTAAAAAAAAAAAAATTGTTAAGTGAGAAGGTGAAACATGTGAATGGAAGATAAAGTAAGTGGAAAACAAGTTGGCATCCGGAAAGAGAAAGTCTATGCTAAATTAGGAAATTAGGCCCATTTTATGAAGCAAGAATGAAAGCCTATGCTTGGGCTTAATTATTGGACTTCAATAGCTCAAGTTTATAATTAATTAAGTGCCTTTTTTTTTTTTTTTTTTTTTTTCTGAATTAATCAAGTGCCACTTGTGGCTGTCTCTAACTTTAGATTAATTGATTTTGATCGGCAGATGTCACTTGTATATCTAGCTTAGCAAAGCTCATTGATGATATAATGGCAAACACAGCACATCCCATTTGCAGATACATAATACGCAATAGTAAATTCTTTGAATTTTGAAAAAGATCCTATCAAGTACATTTGAGGGTATACACTATACACCCTTGTCTAATTTAGGGTATGCCACCCCTAGCTAGTAGGAGAGTGAAAAAAGTATCATCCACAGTAAGTGTAGGAGATACTAAATGATGAAATGTGCCCACTTTATAATATTCTTGCACTTGGAAAAAAATGTTAACTTTTCATCACAATGGGGGACAACCTAGCCCGGATTTCCTTTCCATATCTCTATGGAATTGCTGATGTATATCTTTCATTTTTGGCTCAAAGTTGTAGAGTAGTTGAAACATGAAAGAAGATACTAGCCAAAACGGATGAAAGACTTGGAAAGGTAGTTAGGGTTTTGTACGCCATCTTAGGTCATGCAATATGCTCCTCCCATCATTACCAACTCACGTATATATTATCATTTTTCTATAATTCCTTTTCTTTCCTATTAAATTGCTTCTCTGTTCTTAAACTAAAAAATAAAAAATTGATTCTCTCTCTTATGTGAGAAAATATTTATAGTGACAGACATACCAAAATAATACATATAACAAGCCAATATATGGGAGGTTAGTGGGACCAGTTCTAACAAAGAAGTATAAAATTAAATTACATGGGATTCACTCATTGGGCCTGTTATATGAGAGACTTGATATATCTGTCACAAGAGATACATTCTCGTCTCATGCATGGTTTATAGTTCACCTACCAATATAACAGCCAAGCTCCAATATAGAAAGGAAACATTTGTATAGAATGTGGGGTATTTATTGTTGTATACTTTGTTTCTTCTTCGTTCAAAAGCTCCAAAAGAAGATAAGAAATTTTTTGGCTTTTCAATTTGATGAGATGGGTGTTTTGGGATGAGGTGGATGTTGTCTAAGCTTGGAAGATGCTGCAGTTATCTATTGCTATCAACTGAAGTTTGTATGGATCTTTGCTTTTGTCTTTTCTTCTTCTCTTTTGTTGCTTGTTCCATTCTTCTTTTGTTTTCCTTACTTTGTTCAGTCAAAAGAGGTCTTGGAAGTAAGAGGAGGTACTATTATCTGCCAGGTCTCTTTCTCTCTTTCTGTCACTCTCATAGTGTTTTTCAATTATATTTCTTCATATATACACAGACAAATACACACACACACATACAAACACCAGAAAAAGCCTTACGATAAACTTTTATAATGTCACCTTTTTATTTGCTGACATACTGTAATCGATACTGGGATTCTAGTTTATACATTTGCAATTCCATTTTTTCATATGGGTTTTTTTTTTTCTATGATTGTAGGAAACATGAATATCATCATGCAAAACCTAATGGAAAGGCTAAGACCTTTTGTAGGTTTGAAAGGTTGGGATTATTGTGTTCTTTGGAAATTGAGTGAAGGCCAAAGGTAAAGAGAAACTATACCTATAATCTCTCTCTCTCTCTCTCTCTCTCTCACTGCTATGATTTTTTTTTTTCAGGTTCATTGAGTGGATGGATTGCTGTTGTGCTGGGACTGACAATACACAAAATGCTGGAGAAGAACTTCTTTTTCCTGTTTCTACAGTCCTTCCATGCAGAGATTCCATGTTTCAGCATCCAAGAAGCAAATTTTGTGACCTTCTAGCTCAACTGCCTTCTTTCATGCCCCTAGACTCTGGGTATATATGTAGTCATTTATTTATTTCAACCCCTTTACTTTCATTTTTCAATGTTTAATCTAATAATAGTGTGAACTTGGACAGATCAATTTATGCACAGGCCTTGATATCAAACCAACCCAGTTGGTTAAACTTCTCAAAAAACACAGAATCAACTGCTCAAGTGAGTACTAAGTTCTGATTTTTTTATTTATTTAAACCGAAAATCCTGTCCCATTAAGAATATTACACTTTATGTTCCACTAATTACGATATACTGTACTTCTGATTTTTTTATTATTTAAACTTTGGTAGTTTGGTTACAAGTGAAAAAAATGGACGTGTGACAAGTTAAGTTATGGTTGGTTGAATATAGAATGGAGCACACACATTGGGACAGATAACTATTATTTCCCCCCAATTTTCTCTTTAAATGAGTTAATAATACTCATATTTGCAGGAAACTGTTGGTACTAGGGTTTTGATTCCATTGCCGGGAGGAGTTATTGAGCTGTTTGCTACTAAACAAGTATGATGCTTCTTAATTAATACTTTCCTTATGTTTCTTCAATATGAACTTAACAAATTAAGAGACAAATATTTTTCACCCCCCACGTTTTGCATGAACAATATGGTGTAGCCTTTTCTTTGTTTATATAAAGAAAATGATCTTTTCATGATGACTATTATATCTAGAAAGTATATGGGAGCATATATATATATATATATATATATCTAACCTCATTTCTATTACAGGTTGCTGAAGATCAGAATGTCATTGATGTTATCACAGCCCAATACAACATTTCACTGCAGCAGCAGGAGGACCTCATCAATTCAAGCAACATGGGAACAAACTTCAACATTAATGTAAATGCCATGAGTAATGAAATCCAATCAAAGCATGTTTTAGGTGATGAATATCAAAAGGATCCCAACAGTCATTACCAGCCATCAGTTTCACCAGCAACGCCATTAGAAAATAAGAATGTACCATATGACATCTCTGCTGTCCGAACCCACCTATGTGATTCTCCAATGAATAACTTCCTTCAGCAATTTAATTACACCTCTGAAGACAGACCAAAGAATGACATCTACCCTGAAGGAGCACACAACTCATTCATCTCTGACAAACCAATGAACCCATTTAAGTCTTCTGCTGATGAAAATGGACACCAAGAGATGGATGTATTACAGCAGTCCATGATGAACAATTCTTCTAACATGCACATGCAGTTTATGGAGCCATTGTCAAACAAGGAGCAGCAGGGGCAAGATAAGGATTCAATCAAGCATGAGACAGGACGAACAGATTCAATATCGGATTGCAGTGATCAGTTCGATGATGAGGATGATGCAAAATATAGGCGAAGGACAGGAAAAGGACCTCAATCAAAAAACCTTGTTGCTGAAAGGAGGAGAAGAAAGAAGCTGAATGATAGGCTCTATGCCCTCAGAGCTTTGGTTCCCAAGATTTCTAAGGTAATCAATCTACTATAACTTTTTGTTTTTATTTTTTTCATAGAAGATAGAGTAAAGATAAGATTTGAACTCATGACTACCTACTTTGATACCATGATAAATTATCCATTTGTTCCAAATGTTTAGGCTTATAAATTATTTGTTTTATTTGATAGAGTGGAGATAGGATTTGAACTCAAGACTACTTACTTTGATATTATAATAAATTAATATTTGTTTCAAAAGCTTAGGCCGATAGGAAAATTGTAAATTTAATTGCTTGACCGTTATTATAAGATGGATTACAAGAAGAACAAGTATGAAAAGATATACTTGTATATCTAGAAGTTTTTGTTCATACTGCACTCTTATGAAAACTTCCTATAATGATAGTGAAAAATCTAATGCTGCTTCTTCATGTTCAGTTGGATAGGGCTTCTATCCTGGGGGATGCAATTGAATTTGTAAAGGAGTTGCAGAAGCAAGCAAAAGAACTCCAAGATGAGCTTGAAGAACATTCAGATGATGGAGGTAGAAACAGTACAGTTACTAATAATGGCAACCACCAAAATGTCCAATCCGAAATTCTAAACCAAAACGGAATGAATCTTGGGCCTAAAGCTGAACATGATGATAAACCTTCAAATGGCATTCATGATGGGGTATCAGACAATGGCAATTCCTTGAAACAAAACGAGGACTCAGAAAATAATAATGATAAGTCACAACAAATGGAGGTAGAATAATTAATGTTCTTCTATTATTTTAATCTTGGAAATCTAAATTCTTTGATTTCTTCATGAGAAAAATGAATGATACAATTACAGGTGCAAGTGGAAGTGGCACAGATAGATGGGAATGAGTTCTTTGTGAAGGTATTCTGTGAGCACAAGCCTGGTGGGTTTGTGAGATTGATGGAGGTATTGAATTCTCTGAAACTGGAAGTAACAAATGCAAATGTAACAAGCTTCAGAGGTCTTGTTTCCAATGTTTTTAAAGTACAAGTAAGTTGCTTCTAAGTTTCTAACACATGATTTTTACTTCTAATTTATCAACAAAGAAAAGAAAAGAAAAAGAAGAAGACCTACTCTAAGATATAAACTAGCAATAAGTGACACAATCTTCTTCTTCTTCTTTTTTATTTTTTTATGAGTGTTGATGTGGCATGTGATAGTGTCAGTGATAAATCCATGTAAAAATGATTAATCTAATTACAACTTGCCTCGCTTAACAAGTTGTGAACAAAGTTGTTTTGCTAGTATTGCTCTAATTGGAATTTCACAATTATTTATTTTCTGGATGTAGAAAAGGGACAGTGAAGTTGTTCAAGCTAATGATGTGAGGGACTCCTTGCTTGAGCTAACAAGAAACCCATCAAGAGGGTGGCCAGAGATGGCTAAAGCATCAGAGAATGGAGGCGGCACAGACTATCATCATAGCCATCACTACTTGCACAACCACCATGCTAATTCCTACCACCACCACCTACACCATCTTCATAATTAAGCATATGCTTTTGAGTTTCAAATGAGAAGCACTTCAAACTTTTTTTCTTTTCCCTACAAGCTTATGTATGACCTTAAGGACATTATTTTTGGACAAGCTTTGTCTTTGTAATGGACATAAACTACTTGAATGGTACCTTTAAGAAATTTACTTTACTGTGTGATTTCAACATTTGCTAAGTGGTGTTGTCCACAAGATGAGAAGGAGAAGGCATCTCATATATGAGATATGTGTGGGTCCTAGAACCATGTGGGACCTATACACTAATACACTATAAGAGATAAGATACATATATTTGACATATGAGATAATTATTACATCCATTTGACACATGAGATAATTATTACATCCATTGAGATAGTTCACAACCTTCCCATCAATAAGTTTTCCACATGTACCATACATTGCACAGAATCCCTTAGCTAGAGTGCATTTACCTTACTAGCTAGCTACATCTTGAGTAACAAAGTTGAATGATTAACGCTTTGTTAAAAATGTAACAAATTAAATAACTTAAAACTTGGTTCAAATTAATAAGGGAAGGGCCCATGAATATGAGAATCATGTCGTAACCCCTATAGTTGTGGAGTCTATTAAAGATGTACGTTGGTAAGGAGTGAGAATGATGTTGATTTTATAAGTGCCTAAGTTAGTCTCAAAATCAGAGTACTCCTTTTAAGGTAGACTTTAGACTCACGTATAGAATGGACTAGAAGTCACACCTAAATTTGTATGCACTCTTTATAAAAGATATCCAAGCTCTCTTTAGTTTAATTAGATAGGATATCACTTTTCTTAACAAGGCGACCCCATGATGTAATTAACCTTTCTGTTCTAAGTAATTAATGCAAGTGCCTTAGCTAGTCAACTAAAGAGAAAAAGCTTAAGAAAATACCCAGATTTGAGCCAATAATAACCCACCTATATTACAACAATGAAATAACTATGTATAAATGGAGGAAAATAGTAATAGATATTGTCATGTGACAAGGTTCTCGCTCAAAAATCCAATCTTACTAAGATTCCAAATCCAACAAGGTTAATCCCCATGCTCCACCTTATAGGGGCATAACTTTTGCAAGAGTTGATTGGTGAAGATGATTCCATTTGTGGAGTTAATGCTGCATTTGTGATATTATCCCCAGAAGTGGCATTTGTTTCTTTAACATCTATGCTAAACCTCATTCCCCCAAGGCAATGTCCAGGGACATTGCAAATGAACCAATACTTCTTTGCTTGTTTGAGTTTGACTTGATCATCTCCACTCTCATATTTTGCTAACACTCCAGAGGTTACATCACATGATCGATATGTGTTTTCTGTTACTTCATAAGTATTATGTTGCCCCTTCACATATGTAAAACCTGCACCATAACATCCATATATTAAAAATTAAATTTTACAATCATTTGTACTAGTTATTAATTAGTTAATCATGTATAGGTGAAATTATTTTGTGCACCCAGTATACACTATATCCTTCTCTCACATAATAATGGATCCTATCTATGGATCCCACACATGCAACTCACCCTTATGTGTGAAAGATACATAATACACCATATGCGTATTGTATGGAATATTTCTTTATGTTGGAATTATTGGAAGTAATAAAATATCATCACTAATGGATGTGGGTTCGAGTC
>OU015763.1:9111338-9141276 GCA_907173295.1 Fagus sylvatica
AATGTTTGTGCTTTATACTTATAATGGGCTAATTAGCACACATATGAGAATACTTCACTGGTGAGGTAGTGACCATCGATGCACCATTTCTAGGCCATAGATTTAGGAAATCATTCAAGAAATTCAACTGCTCATGCTAGGAGCTTTAGCAAATTGACATTTCTTTCGCATCCTATTTCCTTATCTGTATAATATCAGAATGATGACATTACCTCTTGTTTCTCTACATGAATGTTTAGACAGCTTTTTTCTGGTAGTATAATGATTACAAAATCATCTGTCATAATTTCCTTCTTTTTTTTCTTCTCTAAAACACCGAAATTGATTTTTATTAAAGAGGAACTTGAAGAATATACTTTGAGAGTGAAGCTAACATATATCATTTTTAACAGTTTTCAATCAGAAAACTTTGTATGATGCATACAAAAAGCGGACAAAGAATGTAGAGGTTGACTTAGAAGAATATAACAGAATGAAAGAAGCTGATCCTGAGTTCTACCGCGAAGCTTCAAGTCTCCAATATGGGAAGGTACTGTTCTGTTGAGGAAATGCAATGCCATCTGTGGTGTATCTGGCTTATATTAGGGGCTTTAAGTTATGAATTTTCTTTTATCTTGCAGGCACCAAAGACCTCTGAGGACAAGATTGATAGGATGGTGAAGGAACTCAAAGACCGGGACGAGAAGCGCAAGTCATTTAGCAGGAGGAGGAGATTCCATGAAGAGAAGGATATCGACTCAATCAATGACCGTAACGAGCATTTCAACAAGAAGATTGAACGAGCCTTTGGTAAATACACCCTGGAGATCAAAAACAATCTTGAGCGAGGAACTGCATTGCCTGACTAAGGTGATTGCCCAGAGTAACCAACCCTGTTTTGATGTTGTCTAATCGTACAACTCATCCATCAAGTGGAATATGATACCCATGACTGAAATGTGGGAAATTTGGTTAATCCAAAATTTAGTAATGGAGGTTGGATGGTAATGACCAATATCATTATTCCGCTAGCCTGTTGTTAGAGCTTGATATGCGTTAGTGTGGAAGTAATTGTGATGAATTTTCTAATGATTTTTTATGTTTATGTAAGTTACTTGTTGATTAGGATACAACTGCTGTTAAATTTCAAGTGTTGTTAATGTCTTAATGACACACTATGACAGCCGTTGTCATTGATCAAGTCCGGTGCACCTAGCTCTATGTGAAAATTTGAGGTTATAGTAATAACATTAAGATAATCAGATTTTGGTCAATTTAGGAGATATATACGATCTTGAATTACCTAAGGGGTTGATCCCTAAAATGTTGTTATTCAAGCAGTGTCCTTTAGAATGGTTACAGAATCCAGATTAAAGAGGGGCAACGTTTGATTTGCTTACCATTAAAATTTCAAAAGCTACAAATGGATTTCATTCCTTTAGATCAAGATCCATGTAATAGTTGTGGTCCTTGTGGTTAGTCGAGATTAAAAGTTGTATTTTCAACTTTTCATCTCAACTGTTCAAACAAAAAGTCACTTTACTTTTTAATTATATCTATTTGGATGACTGGATGAAAAAGTTGAAAAATAACTTTTCAATTTCGAACCATCCAAAGCTATTTCCGTGTGCAATAGTTTCCTTCAACTTCAAGTAAAGCTATATTGCCTATGCCTTTATTGTTAAGACATGAAATGACGTTTTCCTTTCTTTTTTTACACATTTAGAACTAAATCTGTGAACAAATGAATATGATGTTACTAATATAATCACATTCACAATAGATTATGTCGTTAAAGATTTTCCTCTCCCATGCCTGCTATATTTTGCTGTAATAATTCCTCTTTTCCTAGTTCTGTCCAGGATTCTTGGACACTGGATTAATTTGCAGTTCCTTAGTAACGAAAGTTTAAAAGAAGTGTAGCATGAATTTTGAACCATACACCCGTGACCAAAGGCGTGGGGACCCTTGCCAGCCTGTATTTTGACCCAAACTCGTGAGAAAAGGGAAGGACTCCATTGAGATTGGGTTGAAGGTAAAGATTAAAGACCCATTTGTAAAAAGACGAGACCCATGATTCCCAACTTACATGCCAACCGCTGAGACATAAAAAACTAAATAAAAGCAAGCTTTATAATGCTTTACTATCTTTTTTTACTTGTATTTTGCTTTGGTTACTGTGCCTCATAGATGAAAAAGAGACCCAACTTATCCCACCCCATGTGATGCCACGACATAAGGACCCTATGTTCCCATGACACGTGGCTAATGCAGAGTTGGCAGGCCCTCCCTCGATTTCATTGGTCGGACCGTAAGACCAAACGTGGACCATCACTTGGGATGCCAGAATGTCAAAGAAACCTTTCCAGAGGGCTCAGAAATCTGGTACCGCACCCAGACTCATTTTTACACTTTCTAGCTGGTCTTGCAGAGGATATACGTGGCATATGATTTATAGAGGAATCTAAGCCCATCCAATACACGGAAAAAACAAATATATATATATATATATATATATATATATATATATATATGTGGGTGTATGATTATAGAGGAATCTAAGCCCATCCACAGTACACGGAAAAAATATATATATATATATATATATATATGATGTATTACCTGCATCCACGGGACCAAAGAAACCCCTCCCAATTTATTACACTTGTGTACCAATCAATTGTAATCGGAACAATATTGCTCAATATTTGCTTAGATTGAGATTATTATTGAGAGACAATGCTCAAATTCAATTATATGATACTTTCTCGAATGTTCATATCGTGAATTTAATTTAATTAATAAGAGATAAAGAAGAGGGAACACATGTCTAGCTTCAATCCAAATCAACAAATAGACATAAGCTTGTGACAGGTCTAGCTTCAATCCAAATCAACAAATAGACATAAACTTGTGACAGGTCTAGCTTCAGTCCAAATTACCAACTCACTTGGCATGGTAGCTATACTATGTTATAGCCAATTATACAACTTGCAAATTGCAATTGGTCAATGAACCTAGACTGGCAGGTATGGCTTTAATGCAAAACACCAAAATGACTATCATGGTAGCCGTGCTATGCTAAAGCATATTATTTAGTTCCCAATTGGGTGTACCCTCTTCCCTTTGAAGTAATTAATCATGTGCCTTTTTTTGTTATTCACTAAAATATTGGCTAACAGTGACAAAAGATAAGGCTAATTTGCTTTCAATTCCCCCTCCTTGTCGGACAATTATAGAATCAAGACACAATCATGAATAAGATTATGGAGACGATTAGAAGATTAGAGAGAGAGAGAGAGAGAGGGAGAGCATGTAGTACACGGATTTAAAAAGAAGCAACATCATCACTAATCATGAACAATGATACAGATCCAAAGCTAACAACAAAGATTAAAGTTATAAATAGAAATTAACAAGAAAATAATGAAAAAAAAAAAAAGGAAAAGAAAAACTCATCATCAGCAACATCCTCTCATACACGCAAACAAACAAATAGGGGAAGAAAAAGAGGGAAGGAGAAATGAGGCATGATTTAACTTTTTTTTTTTTCTTTCAACATGGGATTTGTTTTGTCTCTTTAGTTGGTGGGGTTGCTACGGAAGGATCCCAAAGCTTTGATGGCTGCTGCTCTCAGTATGTACTGGTGGTATGCCGCTGCTGCTAGTGCTCCCACAAATGGACCAACCCAAAAGATCCACTGCACACACACACCACATGTCACAAAAACCCATTAATTATTTGTTACTAACAACTCAAAATTATGTGTCACAACCACAAAATTCATAGTCATGCTAACAAATTAACACTTATGTATGTGTGTGTTGGACATTTTGATGTATGAACTAAAGCAAATTCATGGAAAAAAGTTCATACATGCTCATCCCAGACTTTCTCATTGTTGTAGATCACAGCAGCACCAAAACTCCTAGCTGGGTTAATACCAGTACCAGTGATGGGGATCGTGGCCAAGTGCACAATGAACACAGCAAACCCAATAGGAAGTGGCGCCAACACCTAGACACACATAAACATAAACATATAATCAATAAAAAGTTTGAAACCCCACCATGACAAAAACATAACAAATTTGAACATGTAAGTATGTAACATAAAATAAAAGGAAGTGTTACATACAGGAACGTGTGAGTCACGAGCGCTTCTCTTTGGGTCAGTGGCTGAGAAAACAGTGTAGACAAGCACAAAGGTGCCAATGATCTCAGCACCCAAAGCTGTGCCCTTGTTGTAACCATGGGACACTAAGTTAGCTCCACCACCCTGTGTGTCGTAGTCGTGCTTCATGAAAGCCTTAACCAACCCAACGCCACAGATAGCTCCCAAACACTGTGCCACCATGTAAGCCACAGCTCTAATCAGAGACACCTTGCGAGCCAAGAACAACCCAAATGTCACAGCCGGGTTGATATGTCCACCTATATAATTAAACACAAAGCCCATCAGCAAAATACACCAAAAAAAGTGAAAACAACAAAAGGGTAGCTATAAAAATTGCTTCTTTATGGTATTTTTTACTGTTTATAGTGTTTATACCTGAGATACCAGCGGTGCAGTACACAAGAATGAAGATCATGCCACCAAAGGCCCATGCAACACCCAAGAGACCAACACCATCACAAGGTCCAGATTTCTTGTAGCCAATAACAGTGGCTACTGTGATGTAGAGGAAGAGAAGGGTGGCTATGAACTCAGCTATGAGAGCTCTGTAAAAAGACCAGAGCTTGAGCTCGGCATAGTCGATGAGTGGTGCTGGTGGTGGGTCTACGTAGTCCCTGCGGCCTTGCCCTTCTTCACTCACTTCTTTTGACATCTTTCACAGCCTCTTTTTTTCTTTTCTTTCTTTGAAAGAAATTGTGAGGAGTTCTCTCTCTCTCTCTGATCGTGTTTGTGTCTCAAAACTTTGTTTGTGAGCTGAGGTGTTGTGAGCAGTCTTTTTGAAGAGTGCAGAGAAGGGTAAGGAAATGGTGCATTTTATGGATAAGCCAAGGGTAGTCTTGGAATAAAATGTGTTTTATAAAATATAATTAATTTTGGGGGGTGGGGGGGCCTTAAACAAAAAGATATGATAAAATTTGTTGGAAATATGGAAGAAGATGGATTAAGATTTAAGATTTTTAAGATTAGGGTTTAGGGGGAGAGAGATAGAGAGAGAGAGAGATGTGGGACCAAGTGTTACAGCAAAACCATGTGAGGGCTAATCACTCTGATGTGGCTGATGGGGTAAGGCTCAAGAGTCAGACTGGCATCCAAGCTAAAAGCCACGCCTACAACGGTTATTTATTGTCTTTTTTCACTTTTTGTGTCTTCTATTTTAGGGCAACCACTTCTTCATCCTTTGCCATTTGGACCCTACATAGTAGTGGCTATTAGGTCAAGTTAAACAACTAATTAAACGCCTAGGGGGTTATTAGTTTGAACATATAGAGGTTGTGGTTATGGTTGTGGTTGTGGGGTTTGTTTGTTCATAATGAATATGGCAAAATGCAATTGAAACTAATTATGTTCCCTTCAAATTGCTTAAAAGCAACTCGTTTAGTTCTAAGAACTAATCTCCCTCTTTGGCTCCAAGTATATGGGAATATTATAAGCTTGGGAGGGAGGTTTAATTTGAGGTAAGCAAGCATTTAAAAAGAATAATCCCATCACTTTTAAAATAAACATTGAGAAGATAAGAGCATGTTTAGATGTGCTCATTAAACTAAAATGGTTTGTGACCAAGCATTCAAAAAAATGAATTGTATATTACAAATTATTTGATAGACAACTCATCATTATCAATGACTATTATAACCCATCATCACATTTTTGAAGTAATCTCATAATCCCTTTGGAATAGATTTCCTACCAAATAATTGATAGTGTACTACAAGTTTATTCTATTTATTTTCAATCTTTCACGTCCCTTTTTCTAATATATGGATATTTCGTCATAATCTCGACAATGTATGATGTAGGGAGGGTTTTAAAATTTTAATTATCTCAAATTTTATATACACAAAAAATAAACTCATTAAAAGTTATCATAAAAATAGAAAAATTATTTAGTATTTTGGAAACATAATAAAACCCACTCTCTTTTCTTTTAAGAATAATAAATCACATCATGAATTTGACAACTAACCGCCCAAAAATTTTATTTATATATATATATATATATATATATGTATATATATATAAATAAAACGTGCTTTAGTTGCCCCCTAATGACACCCACACACATAATTACAGAGGATTTGAACTGTACAATGGTCAGTGGAAGACCATGGTTACCAAAATAACCCGAAACATTCTTTCTAATTGTTTAATGGTTGCTGTGCCAAAACTATCTGTTTTAGAATCGTCGTCGAAGATGTCTTTTAGTCTGGCTCTTATTTGATTGCTTTGTCCTTATCCAACAACGGCACTATTTTCAAGCATGGTGCATTGATGCAGTGCAGATCATGAACATTGAGAATGATGTTCTCTCATTCACCTGATTGAATGATTTGTCTTTTATCTCCACTCACACAATCACACAGGAAATAGTGTTCCCTCATTCACTAATGTTTTTTTACCAAAATTATAACTGGAAAATAATATTTATAAGCTTTTTTTAACATTTTGGAAGGCATTTAATATATATTTTATTAAATGATATTTTTGAATATTTTCTTAAAATTAAATAATTTGTGTACAAATATTAAGAAAACGTGAAAAACACATACAATCACAATAAATTTATATCTACGAACTAATGAATTATTAATGATAAATGTAGTTTTCTTTTTGAAAAAAATATATTACTATTCATTATTAAATATTTATAATTCATTAATAAGATCCTTATAATAAATATAGTGATATTGACTGCATTTTTATCAAAAATTCATATAGTGACAACTTTATGGACATTGTTATTTCCACACCCCTATTTGATATTTTCGGAATTTCATACCTATTTCTGACATTTCATGATTTCCATATCATTAATGCAGAAATATCATAAATAGGTGTGGAAATAACATTTTCCAACTTTTTTCATACTTTACAAAAAGATGTACTACATTGATTAATGTAATTGTAAAGTAACACCTAAGGAATTGAATATAAATGTTACTATTTTTTCATAAGTGTCGATGTGGTTTATTTGATTTGTATATAATAAATATGGTATCAATGAGAATAATATAAAAATAATGTTACTCCAATCAAAACTTACTATTATAACAAGTTGTAAAAAACAGACCGTAAAAAAACATGTATCCCCTAACATTCTTACAAACAACTTTTGAAAATCATTCCAGAATTTATTAACTTGTTATATTTTTATTTGTGTTCAATTTCGTCTACATATGTGAATTGTAAGGATTTTTTAGAATAAAAAACACAAAACAATACCAAAGTTCTCTTTTGTTGTGGTTAGAATGGGTCGAGGAGCAAAACTAATTCCATTACAGTCGTGATTCTCAACTTGTAATTGTAGATCTCCATTATGAGAATTAACAGTCTTTTTAGAATATAGTACTCGAGTTTCAGTGCTTTTTTTTATTAACATCAAGTGTAATTATAAAAGGGCCTAACTCTCTTATCACACACGGGTAATTATATTATACTTCGGGAGTATATTAAATGTGTACTCCTTTCTCCCACAGAAGTAGTGGATCCCACTAATTAAATTCATGATAGGACCCACCACTTTTGTGAGAGAAAAAAATACACATTTAATGTACTTCCAGAATATGATATAATTTTTTATTACGGACATACAACTCGAGCATGCTTGTGACGTTCTTTTAGCTCAAGCTATGTTTAGCCGGGCTGTACTTAGTCATTATTTTCCTTACTCCAATCTTCTTTATTCAAACTCTTTAAGGTCGATTTGTCTTATTTGGTCAGGTGATGATTTGGCATCTGTAATTCTTCATTTCGTCTCTAATTGTGGTATGTTATTGTTTTATGAATTAATATTATTTAAGAAATTAAAAAAAAAATCACATGTTTTACGTGGGATGGAGTATGTGTTAAAAAAATGGTAACGACAAGATTAATGATAGTAAAAGAGCAAAAACAAAAAGATTTATTCGAAAGTCGAAACTGCAGTTTGAAATTTTGAATCCGTTGCCCCATATTCTTAAATCTTAAGTGAATAGGGGTTGATAGGGTGACCCGGCATGTTTAAAACATTCCCTGAAATGGGTGGTCTGATCCATGTTGTTTGCTTAATCATGGAAGATTGACCTGCATGTTTGCTTAATGTTCTAATCAAACTTCACGTGGCTCCAGCTGGCAAGTATCACGGTTGATGCTGCAGCACATTCAGAGGGTCCCACTAATGTCCTTGTAACATTTAATACATAGTGCCAAATTTGTGTGTAAATGTGATTCTGTGTGTGTGTGTGTGTTTTTTTAGTTGCCTCCTCTATGCTTCACAGCATTTAAGAAATGAATTTTAATCTCTTTTCCTTCTAGGGGCAAAGTTTGTTGTTTAAGAATCAACTATTGGTTTTATTATTGTCCAAAAAAAAAAAAAACTAACTTAATCATTTAGCAATAGATGAGTTAATAAGGCCTCTTGTACTAACTAGAAGTAGCTAAATTGAAGTAAAATTCAAATGGCATATAGATGATATAGATGAGCTAATAAGACCTCTTGTACTAAATAAGAGCATATTAGTAACAATAGTTTAATATACAATCTCAATAATATTCTAATAATAATATGTTACCTAATAAAAAATATATGTGACGTATTAAACCTAACAAGCATATCAATTAATGAATCATATTTTTTTTTATTAGACGACATATTATTATTAAAACATTACAAAAATTGCATATTAAACAATTGGCAACGGATATAATCCCAACTTGAATTAGCTGAGTGTTCTTTATTATGGACAGAGTTTGATTATAAACCAATTTAAAATCAATTTATTACAATCTATTACGTAATAACTAATAAGATCATCTATATATATTTTTAAGTAATATATATAAATGATTTTATAAACTATCTTAAATGGTCTTGTAAACTATCTGCAATAAACTATCTGCAATAGATTTTAGCGAACTACTAAATCTTATTCATCTATTATTCAAAAAAAAAAAAAATTTTCTCTAATATGTCCACATCCACCTCTCACATCCAGCCAAGTGTCCCAACCTCAAATCGGCCAGATATTTCCAGAGTCTTCTCTCAACCGTTAGGGCATGGGAAAAATAAAAACTGAAGAGAAATATAAATGGTGAATGACCGATGGGCTTTTAATTTTGGTCAGGCAACGGTCATATTTTCTTGAGGCTGTGAGTAGAGTTGGTCCCCCCTAGTGCATGTTAGCCAATGGAGTGGGCCCCCACACACCGCTATTTTCCAAAGAGAGATTCTTGAGGTGATGTACAAAGCAGAATTATGATGAGATGGAAACAACTTTTAATGCAACTATGCCCTTTTCATTTTTCCTATGACCAAAATGACCTTTACTTTATCCCCTCACCTCACATAAAGTTCTCCTCTCTAAAGTCCTTGTTTGCTTTCCAAGAAAACTAACATTATAAAATCAAATCATATCAAATCAAACTGAAAGTATGTGAATTTAGTTTTTTAATAGTTCTTCTTTTTGTTTTTGTGATTAGATTGAAATTGTAAAGGATACAATTAATCTTCACAACTAAGGCTAATCCGATTATATAGTATACATTGATGCTTCTGTGATAGGGTCTTATTTCATGATGAATGTTATGGTTGCATCAACTTGATTCCTTTTAAACTTAAATGGAAGCGTTGTATTGTTTTGATTGTTAAAAATAGTTATTTATATTCAACAAAAAAAAGATTATATAGTATACATGACTTAATACATATTCGATGTAGAACTCAATTCATGTCATTTTCAAGTTTGCTCTAATCCATTAATCATGATTCGAGAGAATCATTAGCTACACTTGTGTTGTACGCGAAAATGGTTAGGAATAATTGAAAATTTTCATTATCATTTATTTAAGAATATAGTTTAGTTACAAACTAGTTAGTAACAATATTACTAACTTTACTTAAAGTGCATTATTTATAATTTAAACAAGTATGTCATATGTTAAAAGTATACATGAATAGTCCCACAATGAGTTGTAACAAACTGATTTGTAATTAAACTTTATTATTTATATAATAAAAATCATTCTAATATATATTCAATATGATACTTCACACACGCTTGCATAATATTTTCAAAATCCAATTCATACACAATTTTATTCTGGATATCACAAAGCAACTTAAGTGAGCATTTACAATCCTTCACCGTCTAGCCTTATTAGACCTTGATTTCTTAATAGACATTGATTTCTTAACGAGTAATATTACTATACTTGTGCCAAATAAAGTTTGTCACGACTAACCGATTACTCATATCAATTTTCTTAGGTAAAAATTAAAAAAATTAAAGCTTATATTACAGGAGTTAGCTTAGTTTATACGTCTAAGTTTTTTCATTATCTTACTATCTTAGGCTACCTCCTCCATGCATACGTGTTACACAACATTTGGTTGATAGAAAATTGGGTATGCAAAAGCATTGTATCAATACCCAATATAGTATTTTAATGTGCTGGAACTTTTTTTTTTTTTGAGAAAATAATGTGCTGGAACTTGAATAAGAGACTAACATGGAAGTTCGGTGTCTAACTGTCTATCATCAGTCTATGGGCTATGGTAGTTTCTACTTTCTCCTTAGGTGGGACAAATAGTTTTATGGCTAAACTATACGAATTGGGTGTTTTTTTTTTTTTTGGAGGAAAGAATTGGGTAATTTAAACTCTATACTTATACATTTAATTGTATCAATTTCATCTCATAATTATTATTTGTGTCAATTTTGTGATTCACTTTTCAATATCAAGTAAAATTATTGTTGAGGGGAAAAATTAAAACTGCCACAAACGTACATGGACCAAAATTATTGTTTCGCCTAGTTTGATTGTGTATAGTTTGCAAACATATTAAATTATTATAAAAATAATTTTATAGACATGACAGTTTTTTTTTTGATAAGTTATAGACATGACATCTTAAAGTCAGATAAATTGGAAAAATTATGTAACTCGTCCTTTTTATTAAAGTGCGTCACTTCCTCATTGTTGTCACAATACTATTTGTCAACTGAAATATTCATGTATCAAAAATGCTGCATGATGAACTTTGTCTTTTATATATGTGAAATGGGTGTTACTCATCACGAAGAAGATTCTTTAGGAGATAATAGAACATTTATCGTTAATAGTTGGTTGAGTTAAATCATAAACGTCATTACAAAGCTTAAATTGACAATTGGGCAGTACATTGAGATGTTTTTACTATTTTTTTGCTAGATAGCACTTTGAGAAGTTTGTGCATACAAAAAATGCAACATCATTGTACACGAGGACGATCACACAGTTGCATTAGCATATCGAAGGAAAGTACATCCATGACAGTAGCAGCACTAGTTTTGTTTTTTTGATAAAGTTAAATAGTTAATATCTGATTCCATCCAAACCATAAACAGGCTATCATTTTGTACATACAAGCAGAGTTTGATCAGACCATCGGATATGAGCCCGATATTCAAATTTCTGCTGATGCCAATTTGCAAACAATCTGTTGTGATTAGTACATTAAAAAAAAAAATCAATGATAAGTTCATATGAAAGAGACATTGCACCAATCACAACTTATGTTTTTAGGATTGATAATTTTTAAATAATCAATCACCTTTCAATCAGATATGAAATAATTAAATGATGTCAAAGAAAAGATATTTCTATGGGAATGGTTCTTGGGAGAATGAGAATGAAAATTCCCCCAAATCTTTTATCTTAGTGGAATTAGACAGTTAGTGAAGCAAAATCAAAAGTGGGCTGGGAAAATTCTCACAAGTGGGGTACAAGAAAACAAATTTAGAATGTACAATTGAAGTTGCCAATTTGATAGAAAATTTCAATGCTTATGTACCAGCATTGACATTGATTTTTATTTCATCATTTGCGTAGACTAGGTTCATCTTCTTTGTTAATTGCATCTTTCTCCCTACTTAATAGTTAATACAATTTTCTACACTTAAAATTATCCTTGTGATTTGGCCCTATCACAAATTTGTTCACAAACTTTCAATTGCTTCAATTACTCCCCTAAAGTTTGGATTAAAATGAAATTGTTAAGATTTCATCTAAATTAACAAATTTTATATTTTATGAACAAACTTTCATTTACAACTTATCCCCTTATAGTTTAGTAGTGGGGGCACTTGCCCCCACCAAAATTTGGAATTTTTTTTGGGTCAATTCAAAAATCTCATAAGTTGTAAATTATCTTTTAAAGTTGCCCTCATTGTGTTGTTTGCATAAAAGACCGTGAGGCCACACAAGACCTAGAGTCGAGTAGACCCGTCATTCACTTCTCATTATCATATCTAGAGCAGACTATGTATGTTGACAGGACGACCATCCAACTATAGCGTATTTGTCTGGCAGGTTATGTGCGAATTACGCCCTATTTAAGACCATAATGACTCTTTAATCCCATAAATGCAGTAATGGTCCATACAACTCTTCAACCTCCATAAATGGAGTAATGGTCAAGATGACTCGTATATAACCTCAATGAACCATTAATTTAGGGTATGAGACACTTAATCCTAAAAACTCTGTCATCTTATTCAAAAAACCATTCCTAACTTAGGCATCAAAGAGTTTTTGGTTGGCACCACATCGAAATCATTTGAGTAAATCATATCTTCTCATTTTTGTAGGTACACCAGTCGTCATCTCATTAGTTATCGTGATCAACTATTCATCTAGAATTAACTTTTTAACATTTAATTTCAATTATTAAAAAAATATTGTACGGTAGGTATTGCACTTATCATATCTTGCAACTTTGATTGTTATTTTTTATTTTTTAAGAATGATTTGATTAATATGCTGTTACCCGAACTAATATATGCCAATATTGTAAATGTGTTTCTAGTAAAATACCTATATTCAGTCACCAACAACAAAAAGGAATAATTAATCTGAAACGTATATGACACTATATTATTGATTACCTAATTGATGAGCCCTGGTGGGCACATTGATTTTGATAAGAAGGAATGTCATTTGATTAAATAATTAATTTTGGAAAATCAAAATAGGTGGGCCCATTAATCGTGGAGACCATCACTGCTTACTGATACATTAGAATATAGTTTTTCATAGAAAATTTCATAGAAAATCTATAATTTAAGTGTGTAACAAATTAAATCTTATAATTTTAGAAGTAATAAATTAAACATAGAGGTTTAAAAAATATAAATTAAACTCTCAAAGTCTCAGCTCATCCCAAGATATAATTCGGTTCCATTTATATAGATTGAACTTTAGTTTTTTGTATTTTGAAAATTTAGGATTTAATTTATAAATTTTAAAATTATAGAATTTAAGTTCTTACATCCTTAAACTATAGACTTTTTATTTATTTTTTATGTTTTTACTAATAGTAAGAGTGGGGGCTTTGAATCCAAATTTTTCTTATTGAGTATGATGGAAACTAAATAATATTACCGAGTCACGATGCATGATACTCTTGAGTCTTTAGTTGAATGATAGATTTTTGTATAATACATACAAACGGGTCCTAGAAGGATCATGCCCATAGAAATGTTTGGATAGCCGTAGCCCAAACAAGTCCGACCCTGCCACCTTGAAGCACAAGGTGGGCTAGAAATTGAACTTGTTTGATTGTGTGACTTGAATCCATTCCAAGGCCACATGTTAAAGCCCAATTACCAAAACACATTCATTGTAGACTTTTATGGAACCTCTAGCAGATACGTGTCTCTCAACGTACATTCAGACCATGACTCCATGAGCATGCTTTTTTTCCATGAGTTCTAAAAAGCTATGGTTAACTGGTCAAGTCCAACTCAGACAAAGCCATGAATTTGGGTTTGGATTGGCCCAAGTTGGCAGCATGCATGAAGAGTATTATAGAGTGCCCTGCCCTTGGGCCTTGGCCTTGTGAAGGGTATGTGTGAAAATGGGCGCATCCAGAGGAAATTTGTGCAGTGTGAACTGAAAGTGAAAAGTTATTTTGCCAGAATCGGTTAGCATATGGACCACCAATACTCACTTTGTTTAAAAAGTGACTGTGCTCTATGTTTTACTCCAATTGGCTAATTAGTAATTACCCCATGTGTCTAATTAATTTCATGAGTAATATTAGAGATATTACAAAATTTATTATACAAGTCTTACAAGATTAGTGTTATCAATCAAAACAAAGTAATTTAAATATATTCATTATCATGTCAATTTATAAACCTTTTCTAGTAAAATTGATAAAAGTAACATTTTCTCTAAATGAGTAGTTGAGCTAGAGCATGGAAATATAGATTTCCTCTATAGGTCCCTGGCTCATCCCAGTTGGGCACCATTCAGTTGGGACTTGGGAACAGAATGCTGCTTCCTTCCGGCACCATATATACTTGATGATCGAGTCTCACTTGAGATGCATTTTCTACTCCTATTTTCTATACCCATTAAGTATTCCCTAATGTTGAAGATGGTTTTCAAAGCGCAATGATTTTCGCACCAATTATTAGTATGGAAATATCAATAATTGATATATTGCATCAATTATTGATATTTCCACACTAACGCTGTGAAATTAACACCACTCTTTTCATAATAGTGCAATATTGGTTTTGAGGCGACATTCAGGGCTATGATGTGACAATTTTGATTCCACTTTGGAAGACCTAGCCTCTATCTTAATAATATTAGTCCTCCAATTAGTGCTCGACTTGCACCGACCTTATACTTTTGGCAAAGTTTTTTTTCCAAACTCATTTGGAAGAAACTCCTCAAACTTAATATGGTTATTTATATCACTATCAATCTATTCATATTTATTTAATCACATGATTCATTTAATTATTTAAATAAATTATATATTATTAAAGAAAATCATGTATTAAAAGTAAATATAAACAATCATTTTAATGGCCAAGTAAGAAGTTGGAAAATTTTTCATCCAAGAGGAAAATTCTATTCATTTTAGAATTATGATATGACTTTCACACCTAAGAAGTAACATTGCAAGCTGTCCCTTAGTGCATTTTTGGCACCATGGTGTATCTTGGTCCCCACAAAGAGTTAATCAAGTAAGTATGAGTCATTCATTGCCTAAGAGGGCCTTCAATTTAGGCACAAACTTTACCTTATACAGAATATGGCTGATCCAATCCAAAAAGCATTAATAGTTTCTTTATTTGCTTTTGAAACGTAGGACCATCGAGTAACATGGTGCAAGGGTACCAGAGAGCATGGTTTTAGTGTTTTTGGGGTTCAGAAAACATTTTCAAATTGTAACATGATGCATCTCATTGAATTGGAGCAATATTCGTGTGAAAATAAATTCACTGTTCATCCATATGATAATCTGTATGATTCAATTACCCTCATCTTGAAGTACGTTTCTTGTAGATTTAAACTTCGTAAAATTAGTTTATATAATTGAGAACATTATATACTATCCCAGTCTTAATCCTAGATTCTGTAACAAGCAAGGTTAAATTTGAGCCCAAATAAAAAAGCACCAAGAAAGTTGTGAATTGAATCTTTGCAACTAAGTACAAATACGTTCAATCTGCGAGATAAAAGGACATTGAAGTGAGAGATTCCATTCTGTACCTAGTTCATTATCCCTTCTAGTAAACTAAAAATATAAACTTACTTAATACTAATACAGTAATACTTTCTTTATGGCCATAACAACTAGATGCTACTTTTCTTTTCTGCTTGGTAAGTAACTTACCATGACACATCCTTACAAGTCTTGGTACCACTCAGCATTGTCCAATTCCCACCAACCTTGGAAGAAGAATTTGCAAACTTCAGATCCGAGCAAAAGAAACTTTCCAAATATAACAACTCAGACTCAGAGGGCAGCTTAACCAAAACAACAGCCATCAGCTCAACCTCTACTTTCACTTCCCCACTAGCCAAATCACTTGCAAGAAGACTGTCAATGAGCCTAAACTCAGCCTTCGCTTGTATCTCTTCATTGGGTTTTAGAACAAAAGATGGAATTCTTTTGTCAGAGAGATACTTGTGATCATCATGCAGGTACATAGTTGCAAATAGTAATGAGTAATTTGCATGCAGCCCTGCATTTCTAAAAGAGAAAACCATGTTGAATGCTGTAGTGGCTTGTGGGCTGGAGATATTGGTAGCTGACAGGACAGAGATTGAGTCTACTTGGACCTCAGGTTGGAAATTATAATGACTGGTTTTGCCCTGTTCAAATAAGGATAAATATAGCATAAGCAGTAGCAGGCAAATCACGAAGAGAAGGCCTTTCAACTCATCTTCACACTTGGTCCTCCTAGTCCTGGTCATAGTGTTAGTGGTGGAAGTGATGGCAGCAGTGTTGATGGAGGCATTAGCACTATTGATTATGGTGGCAGAAGAGGTAGCATGGTTAGCAGTAACAGTAACATTAGTAGTTGTGATTGCAGGGCCTAGTTCCACTACAACTTCAGTGCTGCGAGGGGTGGTCTTATTTGTGTGCTCCATTGGAATTGAAGAAAAGGATACTTTGTGTGGGGATAGGATGAAGTGATTAGAGGTGATGAGAGTGAGGAGAAGGGTCAAAATAAATAGCAAGGGTGCAAGAACTAGGTATTGTCCACAATGTGAGTGAGGAAGCCTAGAAGGTGACAAAGGGAGGGAGTAGATAGGTAGTAAGCGCGTGCCAAAGCTTGCAATTTTTGGAAATGCAATTAAAGTTGTAACTTGGGCATGGTTTTTAGTTGCTTAGCTTGCAAGCAATTTCACTTCTTTAATTTGCTACAGCCTACAATAGTCAAGCCAGTCCTATACTTATTAATAATTATTTTCTTTTTGTGGAAATTAATCACAATTTTATGGGTGCCTTTCATGTTGTTTTGCACCAATTTATGCTTTGCCCCATTGAATACACACCAATTTCAAATACTGTCATGCTTTGGGTGGCTTTTGATGAAAAAAAAAAGTTTATGCTCTGTTAGTCTTTTTTACAAGTTTCATTTTTGGTGATCAAATTAAAAGGGCCAATTAGTAGAGCCTTGTGTCATGGTGAACTTCAATTGAACCAACTTCTGCCTACACCGAGCCTTTGGCTCAAGTGGTACCTCTGTGGGAGGGCACCTGGAGGCTTAGTCAGTTAGTCCCCCTTTCACTTTCTAGTAGTAAAAGTTCAAAAAAAAGAAAAGAAAAGAAAAAAAGAAAAAGAAAAAAGAAAAAAGAGGGTCATATGACCACCTCTGGGGTTAGGAGGTTGAAGGGACTTGGCACAATTATGCTGGTGACAACACGGTTTTGTACCCTTTACTTTACTAGAAAGTAGGAAATTTTCTTCCTTTTATTCATTGGTTGGTGAAAAGTGTGCTATTCTGTTTAAGGAAAATACATAAAGGTTTAGAGACCTGTTTTTGTTCTGGCTTCTGATTTGAATTGTTAGCTGCCAAACTTCTCATGAAATAGGAAAGAGAATGATATAAGACATTTTGTCATTTTCTGAAGCCGGTAAATTCAATTGAACTTCCAAGAAACAATTTACAAAGCAAATAATTGAGTATGATGCAAGACATGCTCTACCATGCCCTGGTTGAATTGCCTATTATGCCTTTAGCCATGTGAAGGGTGCATGGAGAAAAATCTTAAGCCTTGCCATACATGATACAACCATTTGGCATGCCTATATTGTTTACCAGAATCAATATCATACAACCATTTGGCATGCCTAATTGGAAGTAGCTAATTAGTTACTTCCAATTTGCCTTTACACTCCACACTTTGGCTTCATTAGATGTAGCTTGTGGAATAATTAATTTTCCTTTTAGGTCCCTCCCTCAAGATCAAAAAATTATATAGGTAACTCAAAAGATCACATTAATTCAATTTCAAAATCTCCTAATTGGACATTGTCCTGTTGTACTTGGAAATAAAAAGGTGACATGCTGCCACCAGGTTTTCCTTTCAAAATGTCATATATCAGATCCTACTTCTGTGAACAATCCAGCAGATGTCTCAAAATCAAATGTACATTCAGAAGTTTACCGATGAACTATAAACCAAGACTCCAAAGATTTCTTGTACATTTGAAGAGTTAACTATACAACGTGGTAGTTCTCTAATGACTTAACAATTTCAGGATTTATAAAAAGAATCAGAAGTTAACCTCAATTTTGAGAATCACAGCCGTCTACAACAAGGGTTGGTTATTGAGAACTCTCTTCTTTCCAACCTCCATGCTAGAAACCATACAACTGGAAATCAAGAAAAAAAGATTTTAAGCATAATGAAGATTAAAGTAAAGAATGGAAATTAAGGTATATATCTTAATATCTGATCAAGGATGGAGATCCAAGGGGCTTAACCAATACTCAGGAACTGGATCACCATGTCATGCATGCACAAAACGCGTTATAATCCAGTGAACCTGGAAAACAAGAAAAATGCAGCAATATAAGAATGGTGTTACTGGTTGTGAACTTCGATAAGTATAAATGGGCTCCAGAAAAAAATTGTTGCCTAGTTTAAATACTGACAATGTTATTTTGAGGAGCAGTCAAGTAGAATCCTTGGATTGCAATGACAGCCAAGTTAGAAGTTATTACAACAAAGATGCTTAGAGAATGCAATCCCATCCACTCCAACACAGATGTCAGGCGTCTGTAACCATAAACGTCTACCTACAGAATAAGGCAGGCAAGCATGTTAGTCAATATTAGGGTTTTATAATGAACATTTGCAAGGTTCAGAATCTAAGTAATGAACTGGGTAAATCTACATGAATGACAAGAAGTAAATTTTGACAGGGATCATGGTACAATTTCAAAGTAGTATACTGATAATAGTATCGTCTAAGATAAAATTACAAACTGTGCAAGTATATGATCAAGTCATTGATCTTTCATCTCTTCGCTTATGCCTTCTCTACAGATCAGATTGTACTTACAATAAAATTTTAATTCCTTGATTAGGTACATATGCTAGAAATGAAGACCTGGAAGGGACTTCCGAACCTTAGATACTGAATATGTTTATCCTGTCCTGGTGTCAATATCTCAAGTGGAAGAGAGAGCTTGGTAAATTGAGAACCGTTTAAAGGAATGGGACCAAAATGAACGTTCATAGAGGACAAAGTTAAATACTTCTATACAACTCCTGACATGAACTTTGCAGTCAATACCCATCAAAATTCTCTCTCTAGGAAGGACAATTCGAAAGGAAGCAATTGTTTTAAAGTTCAACATCAGAATTTTGAATGTGTCTACAGATAGTTACCCTTCAAAGAGCAAGGGTTGGGTTGAGAACTCACCAACAAATAAAATGCACAAAATGTGATCCCCGCAGATGCAGAAGTAACCAGCATATAACTGACAGTATACAGAGATTTGTTTACAGGGATGCCTGACACAAAATTTTTTTTCAGTATAATGGTATATCAAAGCATACCTAAACAGAAAACAAATCCCCAAATATAGAATTTCTAAAAGAAAATGAAGAGGTTGCTCAAATCAATCTCAGCTTAGTACCTTACATGTAGTACTGGCTGATGTTTAAGCAAAAATTATTAGCCATTCAAGTGCATACCTATGAATGCAAGGAACAGTCCGAGGACAACCAATGAAATTGAAAACAGGGACCAGTTATTTAGGCGCTCTTTGTGGTCCTGAAAATTATATGTATTATATCAGATCTACTCAGCAACCAAAGACCAAAGAAAAGTTGGAAGTTCCTGAAATTTGATCAAAGTGATAGACAACACAGTGAAAAATTTCTAACAATACTGTTTTAGACTTAATAAAGAAGTGACCAAGGGTAAGATGCATAGTGTAATCTTTTTAATATTTATATTAATCTCAACAGTATATGATCTTTTAAGTAATAATGAGTTCCACCACTACATTTATGTTCTATGTCCCAACAGGATACTGCATCCTTGCACACATAGAGGATATGGCACATACAGTTAAAAAGAAAGGCAATGCCATCAAGATTGCCTAAATATCTCACCTGTAAGTGAGCAAGAATATGTCCATATTGAAGTCCAATAATGCAAGTCGCAGCTGCTGTTAAGGAGCTGCAAACATGTAACGATGTTTATAAATTAATCAGTTGAAAGATGGACAATGAAAAGAGCAGTTATTAATCCTTAAGCAAAGATTAGTACCATAAAAGGCACCCAACCATTCTAATTTGTGTTCATGAATTGGATCACAAGTTGAGGAAAGTGCATGATTAATATTAATAACGAGAAGAAAATCTAGAGTAAACGTCTTAATCATCAGGAGTGATATTAAAAATGCTCTCCCATATAATGAGAGCAAATTATAATCTAGTAGGGATTGCTTCTAAATTTACTTTCTTTTCTAAGGGGACAACCCGAGAGTCAGCTGGGATGGCTTTACAAAAGAATGACTGTGCAATGATAAGTAGTGAACATGCATAAATAGATTAGCTAGAGCGGTAGGTGCAGTAGTGAAACTGATTGCTATACTAAAAACTAGTTGGACTGAAAGCCTGAAACACTATATAATAATTCTTGGCTTACTTGTTGAACTAAAAATAAAAAATAAAAACACACACACATACTCTCACATAGGACGTTGTTGGAGGGTTTTCATCACATATTTTTTTTAATTTTTGGAATTTTTAAGCTTAAGATTTTATTTCCTTTTTTTATTTTTCTTTCATTATTTATCCTAATCAAACTAGAGTTCTTTTATGGATATGTATGAATTAGGATCAGTTTAAGAGGGTCATTACTTGGAAATTAAGTTTTCTAGAACACTTAAATTGAACCCTAAGTTGTAGAACGAAAATTCCAGTCATTTATCAATAAAACATCAGTTTGTTTAATCTTCTCCTATCTGGTATTTCAAATCTCAAACCTTATGGATTTAAGGTATAGTTAGGGTTAGTCATAAACTTTCCTTTGCTTTCACGTTGCAACAACAGACACATACACACAAATTCATGACACCAATTTCATCTAAGAACTTCACACACTTCACACACTATTCCATACTTAAAGCAATATCATCAAATAGAATTAGAGTAATTGAACCATAAAAAAAGAAGGAAATGGACTATACTGACTGTTGAGTGTGTTCTAACCGTGTAAACAGAGCTATTATTTGATGAAGGCAAAGAAGACGCTGAGGTTGGTACCATGAATTGCCAATCTGGTACGTATAAAGCATATGATAACCACAAGTATATTGCTGACAGTGAAAACGCAACACACCTACAATTAAAAAAATATAATTGGCAAACCATAGGTAGAAACAAAAAATCAAAATAACTTGTGTGTTAGTAGATATGATACACGAAATGAGGTAGGAAATAGCTGAGTGTTTTGAAAAAACTCAAGTGATCTAAATATTCGATAAATGCTATTTTCAGTGGATTTGCAATCTAGATAACCTTAACTGTGGACAAACAGTACTTTGGGTGATTCAACTTTTTGGAGTTAAGGTTACTTGCAGTTGGAACCCATCTCCACCCATGTACAAGTAATGAAAAGTCATGCTGTAAATGCAAATGTGCAGTCACAAGTAATGAGCTATCTCTTATGCACATATATTCACCCTTTCTTCTCCCTAAATCTTGGGAGGGTGATTCAGTGGTTTGATAATTAGATTAAATATTTGTCAAAGCCATCAAACTATAAAAGTGAGGGGAAAAATTCTAGGCTGGTATCAAGAAAATAGGACTGATTACTGAACATTGAAAGAGGAAATGATCTTTAAAATGAATTTTACTAAGAATCTGAAACAGCCTTGAAACTTCATGTATGTAACATGATCCCAAAAATTAAGACCTTACCAATGCCAGTAGAAACCCTTGAAAAAACCGACTTCCCTCCATGTCCTATATGGAAGCCATATCTCACATAAAGCCGCAACAACGTATCCAATAGATATCCTCTGGAGTAAATAACAATGAGTTTAGAACAAGGAGATGAAATAAAACGATGTTTCTCTGCAACTAATTCTACAACCCAATCACTCTGCCTAAGCCAGCAGCTGGTAAGCTAGTGTCATATGGCCTATCCATGTGATGATCACTTGTCCTTGTGAAAAGCCAAAGTAAACTCATTGAATAAAAAATGCTGGTAAGCTAGTGTCATATGGCTTCACCCCACTTGCTGAAATGTTAGGTACTAATTTGGCAGTAAAATTTTTGAAAAAAATAAACATGTCAAGGAAACTAGACCACACCTGCAAAACGCCCATCCACCTTATTTTTTCAATGTCAACACCATATGTCAAGGAAGTCACTCCATGCAGATAACCACCTGAAATGAAAATGACTCTTACAACCCAAAAAAAAAAACTAATGTAGTTTACATCTCCAATGATATCAATATAGTCAATAGAACAAGAACAAAATCATGCCTGGCTTCCAACAATGGTACACCAACAAAAGTATCATTAAGATAGACAAGTACATAGCAGTGAATATGGCACCATAAAATAGTTCCAGCCACAAAAACCACCAATCTTTGCTATATGATCCACTAAATGATGTTTCCAACCCTTATCTTTCAACCCCGCTTTGTGTCATGTAAAACACATATCATATTCCAAAAGAACAACAATTTAACGTATTATTTCACGCCCCTCCACATGCCCACATTTAGGATTCAGCATGCCCAATAAGCAATGCAAGTTCAAATATGCCACACCATGAGTTACAAAAGGGCTTACACAAAAATTACCAACGATTATTACCTTGTAAAAGAACACCTAGAAGAAAAAGTTTCACTGCCCTAAACAATGCCTTCCATGTAGCATCCACTCTGTTTGTTACTTTCTGCAATTGCAAATGGAAAGCAACCCTTAATTACTAAACACTAAATGCACTAAAACAAATAAGAACCATAAAAACCAAGTAGACCCCTGCATCAAGATTGTTAGAGATATTATGGCCCAAGTGGCCCAAACTTATTGTAACATTGCTTGTAGTGCAAGCAAAGTAATTGTAATATCTCTAACATGGATAAACATATGGAAATTGTAAAATTTTCTTGGTAGAGAACTGTATCAGTACCTTGTACACAAGTGCAAGAGACACCCCAGCAATGAATAGAAAGAAAGGCATTACAAAATCAGTCAAATGAATACCATTCCACGGAGAATGAGAAATGATTGGAAAAACCGAGCCCGCATAATCAACTACCATCATCAGCTGGAAAATTTACAAAAAACAAAAAGCAAGCAGGGGCGGCGTGAAAGATCTTTAGCTCTGGTAACAGTCATAAATTACTGGCTCTAAGGGAAAAGATAAATTATCATTTGATACTACCCTCACCCGAAAATTTTTGAGCTTATGTAATTCATATGCAATTGCTAACATCCCCCTACTAATACAATAGTATGTGGACCTCATTTTTTACCCCAGTTGAAATTTTCTTTCTTCAAAACCCACATGTATTCTCAGACTCACCCAGTTCATCTTTGTCATAGCAACAGCATGAGCAGCGTAAACAAATAACAGTTTTCGGTCAATCTATAGATGAAGCCAGCAACCAATCAACAACAAGTGTAATTGAAGCAATTCATAGGGAATTTATCTGGCTGACGCATGGCAAATGGAAGATATTCTAGGCTGCAACAAATAATTAAAAGCATATGTCCTGCATCTATGATTCCAGGCATATATCTTACGGCAATAACATAGATTTTGAGTTATAGTCATATATTTTAGAAGAGAATCATAGAAGAATCTTCAATATCAAGAAATCCTAGATTTTAACCATCTCATTCAGTTGTATTATTTTTCCACTATGAAGGTTTTAATTTCTTAAATATAGAACTTATAATCATCATGTTCATTATTGTTATAAATATATGGACACTTGAGTACAGTATGTGTTTTATTGTAGATATAGTCCCTTGTTCAGTACTTTATGAGCATTGAGGAATATACTCGGTCCTTAGTGTAAATGAATGTTAAGATAGTCACGGTAATCTCTTTTTTACCTGTATAAATGCATTATAAGTTGAATGTTACCCCATTTTGACTTCTCACGTCTTCTTAAACTTGTGAAGACTCTGGATTGGGGATTTGGGATTTCTTACTAGCTGGGGAAATTTTATAGTCAGAGCTGATTGTGTGGCAATTTGGCAGTTTTAATTAGCTTGATGGATAGCTACATGAGACAGACTGCTCATATTGGAGCATCATTGCTCACTGCATACCTTAAGTCCGTGGTCAAATAGAAACATTACAGAAGGAAACAAGGCAGTCCATGCACACTGCCTAATTTGTAGTATATGCATATAGCAGGGCTAGTTACTTGGTTCTTGAGTGAACAAAGAGAGAACAAATTTGGTTTTAACAATCTTATGAATTGTGATTGATATGGGTTGGATCTTTGTATAACAGTATGAGTTCCCTTTGTTACTCATACCTGACATCACAGTTACAAAATTCTAATCCAAAATGGGGAGATTGACTAATTGGTAATCTTAACTTTTTTCATCAAGGAACAAGACCTAGATTTTTCAAAAAAATATTAACCGATTACTTTCTGAATAACTTCAATAATAATTCTAGGATGCATAATTTATACTTGGATAGTCCATAAATATGACATGAGGTAAAATCTAGCTTCCCTCTTATTACCATGGGTTCTACAATCACTTTGTAGGAAGAGGTGATGCACTGCGGATCAACTACAACTACTGCAGAGCTGTCCCATATGGTTATAAACACTCAAATGTTTGGAGAGAAATTAAAGGGGTATGGTATCAACTCAACGCTTGCCTAAAACATCAATTCTGGATATTCTTTTTGTTTTTGGCTTTTTGTTGAATCAATTATGGGTATTTAGAGAAATGGAAAAGATATGCAATGGCTATGATTCCCCACTATTCACGATAGTATAAGGACCACATTTTTCACTCCACCACTTTGAAATTCTATTACTTCACAGTCCTTTTTTTTCGAAAGTGATCCAGTTAATCTTTGTTGCAGCAGTAGCATGAGCAGGGTAAAGAAAAAATGTTTCAGGTCGATTTGAAGCTGAAGCCTGTAAGCTGAGGAAGGCCTAAGGCCTTTTGTCTTGAGAATGACAATCTGGAAGCTGAGGAAAACATGCAAGTGAAACTGTGCACCTGTTGCACAGTAAGACGTTTTAAAAACTGAGATTGGCATTCTCGTTTGAGCAGGAAGAAAACATGCTCAAGCAGTATTCAATGATTTGCTCAAGCAAGAATCAAGGTTCGCTTGAGCTAGATTCCCAGAAGGCACATCTTCAAGCAGTTTTAAATCTTCACAGCTGACCAAGGGTATACAACTTATTTTAGATTACATTGTCTACTGAATTTTTTCTCATTCAAAACCCTAACAGGAACAGGAAGTCTTCCGGCTGATATGTGGCGAAGGGAAGATATTCGAGGATGCAACAAGTAATTAAAAGCATATGTCCTGCTTTTATTTGAACTTTAGATGCAAAATTGAAGTAATTTCAGGGAAAATATTTTGTAGAAAAAACTTAGATTTTGCATATATGAGGTGTTTATTGTTTTAGTTGAAGTATGAATGATAACAATCAAGTACTTTGGAAGAGAATTATAGATGAATCTTCAATATCAAGGAACCATAGATGAACCATGTCATCCAATTGTATAATTTTTCCTCTGTGAAGGTATTAATGTTTTACCAATAGAACTTATAATCATCTTCATTGGCTGTGATAGTGATATGGACACTCGATACACTAGGTATTTTACAGTTGATATGGTCTCCATTCTGTAGTTTGAGGAAGATACTTGCTCTCTTAGTAAATTAATGTTAAAATAGTGACAAGCAATTAGTTCTTCAGCTGCATAAAATGCATCATAAGTTAAATGTTAGCCATTTTAAGCTCTCATATCTTCTTAAATTGTTGAAGATTCAGAATTCTGTGGATTGAGGATTTGGAATTTCTTACTAGCAGGGGGAATATATTCAGAGTTGCTTGCTTGTTGATTTGGCAGGAAAAATTAGCTTATTGGACAACTACATGTCCTAAGTCATAAAACATCAAAGTAACCGAAATGATTCTGACAGTAAGACACTGCATGAAGATGGAGACTGCAATATTGGTGGATAAAGTGTACCACTTAAAGAGATTTGGCCGGTTTTTATCACTTAGATAAAAAGTTTAGTTTCCTTCTTTTTTTTCTGTCATTTCGTTAATTTGAACAAATCTATGATCTTTAGGTTTAACAGTGTGAAGTTCACCACACAGACTATACATATTGCAGCATCTATGTTCATTACATGGTCCACAGTCAAAGGGTAACACATGAGATTGAAATAAGGTAGCATATGCACAGTGCCTAATCGTAGTATATGGCATACAGTAGGGCTAGCAATTTCATGGTTCTTGAGTCAAGAAAGAGAGAACATGATTGATGAAGCATAGCAGAAGTGAATAAATTTGATATTTGGCAAGTTGAACACTATAAAATATTTATTACATGCAGCCTGCACACTAAGTACTAAGTTACTAACTAATACCAAGCACAGTATTACAAGACCCTCAACTCTGGGTTTCTAATTTACAAGTTACGTTGCACAGATCATATTCACCTAACAATAACATTCTATTCAACTAAAACTATTTTAATTAATATTAAGAATAACCAAATTCCTTCTTAATGAATACGCTGCTTAACTATGATTTAGACTTAAAGAATTCCAACAATGGCATAAAATCTAAAAGGAACAAAGTTCCATCTAACATAATTGTTTATTTTCAATTTCACATAACTATTGTTTTGGTAACTGTATTGATATGGAAAAGCAGTGATGCCATCCATGCTATATGAATTTCTGGATAAGATAACCCTGAGAGGACACCATTATCTTTTTATTTTTTTTTAACTAAGCAACTTCCATGAAAATAAACAAGTTTATCTTAAGACTCCTCATCAACCAACATGCCCGGGATAGAAGAAAAAGGAAGAGGACCTAGAAATTTACAATCAAAAGTCCACTTTACAATTTTACAAGCTATATTATTACAACTTCTAGGAGAGATTATTTTGCTACCTATAAGGATAGGTTCCACTTGCACTTATCGGTTAAGTGAAGGAACTGTATCAATGGATACTCGCATGATGGTGAAAGCAGCACACATTTGTGGTCTGTGGGATGGGATTCTTAATTGTAAATACAAATGTGAGGGAACAAGTCCAAACAATTAAAGAGTTTTAAAGAAATTTCAAAACAGTTCTCCTAACTTTGGAAAAGACAAGGTTATCTTATGAGATAACCCTGAGAGGACACCATTATTTTTTCTAAGCAACTATCATGGCAATAGACAAGGTTAACTTATGACTCCTCATCGACCAACATGGAGGGAGGGATAGAAGAAAAAGGAAGAGGACCTAGAAATTTGGGAGTAGAAGTCCACTTTGCAATTTAACAAGCTACATATTTTTAAAACTTCTAGGAGAGGACATTATTAATTTGCTACTAAGCATAGATTCCACTTGCAGTCATCATTCGAGTGAAGGAACCGTATCAACGGATACTCACACACACGATGGTGAAAAAAGCACACATTTGTAGTCAAACTTAGTTAGAGTATTCGAAAAAAGCACACATTTGTGGGATGGGATTAATTCTTAATTAAAAATATAAATGTGGAGGAAGGAGTACAAACAATTAAAGTATTCTAAAACAGTTTCTAAACAGTTTGGACTTACCTTCTTAAAATATGCTATCTTCAAAAAATTTAAGGCAACATAAATTAAATAAAACTATATATGAAGTCAAGAACTTAATAGAATTTCCTATTCACAGCTATTACAGGATTATTAAAGAAGAGGAAAAGGATCTACTCCTGGAATTAAAACTTAAATGTTAATACCAAGTTAAAACAAAAATAATAAGACCATACTAAAACAGTTTTTATCCGAAATGTTAGAAGTGAAACTAGTGATGATACGCCCAGCACAATAACATTTGCTGCAACTGCTTAGCACAAGGACATACTAAACTAGCTTCACTATAAACTATAAAACTACATGCACGTAAAGTAGAGTGAGATTAACATAACTTAGTTAGAGCAATATGAGAATCCCACATTAATGAGGAATTATTTTTCTCCTCCAAAGATACATTGGTTTCTTTGATTCAACAACATATGAACAAATAGTGCAATCATAGCAAAGGCAACACTGCATTGACAACAAACCACCCAACAGAATAGTACAACGCAGAGTCATATCACAAAACAAACAACTCTTTACACCACCGCACATGGGCATTTGAGAATATGTTTAATGAGTCTGTTTGATCAAATCCATCAAATTGTATAACTGGAGTCTAGCACCAAATCTATCTAATCCAGAAATGAAAATATTTTGTCGATTTTTTTTAGTCGAAGCGGAATAGAAACTTTTGCACCCCCCTTAATGTGATTTGGCAAGTTTTTAGTTTCTCCCTGTTTCTGTCATTTCCTTTTTTTGATAGGTAAAATGATTTTTATTAAAAAAGACCAATGTGTGCACAAAGTATGCACACAAAGGCTAGAACAGTTACAGCAAAGAAGAAGAAACAGAAGCAGAATTCAAAGAAACAATAAAATCAGCAACACAGTTTGCTGTAGAAAATCCCCATGCCCTTGCCCAATCAAAGAGAGAACTAGCAAACTTCTCAAGAAGCTGATCTGTAGAGCACACAGCGTCCTCAAAAGTTCTACTATTACGCTCCAGCCACACAATCCACATTAGGCACAGCGGAGCTAAGTTCCAGATATCAGAATGATGCTTCCCAAACCAATTACGCCACCCAAATAATAAATCCTTCACATTTTGCGGAATAACCCAAGAAACATGGAACGAACGGAAAAGAAAGCTCTATAACACATAAGAAATTGGGCAAAGTAGCAAAAGATGATCAACTGTCTCCCCCTCAGAACAACATAGGCAACACTGGCTCACCATTGTGTATCCTTTCCGCATAAGGTTATCATAAGTAAGGATTCTCCCCCAAGTCACTGTCCAAATGAAGAAAGAAACCCGAGGAGGAGCTTTAGCCGCCCAAATGCCTTTCCAAGGGAACGGCACCCCAGGTCTTGCATCCAATAAATCTGTCATTTCCTTAATTTGAAGTAGCTGTGGTCGTTTGGTTTAATAGTGTTAATGTCAGTAGACGGACTACACACATTGGAGCATCTTTGCTTAGTACATGGTCCACTAATCGTTGTATATGAAATACAGTAGGGCTAGTTAGTACATGGTTCTCAAGTGAGGAAAGAGAGAACAGGATTGATGAAGCCTAGCTGAAGCGAATAAATTTGTTGTTTGATTAGTTGCACACTATAATTGATGATTATTACATTCAGCCTGCATACCAACTAATCACAAGCACAGTATGATCACCTAGATTACCCTCAACTCTGGTTTCTAGTTAACTAGTTGCATTTTACAAATCATGCTCACCTAATATTATATTTAACTAGAAATATTTTAATTAATATTTTGAACAACCAAATTCTTCCTTCATGATTACTCTAGTAAAGTATGATTTTGATTTAAATATTTCAAATTTTGGCATAAAATCTAAAAGGAGCAAAAGTTGCATCTAACATAATTTGTCTGCATAATTGTTTATTTCTCAATTTCTCATAACTCGTGTTTTAGTAGCTGGATTAATATGGAAAAAGTGCGATTTCATCCATGCTAATTCATTTTCTACATGAGATAACCCTGAGAGGACACCATTTTTTTTTTCTTTCTAAACAACTATCACGAAAATAGACAAGCTTATCTTATGACTCCTCATCAACCAACATCCAGGGAGGGATAGAAGAAAAAAGAAGAGGAGCTAGAAATTTAGGATTAGAAGTCTACTTTGCTATTTAACAAGCTTCATATTAACAAAACTTCCAGGA
>OU015763.1:9141376-9183367 GCA_907173295.1 Fagus sylvatica
AATCAAGCAGGTAAAAACATGCAACAATTGCTTCGAAAGCTTGTGTAAAGGCTATTTAGTTTCTCAACATCAAGAACACCTTTCATATTTTAACCCATCACAAGTCAATTTGTAAGTGACAATATTGGCTTCAAGTAAATTTTATACTTTTTACGAGATGATATTTCTTTCATTTATATGCGTAAGACAACTTGTTCCTTTAACTGTTTGAAGACTGTTCATTCCTTTAATTGTTCATTTTCATGCACTCATGTTGCTGCTTTGAACCTATTAGACAAAAACAAGAATTTGTGAAGCAAACAAGTTAGTGAACCTGACAAATATGAGAAATGAGAAAAGAAACTGACACGTTTGCAAAGTAATCAAAGTAGGAGCTGTTTCAAAGCTATGGCTATAAATAAGAACCTATTGATCAAACTGAAGATATGAAGTAACTGCTTCTGCTTATCTATTAGTCCCTCCTTTTTTCAGGAAAATGGGTATGGCTGCTTAATCAATAAACTCTCTTGCTTTCTTGTTGAATCATTTGGGTGTTGAATGTCATGTAAAGATCCATTTCATGCTCCCTCTTTCTGTGCTCTTACTAATGCTAGTAGTAGTGGTAGAGAAAATGTGGAAAGCCCAAATCAGTTCTTGAGATCTGTCAGAAATCAATGCAAATTTTGGAGCTTAAGGAATCCTGATCATGCCTTAGGCTTGTTTGATAGAATGCTTCAACCCATCTGCAGATCTCTCTTCCACATCTGATATTCTACTGAGATTCACGTCCACCATCAGCTCCTCTATTCTTCTGCCGTCCCAAGCTACTGGAACCAGCCAGGCTGGCAAGGCTGCTATCCTCTTTTGGCTCCTACTCAATTGAACCCCATGGGAATTCCTTCCACTCCCAGTCCATAACAAGCAAATAAACCTCTTTCACAACTTCTTCACCGTAAAACAATCACAGTATCACACAAAAGTGCATACTTCAAGCAGAATGAAAATGAAAGAATCAATGATTTTTTTTTGTTTGTTTGTTAAATCTTCCCTTTATATGGAACTTCCTTAGTTTTAAAACGTGATTAGTTTCTCCATTGTAAGGAAGTTCACATATGCAAAATTATTTTACCGATCAAAAAATAATTTTTTTTACTTATCTTCATTAAGGGTATGGAAAGCTGCTGAAGTGTGTACAAATGTATTGGAAGGACATAGTGATGGAGTTGCTTTCTTTTGGTGTCATCAAATCAAAAGGTATAAGATACAGGATTGATTATCTCAAAAGTGCTTCTTCCTTACTTGAAACTTCTATACTAAATGTTGCACCAGAATCGGACCTCTCTGGTCTGAATTTGTTTTATGACTTCTAATGTCTGAAGTGATGTAATAATATTATACATTTTTTTTTTCATCCTACTTGGTCTCTGAAGTGGCCTTTTCATGCACTATTTGTTTGCCGATTGATGCTTCTTTCCGATGGTCAATGTTTCAGTAGCCACTTCTTTGTCTGATCAATTTTTATGTTGTTCTATACATACAGGTGCTGAAGGTGTTACTGTGGCCACTGCTTCCAAAGATCACACCCTGATGCTGTGGAAGGTAACTGGATAAAAATAACTACAATTGCAAGTTTGATTAATTTCCTGACTAATTTATATTTTCCCTTTACCTGTCACAGTTTGATACGGAGGAGCCAATAAAAAATCCTATCAAAATAAGGGCATTCAAAATTTTGTGTGGGCATAGAGGATCTGAACAATGTGTTGCGGTACAGAATTCTGGAGACCATGGTCTAGTCTATTTCCTTTTTCCTGTTATATTTGTTGATAATTATGTTTTCAAGATGAGGTTTGTTCAGGTTAATTTGTAATCAAGATTTTCATACATAACTTTTTTATGATATATTTACTTGTTACTTGATATGACCGTTCTAAATTTTTTGATATATTAATGAATTAAAAGTGTTTCACATCATGACACTAATGATTTAGAAGCCAAAAGATTAAGACACTTTTCTCTTTTGTAAACAAATTATTTGTGTTTTTCAGTAGTACCAACATTGTTTCTAGCACTTTTCAACGGTTCCATGTTTTCACATCTAAGTACACTTTTCTACGGTTTGTATGCACAGTTATCACAGGTGTTCCTTTATGTTAACTATAGTAGGTGCTTTCAACTATTCTCATTTTACAAAGATGTTCCATGATCAAACACATGCTTATATTGATCACATTGTGATATAAACCATTTCATTCATGCTTATATCAAGGCTAGGACTAATACCTGAACTAAGAAAATTCAACTTCTGAGGTTGATCATTTTACAAATGCTTCTCATCACATGTAGTGATCAAATGCATGCTTATAACTGATCACATTGTATATGACCAAATGGTAATCTTCTTATATTGATGCTTATGAACAAGTGCTAGGACTAATACCTGAACTAAGAAAATTCATGCCAGTAACGGTAATAAACTAGGACTCACATGAATTCAGTCCGGATTTGAATCCAGATTGGATTCAAAAACGGGTGAAAGACTGAACTCAAATTTGGTATGGGACCCACATAAAATTCAAGTTGGAATTTCAATCCTCACTTAAAACTCATGTACCAAACATCTTTTTTTGGTGTGAGACCCAGTGATTTTGTATTTGAATCACAGAATCCAGATTTGAATCTGGTGTACCAAACACGCACTACTTCTCTCTTAAGCTGTTCGCTCTCTCTCTCTCTGTGAAGCTGGTTCGACACTACCCATATAATCTAATGTGATTTTGCATCCATGGAAAAAAGATGAAGTTTTTATTTTGCTATCCATCTTATCTGTGGGATGTCAAAATACAAAGAGCATAAATGGGTTTTGCGGTTTTGGAGCATAACCATTTGAAGATATTTCGATTCAACATCAATACTGCAAAAAGATGGTTATTTGAGCTATTTCTCCTCCTCTTCACTCCAAAACTACAACGTTTTGACATTCTATTCCGAACCGGTCGAACCAGTCCGGTTTGCGGTTTTGTCGATTAAACCACTGGTTTTCGGTTTTTCTTACTTTTTGTGAATTTTCGGTTTTTAAAAAGAATCGGACCGGATTAGACTCTGATTCACGGTTGAACCAGCCGGTCTGATCCGATTTTTAAAACCATGCACTGCTTGAGATTTATTTATTTTAATCTTGAACTTCGTTAACAATAGAAGCTCATTAATGTTATCTACTAACATTAATACTACAATGAATTCTACACCTTCATTTCTTCTTGCACAATAAATTCTACGTGATTTAGCAAAACTACTGTTCTTCTTCTTCCATAATGAAGATATATATTTTTGTCTTGGAGTTCATTAATGATATAACAAGATATATATATATATATATATATTTTGGACCTCATTAATAATACATGTATTACTACAATGAATGTTACAACTTCATTTTTTTCTTCCACAATAAATGCCTTGAATAGTTAGTCATTTATGAAAAAATTAAAAATATTCAAATGAGACTTTTTGAAAAGTAGGTAACTAAAATTGAAAAATAAGATCTTCTTGCAAATGCTCTAATAATATAGGTAAGTTAAAAAAACTCTCTCTCTCTGACATGGAGTTGAGTTTGTTGACTAGTTGTTATCCGAACAGAAACATTGTTAGGTAAGGGCCCACAGGTGAAACTCCTTAAACGTAGATTGGTGCAGTGGAGCTACCCAATGACATTCCGCCACCTAAGCAAAATGTCTAGTTCCGAGTCAGCAAGCCAGGAATCCAAAAATTCCAGGAGCCATTCACCTTCCCCAAAAATGTCGTCTTCTTGTCTGTAAAAAACTAAAAATCCCAAAATTACGAAACCGATATTTCGTATTCGTAGAGCCTGCTACTCTACAACTAAAACTACTTTTCGGAAACCTCATTTTCTGACTCATGTATCATGTTTGCTCAATTATCTCCCTTTTATTCTTTTTCTATTTTCATGTTATATTCTTGATTTAGATCATGCCTTTCACTTATGTATTATATCTGATTCAATGGTTATAAGCTTGTCTATTTGTTTTCATTGCTTATTCATTTAAGCCAATACATATGCATGATAGATATGCCAATGTTATGAAATTAGATTTTTATATTTTTAAATATCATCAAACATATTTTTCATAAATGATCTTATAGTGAATGATTATAGATATGATCCAAGAAAAAAAATTAAGAAGTTATTTAATCACTTTGTATCAACTATGATTGAAAATCGACATGAGTTTTGTGATTTGGTGACACTACAAGGTGTCTTTTCATAAAGAAAATTAGTGTTTGAATCCCTCCTCAATTGTTGTAAGAAAGGAAAAAAAAGAAAAAAAAGATCGTGCAATAAAAGTTAATAGGAAGATATGGCTACATTGTACACATTTTTTTGACAAATTTACTACTAGACCAAATGTAATATACGCAAAACCATAAAAGTTCGATTTTTTCCTGATAACATGAAATTTTGACACATTAATTGATGAAGAAAATTAGCATTAACTGAAACTCTTGACTTTTATACCCTAGCCAATGACATAAGAATGCTTGAATATTTGGCAGAATTTGTTCCTACTCATGAGCTGGTAGGATATAAGTAGAATAAAATTTTATCATGTTATCAACATATAAACAAACTATCACCATTTTGGTATCTTTTTTTGGTTAGAAAGGGATTACGGTAACATTAAACACAAATCATATTATTACAATAAAAGTCAGCTTTATCAAAAGCCAACAAATTCTCCACCACAGGCAGTGGGTTAACAAAAACAATAGAAGAGAGTTCAAGATGTAGTCTTAGGTTGGCAAGTGCATCCGCACATTGGTTTATCTCCCTATACAAGTGCTTCACCAACTGACTCGTAAAGGCTTGCAGAAGGTTCCTGCAATCAGATGATAAAGGTTCCATCACTAAATTAGTGCAAGAAGTATTGTTAAGCATTAATACAATCATCTCAGCATCCACTTCAATACAAATGGAAGGAAAGCCCATGATTTTGGCGAGTACCAGACATTCTTTGAGAGCCCAAACCTCGGCCATAACGTTGGAATAGTTGCCCATGAATTTAGCAAATCCCTTAATCCATTCTGGTATCTATTTATATATAATATATGTAACTAAACCAAATCTAGAGAATCCTAATCATGAATAAATATACATCTCAAAGGAAAGAAGACACTGACCCTAACACGATTACAACTTCTTTTTTATTCTCATTTCTTTTGCAAAAGAATAATCCAATAAAGAAAAAGAAAAAGGAAAATAAGAAGAAGAAGAAGCCTGATTACAATCAAGAAATTGCAATTAAAATTGTTGAATATTACTGGATATGCAAATTTGGTTTTAAATGGAATTTAACAAGAACAAAATTTTGAAAGATAGAAAATATATCTAGCATTTAGAAACTAAAGGTAAAATTGAGAAAAATATAGGAATAGTAAAATTTTATGCCAAATTTTTATTTTACAAAAAAATTTTGTCAATTTTTTTTTTTTAAATGTATTATTATCAAATTAACTATTTCAGCTAAACACAAACCTCAAAGGCTTCCAGTTCGTGTCTCTCTGCCTCTCTCTCCCCACTTCAATCTTTTTTCTTTTCCTTCACTCCCTTCTCTTCCGTGATCTGCCACTCCATCCCAGGTCCACTGGAACTAAACCCGACCCGAATTGTTAAGGTGAATTCCAGATTTGCTTCTTCTTCAGGAAATGGGTACGGTTCCTAAATCAACACATTCTCTTGTTTTTATATTCAGAGCAAGGTTTCCATTTCATACTTGTTTTTATTCTACTACTAAAGAAAATGTGCAAACCCCAAATCAGTTCTTGCAATCTATGAGAGATCACTGCAAATCTCGAAGCTTTAGGAATCTTGATGATGCCTTACCCCTGTTTGATACAATGCTTCACATGCGCCCTTTGCCTTCCATTGTGGATTTTACTCAATTGTTGGGTGCGATTGCAAGAATGAAGCATTACTCGGTAGTCATTACTTGATTAGACAAATGGAATCAGTAGGAATCTCTCTCAATGATTATACTCTCACTGTTTTGATTAATTGCTTCTGCCACTTGAACCGGGTAGATTTTGGGTTCTCTGTCTTGGCGCGAATTTTGAAACTTGGTTATCAGCCAAACTGTATTACTCTAAGCACTCTTGTGAAGGGGCTCTGTCTGCAGGGTAACCTTGCTGGAAGCTGCGAGGTTGGTAGTTGAAATGGAGAAGAAAGGGTATAAACCTGATGTAATTACTTATGGAACCATGATCAACAGTTTGTGTAAGATAGGTGAGACTGATGCGGCTATTGAGTTGTTTAGGAAGTTAGAAAAGGGGAATTTTGAACTTGATGTGGTGCTTTACAGTACAATCATTGACAGTTTATGTAAGGATAGATTGGTAACTGAGGCTTTGAACATTTTATCTGAAATGATGAGTAAAGGCATTCAGCCAGATCTTGTCACTTACACGTCCTTAATCCAGGGTCTATGCAATTTTGGTCGGTGGAAGGAGGCCACTACTTTGTTTAAGGAGATGGAGCAAAGGAAGATCTTGCCAGATGTGCAAACCTTAAACATATTGGTGGACACACTTTGCAAAGAAGGGATGCTGACAGAGGCAAACGAAGTGTTTGATGTGATGATTCAAAAAGGCATTGAGCCTGACACAGTCACTTATAATTCTTTGATTGATGGTTACTGTATGCAAAACAAAATAGATGATGCAGTCAAAGCCTTTAATATGATGGTTGAGAGTGGTTGTTTACCTAATTTGTTTAGCTATAACATATTGATCAATGGATATTGCAAAAATAAGAGAATTGATGAGGCGATGCATCTCTTTCATGAAATGTCCAACAGGGGAATGATTCCTGATGTTGTGACTTACAGCACTCTAATAGGTGGCTTTTGCCGAGTGGAGAGACCCCGGGCTGCATTGGAGCTATTTTGTAAGATGGGAGCTCATGGCCAACATCCGGATCCCCTGACCTATGGTATCTTGTTAGATGCCTTTGTAAGAATAAACAAATTGTTGAGGCAATGGCATTGTTTCAAGTGATGGAAGACAGAAAGTTGGACTGTGATATTGTGATTTACAACATCTTGATTGACGGTTTGTGTAATGTTGGGAAGCTTACAGCTGCAAGAGAACTTTTTTACAGTTTACCTGCAAAAGGATTACAACCTAATGTTCGAACTTACACGATAATGATCAAAGGGCTATGCAGAGAGGGACTAATAGATGAAGCAAGTGAGCTGCTTGAGAAAATGGATGGGAATGGTTGTTCACCTGATGATCGCACATATAACACAATCATACAGGGGATTACTGCAACATAATGAGACATCAAAGGCCACCTGCCTCTACCGGACTCCGAACTCTCCAATACTCGTGCCACACGTGTCGCCTCCCTCGACGTCCTCGCGGCCTCTGCGTCTTCGTGAGCTATCTCTCTCACTTCAATATTTTTTTTAAAGCTCCGATTTCTCATTCGCTTCGTTATTTTGTTGAACTCTGTGTTTTTGTTTATAAAAAGCTAAAATAGTTCATCTCTAGAAACTTTTTATTTTTTTTTTTTTTTTTTTTTGGCCAATGGCATTTTGCTGACTAATCCTGTGTTTGGTTCAATGAGAAAATGTATAGCACAAGAAACTTTTTATTTTTAGTTTTTACATTGTCAATTATATATGCTTTATTATCTCACAGAAACTCAGAAACAAACAAAAAAAATATTTATTATTATTTTTTTTTTGCACATGAGAAAGAGCAAATATATATAGCGATGAGTTTTGCTTTATTTTACTTTTTAAGTCCATCATGTTTTGTAATTTTTTTTTGTTGCCAAATTACATTATCTAGGTTTGGTCAAATTTCAATTCAGTACTCTAAGTTTTAATTATTTCAATTTAGCCCACTAAATTTGGTTTGGTTTCAAAAACTTGTTAAAATAGGATCATTTCCCCGGGCAATTTTCAACGAAATCAAACTTAGAGGACTAAATTGAAATTTAACCAAATCTAGAGAATGTAATTTGTAATTTAACCCCTTTTTTTAATAAAGTAGTTAAGTAGTAATTTTTTGGTCTTTTTTTTTTGTTTGAATATTATGGTGCTAATTTGAATGCTACATTGCTTGCTTTTTGTTTTTTGTAAATTTTCCAGCTGATGATGGTAGTTGATTATGCGGGCTCGGTTTTTCCAATCATTTCTCATTCTCCGTGGAATGGTATTCATTTGGCTGATTTTGTAATGCCTTTCTTTCTATTCATTGCTGGGTTGTCTCTTGCACTTGTGTACAAGGTACTGATACAGTTCTCTACCAAGAAAATTTTACAATTTCCATATGTTTATCCATGTTAGAGATATTACAATTACTTTGCTTGCACTACAAGCAATGTTACAATAAGTTTGGGCCACTTGGGCCATATATAACAATCTTGATGCATGGGCTCTACTTGGTTTTTACAGTTCTTATTTGTTTTAGTGCATTTAGTGTTTAGTAATTAAGGGTTGCTTTCCATTTGCAATTGCAGAAAGTAACAAACAGAGTGGATGCTACATGGAAGGCATTGTTTAGGGCAGTGAAACTTTTTCTTCTAGGTGTTCTTTTACAAGGTAATAATCGTTGGTAATTTTTGTGTAAGCCCTTTTGTAACTCATGGTGTGGCATATTTGAACTTGCATTGCTTATTGGGCATGCTGAATCCTAAATGTGGGCATGTGGAGGGGCGTGAAATAATACGTTAAATTGTTGTTCTTTTGGAATATGATATGTGTTTTACATGACACAAAGCGGGGTTGAAAGATAAGGGTTGGAAACATCATTTAGTGGATCATATAGCAAAGATTGGTGGTTTTTGTGGCTGGAACTATTTTATGGTGCCATATTCACTGCTATGTACTTGTCTATCTTAATGATACTTTTGTTGGTGTACCATTGTTGGAAGCCAGGCATGATTTTGTTCTTGTTCTATTGACTATATTGATATCATTGGAGATGTAAACTACATTAGTTTTTTTTTTTGGGTTGTAAGAGTCATTTTCATTTCAGGTGGTTATCTGCATGGAGTGACTTCCTTGACATATGGTGTTGACATTGAAAAAATAAGGTGGATGGGCGTTTTGCAGGTGTGGTCTAGTTTCCTTGACATGTTTATTTTTTTCAAAAATTTTACTGCCAAATTAGTACCTAACATTTCAGCAAGTGGGGTGAAGCCATATGACACTAGCTTACCAGCATTTTTTATTCAATGAGTTTACTTTGACTTTTCACAAGGACAAGTGATCATCACATGGATAGGCCATATGACACTAGCTTACCAGCTGCTGGCTTAGGCAGAGTGATTGGGTTGTAGAATTAGTTGCAGAGAAACATCGTTTTATTTCATCTCCTTGTTCTAAACTCATTGTTATTTACTCCAGAGGATATCTATTGGATACATTGTTGCAGCTTTATGTGAGATATGGCTTCCATATAGGACATGGAGGGAAGTCGGTTTTTTCAAGGGTTTCTACTGGCATTGGTAAGGTCTTAATTTTTGGGATCATGTTACACACAAGAAGTTTCAAGGCTGTTTCAGATTCTTAGTAAAATTCATTTTAAAGATCATTTCCTCTTTCAATGTTCAGTAATCAGTCCTATTTTCTTGATACCAGCCTAGAATTTTTCCCCTCACTTTTATAGTTTGATAAGCTGGGCTTTGACAAATATTTAATCTAATTATCAAACCACTGAATCACCCTCCCAAGATTTAGGGAGAAGAAAGGGTGAATATATGTGCATAAGAGATAGCTCACTACTTGTGACTGCACATTTGCATTTACCGCATGACTTTTCATTACTTGTGCATGGATGGAGATGGGTTCCAACTGCAAGTAACCTTAACTCCAAAAAGTTGAATCACTCAAATTACTGTTTGCCCACTGTTTTTTATATATATAAGTACTGTTTGTCCACAATTAAGGTTATCTAGATTGCAAATCCACTGAAAATAGCATTTATTGAATATTTAGATCACTTGAGTTTTTTCAAAACACTCAGCTATTTTCTACCTCGTTTCGTGTATCATATCTATTAACACACAAGTTATTTTGATTTTTTGTTTCTACCTATGTTTTGCCAATTATATTTTTTTAATTGTAGGTGTGTTGCGTTTTCACTGTCAGCAATATACTTGTGGTTATCATATGCTTTATACGTACCAGATTGGCAATTCATGGTACCAACCTCAGCGTCTTCTTTGCCTTCATCAAATAATAGCTCTGTTTACTCGGTTAGAACACACTCAACAGTCAGCATAGTCCATTTCCTTCTTTTTTTATGGTTCAATTACTGTATTCTATTTGATGATATTGCTTTAAGTGTGGAATAGTGTGTGAAGTTCTAAGATGAAATTGGTGTCATTAATTTGTGTGTATGTGTCTGTTGATACAACGTGAAAGCAAAGGAAAGTTTACGACTAACCCTAACTATACCTTAAATCCATAAGGTTTGAGATTTGAAATACCAGATAGGAGAAGATTAAACAAACTGATGTTTTATTGATAAATGACTGGAATTTTCGTTCTAGAACTTAGGGACTTAGGGTTCAATTTAAGTGTTCTAGAAAACTTAATTTCCAAGTAATGACCCTCTTAAACTGATCCTAATTCATACATATCCATAAAAGAACTCTAGTTTGATTAGGATAAATAATGAAAGAAAAATAAAAAAAGGAAATAAAATCTTAAGCTTAAAAATTCCAAAAATTAAAAAAAATATGTGATGAAAACCCTCCAACAACGTCCTATGTGAGAGTATGTGTGTGTGTTTTTATTTTTTATTTTTAGTTCAACAAGTAAGCCAAGAATTATTATATAGTGTTTCAGGCTTTCAGCCCAACTAGTTTTTATATGCTTACGGTTACTTGTAAAAAATTTGTTGCTTGAATTTACCTAATCATGAGATTGGACATGTTCTGGGTTATTTTTTGTAGGTGAAATGTTCCGTGAGAGGTGATCTTGGACCTGCCTGCAATTCTGCTGGAATGATCGATCGTTACATTCTGGGCTTTGATCATCTGTATATGAAACCAGTTTACAGAAACCTGAAGGTATCTGCACGTTGAACTTAGTTATCGTTAGAATGCTTCCCCACATTATGGAACACGTCGATGACTAATTCAATTCCAATTTACAGGAGTGCAATATATCTGCCAAAGGCCAAGTTTCAGAGAGCTCACCTCCATGGTGTCACGCTCCTTTTGATCCTGAAGGTATCTTAAGGTGGTCAATTAAACCTTCTTCATTGTCGTACTTTCTTAGGTTCCTTTGAAATTTTGTTTGTTTCACTTCCAATTCACACCTAACCTGCTCAGTTCATCTGTCTTCATGTTTAGCAGATAGATTGTGTCCAGTGTTGGTTGATGCTGTCTTCTGTCATAGCTAACAGAAGTTCAGGATTTTTAATTCAAATAGTAGCTGGCAGAATAGGATAAACGAAGAATTGAACACATGCTTCATTTGAAGACTTTGATGTCAATGTTCTGATAACTTAAAGAATCCCCTTCTATCAAAAGACTCAATTACTCATTCATATTGAAAAGAATGGATCCAATTAATTATTTTATTCAGAATACCATCTCCCAGGTCTTTAACGAATGTTTAGTCAAATGATGAATTGTTTGGGTGACTCATTTACTTAAGATAAACTAACCAACATGTTCAGTTGAAATGGAGCCTTGGAGGAAGAGGTCATCCTAGGATTAATAACTGCTCTTTTCATTGTCCATCTTTCAACTGATATAAATTTATAAACATTGTTACATGTTTGCAGCTCCTTAACAGCAGCTGCGACTTGCATTATTGGACTTCAATATGGACATATTCTTGCTCACTTACAGGTGAGATATTTAGGCAATCTGATGATGCCTTTCTTTTTAAGCTGTATGTGCCATATCCTCTATGTGTGCAAAGATGCAGTATCCTTTGGGACATAGAACATGAATTTAGTGGTGGAACTCATTATTACTTAAAAGATCATATACTGTTGAGATTAATATAAATATTAAAAAGATTACACAATGCATCTTACCCTTAGTCTCTTCTTTATATGTCTAAAACAGTATTGTTAGAAATTTTTCACTGTGTGACCACATTGGTCAAATTTCAGGAACTTCCAACTTTTCTTTGGTCTTTGGCTGTTGAGTAGATCTGATATTATACATATGATTTTCAGGACCACAAAGGGCGCCTAAATAACTGGTCCCTGTTTTCAATTTCATCGGTTGTCCTCGGACTGTTCCTTGCATTCATAGGTATGCACTTGAATGGCTAATAATTTTTGCGTAAACATCAGCCAGTACTACATGTAAGGTACTAAGCTGAGATTGATTTGAGCAACCTCTTCATTTTCTTTTAGAAATTCTATATTTGGGGATTTGTTTTCTGTTTAGGTATGCTTTGATATATCATTATACTGAAATTTATTTTTTGTGTCAGGCATCCCTGTAAATAAATCTCTGTATACAGTCAGTTATATGCTGATTACTTCTGCATCTGCGGGGATCACATTTTGTGCATTTTATTTGTTGGTGAGTTCTCATACCAACCCTTGCTCTTTGAAGGGTAACTATTTATAGACAAATTCAAAATTTTGATGTTGAACTTTAAAACAATTGCTTCCTTTCGAATTGTCCTTCCTAGAGAGAGAATTTTGATGGGTATTGACTGCAAAGTTCATGTCAGGAGATGTATAGAAGTATTTATTTTTGTCCTCTATGAACATTCATTTTGGTCTCATTCCTTTAAATGGTTCTCAATTTACCAAGCTCTCCGTTCCACTTGAGATTTTGACACCAAAACAGGATAAACATATTCTGTATCTAAGGTTCGGAAGTTCCTTCCAGGTCTTCATTTCTAGCATATGTACCTAATCAAGGACTTAAAATTTTATTGTAAGTACAATCTGATCTGTAGAGAAGGCATAAGCTTAGACATGAAAGATCAATGACTTGATCATTTACTTGCACAGTTTGTAATTTTATCTTAGACGATACTATTATCAGTATATTACTTTGAAATTGTTCCATGATCCCTGTCAACATTTGCTTCTTGGCATTCATGTAGATGTGCCCAGTTCATTACTTAGATTCTGAACCTTGCAAATGTTCATTATAAGACCCTAATATTTACAAACATTCTTTCCTGCCTTATTCTGCAGGTAGATGTTTATGGTTACAGACGCCTGACATCTGTGTTGGAGTGGATGGGATTGCATTCTCTAAGCATCTTTGTTCTAATAACTTCTAACTTGGCTGTCATTGCAATTCAAGGATTCTACTTGACTGCTCCTCAAAATAACATTGTCAGTATTTAAACTAGGCAACAATTTTTTTCTGGAGCCCATTTTTACTCATTGAAGTTCACAACCAGTAACACCATTCTTATATTGCTGCACTTTTCTTGTTTTCCAGGTTCACTGGATTATAACACGTTTTGTGCATGCATGACATGGTAATTGAGTTCCTGAGTATTGGTTAAGCCCCTTGGATCTCCATCCTTGATCAGATATTAAGATATATACCTTAATTTCCATTCTTTACTTTAATCTTCATTATGCTTAAAATCTTTTTTTCTTGATTTCCAGTTGTATGGTTTCTAGCATGGAGGTTGGAAAGAAGAGAGTTCTCAATAACCAACCCTTGTTGTAGACAGCTGTGATTCTCAAAATTGAGGCTAACTTCTGATTCTTTTTATAAATCCAGAAATTGTTAATCATTAGAGAACTACCACGTTGTATAGTTAACTCTTCAAATGTACAAGAAATCTTTGGAGTCTTGGTTTATGGTGCATCAGTAAACTTCTGAATGTACATATGATTTTGAGACATCTGCTGGATTGTTCATAGAAGTAGGATCTGATATATGACATTTTGAAAGTAAAACCTGGTGGTAGCATGTCACCTTTTTATTTCCAAGTACAACAGGACAATGTCCAAGTGGGAGATTTGAAATTGAATTAAGGTGATCTTTCGAGTTACCTATATAATTTTGTGATCTTGAGGGAGGTACCTAAAAGGAAAATTAATTATTCCACAAGCTACATCTAATGAAGCCAAAGTGTGGAGTGTAAAGGCAAATTGGAAGTAACTAATTAGCTACTTCCAATTAGGCATGCCAAATGGTTGTATGATATTGATTCTGGTAAACAATATAGGCATGCCAAATGGTTGTATCATGTATGGCAATGCTTAAGATTTTTCTCCATGCACCCTTCACATGGCTAAAGGCATAATAGGCAATTCAACCAGGGCATGGTGAGAGCATGTCTTGCATCATACTAAATTATTTTCCTTCAACAGAATAGCACACTTTTCACCAACCAATGAATAAAAGGAAGAAAATTTCCTACTTTCTAGTAAAGTAAAGGGGACAAAACCGTGTTGTGACCAGCATAATTATGCCAAGTCCCTTCAACCTCCTAACCCCAGAGGTGGCCATATGACCCTCTCTTTTTTTTCTTTTTTTTTTACTTGAAAGTGAAAGGAGACTAACTGACTAAGCCTCCAGGTGCCATCCCACAGAGGTACCACTTGAGCCAAAGGCTCGGTGTAGGCAGAAGTTGGTTCAATTGAAGTTCACCATGACACAAGGCTCTACTAATTGGCCCTTTTAATTTGATCACCAAAAATGAAACTTGTAAAAAAGACTAACAGAGCATAAACTTTTTTTTTCATCAAAAGCCACCCAAAGCAAGACAGTATTTGAAATTGGTGTGTATCCAGTGGGGCAAAGCATAAATTGGTGCAAAACAACATGAAAGGCACCCATTTTTCCAACATGAAAGGCATAAATAGAACTACTTTATTAAATAACCGGCCCTTTCATGAACTACTTTCTTCTTTATAATAAAGGCAGAACTACTTTATTCGCATGAACTTTTGAAAAAGAGTGCAAATTCTTACAAAATTTCAGCAAATCAACATTCAAAGCTCCCATTCCATTCATCTTCTTTTGGGTTAAGAGGAATGGCCGAGTCTGTTGTCTCTGGTGTGGTGGAAAGGATTGGTAACTTGCTCATACAAGAAGCAAACTTCTTGTCCGGGGTGAGTGACCAAGTTGAGCTGCTTCAAACTGAGCTCAAACTGATGCAATGTTTTTTAAAAGATGCAGATGCAAGGCAGGAGGAATCAGAGACTGTAAGGCAGTGGGTTTCTGAAATAAGAGAAGTTGCTTATGATGCAGATGATATCATTGGGACGTATGCCCAAACAGTTGCATCCAGGAAGGGAGGAGGCATAAAGAAGGTCCTCAAGAGGTATGCTTGCGTCTTGGATGAAGGAACTACAGTGCACAAGGTTGGATCAGAGATTGCAAAGATCATGACCAAAATTTCTAATTTGACAACTAGGTTACAAACCTACGGCATAAGAGCGTCATTAATAGAAGGAAGTGGGCCAAGTGCTTTGAATGAGAGGCAACGAGAGCAACGGCAAACTTATTCTCATCTTGAACATGACGTTGTTGGGCTTGGCGATGATCTGAATAAATTGATGGCGTTTTTGCTGAAAAAAGAGGAAGGCAATAGAGTTGCTTCCATATGTGGTATGGGTGGTTTGGGTAAGACCACTCTTGCTAAGATGGTTTATAACCACGACAAAGTCAAGCAGCACTTTGACTGCCGTGCTTGGGTATTTATCTCTCAACAATGTCAAAGAAGAAATGTTTGGGAAGGAATTCTGTTTAGCCTTCTCTCTCCATCTGAAAAGGAAAGGGATGGAATTCGAAAGAAGAGAGATGAAGAGATCGTTGACCAACTTTTTCAAGTTCTGAAGGAGAAAAAGTGTTTGGTGATTCTGGATGATATTTGGAATGCTGAGCATTGGGACATTCTATGTAAAGCCTTCCCAGTGAAGGATACTACTGGCAGCAAAATATTGCTTACCACTCGTAATAGAGATGTGGCTTTGCATGCAGATCCCAGAGGTTTCCTTCACAATCTGCAGTTTTTAAATGATCAAAAAAGCTGGGAATTGCTTGAGAAGATAGCAATATCTTGGAGAGAAGGTACAATTAATATCTACTTTACTCTCTTAATTTTTCTTTTTTGGTAATTAATTTGAAGAAAATGAACAGTAAACGAAGGTATTATAAATTTACAACTTACAAGCATAAAACATATTTACTGTGAAATGACAACTATTCCCGTGTAAAACACAATTAATTAATAAAAACAATTTAAAAGACAAAATTAATAATAACTTTTAAATAATAAATTTATCTAGATCTGAATTTTTATTTGTTAGATATTAGAGGAAAAGATAAATATCACTATATGTGTAAATGTGTCTAACTATTGGTTGTGGTGAGCTTAATTTTATTTTAAAATAGAAGGTATGGTTTTTTCAAGGTATAACTTTACTTTTATTATAATAAACAAAATAAAATGATGAAAATAGGCCAATCCAAACACACACGCTTACAAATATACGGATTGGTGAATGTGAATGTACAAACTTAATCCAAAATTTTCAACCAAATGTTACCTCACGGAAAAAAGAAGGTATTATTTCAATATGTTTTGGTATAGTTAACTAACATTTCATGACACAAAAAGATAAAAGTTCAATATGAATAATAAAATATATATTTCTCTTAATTTTTTGACCAAGCGTGCTTTAAATGCTAGTTATATAATTCTATATTATCTAAAATCATTTTGTCCAAAAAATATTTTTATCAATAGATGAATTCATGCATATAGAGTCATAGACTCTTTTTTTTTTTTTGAATTAATGATAGAAATACACATGCACACACTATATTAATTTTGTATAAGTGGGGATCGAACCCACGACCTTTAGGGATGGGGATCAAGAGAAGGGGGCTGCACCACTAGGCCAAATGCCTCGTGGGCATAGAGTCATAGACTCGTTAAAACTGATTATACAAACTTTAATTTGAATATACTATGTTTGACATTAATATATCCACTCAATTGTGACTTCATAGATTTATAAAAGCGGAAAATTCTATGGTTAAAAGGTATAAATCAAGAATGAACACTTTTAGAGGGTCATGGCCTCTCCAGGTCTCATTATACGTACGTAAGCTTATTACCGTAGGACTAAAAAAGAAAAGGGTTTAAACAAGTCTTGCCACACCAAAAATTTCACATAAAATTTAACTCTCACATAGAGTTGTCACTCGCCTACACACACAAAATAACAAATTCGTGGGGGGTGGGGGAGTGTATGAAAATATTTTTGAAATTTTCGATGTCTGTAGATTTATTGTGATACAATTAACAAATGACCAAAACTAGATTTCACATTTAAATTTGTTGGATATATATATATATATTATTTGTGAGTTTTAAACAAACATTAACAGAAAATGTAAATTTTGTTACTGCATAATTTAAATAAAAGTAACAAATAGACTTATAGATTAGACGAAAACAGATTGGAAAAATGTATTTGATCAAGGCTAGTGTTTGATACTATATCCTTAAAGACATTTATATCCTTAAGACATATTTTGACTCTCACAATGGTTCTTATTGTTGGGAAATTTAGACTCTGACTTGATTAATTTTAACCAATTAAACCCAAATTGAATTAATTAATTAATTATGGATTCAAAATTTGTTTGTCCTTAAAGTTAGTCAAACCCATTTCTTCACAAAACTAGCACTACACCAGTTAATGATAATTCTAGAAATTGACACTCGTATTAGTTAGTTAGTACAAAAAACTTGGATAGTTTAAAATATAGCCAAAGAATGAAAAGAACTAGTAATTCAGAAGGAAAAAAAAAAAAAAAAACAACTTTTGAATTAAGTGTAGTTGCATTTGGTTTTTTGATTGAGTAGTTGCATTTGTTGTTGTTCAAGAAGAAATTATATTATTTTGTTTGTTGTTGGCTTTGCAGACTTTATAATCAAAACTAATATGGAATGGTTGGAGAATGAAATGTTAAAATATTGTGGGGGTTTACCGTTGGCCATAACTGTACTTGGAGGTCTTTTAGCGGCAAAGCATACACAGGAAGAATGGGACGATGTGCATAGACATGTGAAATCATACCTTAATGTACAAGAAGGCTTACAATTTAACAAGGACAAGGTGTTAGCTTTAAGTTATAATGAGTTACCTTGCCACTTGAAACCATGCTTTTTATATTTAGGCCATTTCCCAGAGGATTTTGAGATATCAACAAAGGAATTGGTTCGAATGTGGATGGCAGAAGGTTTTATACAAAAAATTCAGCATGAAAGAGGTAGAGAGGATACAATGGAGGATGTTGGAGAACGATATTTACAGGAGCTAGTGCAGAGGTGCATGGTTCTGGTGGGGAAAATCAGCTCACTTGGAAGGATCAAAACTTGTCGAATCCATGATCTTATGCGAGACTTTTGCGTATCAAAAGCCCAAGCGGAAAATTTTCTCCAAATCACCAATATTCGTTCCATGGAAGAGAGTGAAGCGCATATTGGTAAAATTCGAAGACTTGCTATCAATGTAGAATCAGATGATGATTACCTCAAGGTGAAGGGGATTAAATTCAATGAATATCCTTACCTCAGGTCTCTTCTCTACTTTGGGCGGCTTGATTTGTCATTTAAAGAATCTCGTTTCAAGAACTTCAAGTTGCTTAGAGTCTTAAATCTTGGAAATACAAAACCTTATAAAGAAGAATTACCAATAGAAGAAGAATTACCAAAAGACATTGGATGTCTCATCCACTTGAGATTTTTATCTCTGAAAGGTAGCCATGTAAATAACGTGCCATCATCCATGGGCAACTTGAGGTGTTTGCAGACATTAGATTTGCGGTACTTGAATTTCGGAGTAAGAGTGCCAAATGTGTTTAAGAAGATGGAACAGTTGAGGCATCTATATCTACCTAAAAATTATAAGGTATATGAGAAGTTGGAACTGGGTAATCTTTGTTATTTGCAAACACTAGTGCATGTTTTGCCTAAAAAGATCCGACTGCCCATAAGTTTCACATTCAACCGTCTTCGGGTTCTTAAGGTGGGGTCTATTTATGATTATGCCCAGATATAATAGAAACACTTAACGTGAGGTCTTATAATAGAACAAGCCCATGAGGAAATAATACAAATTGTATCAAGCTGTCCTCATATATATAAGCTCCGACTATCCAGTAATATAAAGAAGCTTCCAGAAGTCCACCAATTCTCTTCAAATCTTGCCAAGTTGACCATAGAGGGGACTAAACTTGAGGAAGACCCAATGGCAACATTAGAGAAGTTGCCCAACTTAAAAATCCTCCTTCTTGACTGGGCCTACCTAGGGAAGAATATGGTTTGTTCTGAAAGAGGATTTCCTCAGCTTCAATCTCTTGTCCTTTCTCAATTGTCTGATTTAGAGGAGTGGAGGGTGGAGGAAGGAGCCATGCCCAGTCTCTGCCGTTTGCAAATTGTAAGATGCAGTTTTTTTACTATGATTCCAGATGGATTGAGGTTCGTCACAACCCTCCAGGAATTGGAGATCAAAGACATGCCATGGACATTCAAATATAGGGTTGACAAAGGTGGAGAGGATTTCTGCAAAGTCCAACACGTGCCTTCCCTTGTATTTCAAAACTGTAACGATATCATCTTGAATAGCTAACAAGGTATAGTAGCGCTGAATTTTTCTTGCGCTTGCGTATAGAATGAAGGTAATTCTTCATTTGATTAGAATTAACCCAAAATCTATCTGCCCATTATATTACTAGCAATTTCAATTCTTTTCCACTTCATCTTGTGGTGGACTCTTCATTTTTGCCACTCATATTCATAAATTAAGCAATGAGTTTTTATTAACAGTTTCTTCTTCTTCTTCTTCTTGGGGGTCTTTCTACTTTTTATTTTCATTTCTACAGCATAAATATATTGGTTCATGGCTTAAATATAGATTTAAATCATTTTAGTTGGGGCTCTCCCTCATCATTCTCCTTTTTTTTTTACTGTGACAGGGAAGGGAAATTAATCATCAATAGCTAACAAGGTATAGTAGTAGCATTGAATTCTTCTTGCACTTGCATATTTCAAATTTTTTTATGGCAACTCCATTGCTTCTTTTCTTTCAAATCTCTCTCTTTCTCTCTCTTAAATTAATTCAATTTTCCCTAATAATCTTTAGCAAATATATGTTACTTTCTTTTCGCATCTCTTAATTAAGGGTAATTCCCATTATATTACTAGCAAATTCTTTTCCGCTTCATCTTGTCGTGGACTCTTATATTAATAGATTAAGCAATGAGTTTTTATGAACTGTTTCTTCTTTCTTTTTCTCCCCTTTTTTGGGGTCTTTCTACTGCATAACTATATTGGTTGATGGGTCTTATATTAAAAAATTAAGCAATGTTATTTTAATGAGTTCATTTCTACATCATATTTCCTTTTAATTTATTTTTAATGTTTTGGGCTAAACCAGTTTAGTTGGTTCTCTCCCTCTTCATTTTTTTTGGGCAGGTGAAAATCATCAATGGTGCAAAATTTTCTACTCTGCTTCGACTCATAAAAAATCAACAAAATATTCTCATTGCTCTGTAACCTGGTACGGATTGCTGTCAGTTATACAATTTGAAGGATTTGATTGCAAAGACTCATTAAAGAGTTGTTTGTTTGGTGATGGTACTCTATGTTGTACTATTCTGTTGGGTGGTTTGTTGTCAATGTAGTGTGTTTCTTTTAGTGTTGCCTTGCTATGATTGCACTATTTGTTCTTGTGTTTTGTTGAATATAAGAAACGAATGTATCTTTGGAAGAGGAAAATTTTTCTTCATTTAATGTGGTATTCTCATATTGCTCTAACTAAGTTATGTTTATCTCACTCTACTTTACATGTATGTAGTTTATAGTGAAGCTAGCTAGTATATCCTTGTGTTAAGAAGTTGCAGCAGATCTTACTGAGCTGGGCGTATCATCAATAATATCACATCTAACAATTAGGATAAAAACTGTTGTAATATGTTCTTATTAATTTTTTTTTTTTTTTAACTTGATATTAACATTTAAGTTTTAATTCCAGGCCTAGATCCTTTTTCTTTTCTTTTAAATTCATGTAATATTTGTGAATAGGAAATTCAAGTAACTTCCTGACTTCATATATTGTTCTTTTTTTAAAAAAATTTATGTTGCATTCAATTTTCAGAAGATAGCATATTTTATCGGAAGGCAAGTCCTGAACTGTTTTAGAATACTTTAATTGTTTGGACTCGTTCCTCCATGCTTGTTTTATTTTTTATTTTTTTTATTAAAGAATTAATCCCATCTTACATAGACCACAAATGTGTTCTTTTTTCACCATATCCACTGACACGGATCCTTCATGCTTCACTTGAATGATGAGTGCAAGTGGAATCTATACTTAGGTAGCAAAATAATAAAGTTCTCTCTTGGAAGTTGTAATAATATGTAGCTTGTAAATTTGCAAAGCAGACTTCTAATCCTAAATTTCTAGGTCCTCTTCCTTTTTCTTCTATTCCTCTATGCATGTTAATCTTGTCTATTTTCATGATAGTTGTTTAGAGAAGGAAAGGAAATAGAAAAAATAATGGTGTCCTCTCAGGGTTATCTCATGTAGAAAATGAATTAGCAATAGCATGGATGAAATCGCTCCTTTTCAATCTTAATCCAGCTACTGAAACACTAGTTATGAGAAATTGAGAAATAAACAATTATGCAGTAAAATAGTTCTAGTTAAATAGAATGTTAGGTGAACCTGATCTGTAAAATGCAACCTGTTAACTAGAACCCAGAGTTGAGGGTAATCTAGGTGATCATTTTGTGCTTGTGATTAGTTAGTATGCTAGCTGTATGTAACAATCATATTTAGTGTGCAACTTGCCACATATCAAAATTATTCGCATCAGCTAGGCTTCAACAAGCATGTTCTCTCCTGCTTCACTTGAGAACCATGTACTAGCTAGCCCTGCTGTGTTTCATTTACAACTATTAGGCACTATGCATATGCTGCCTTGTTTCATTGTCATGTGTTACCCTTTGAAAGTGGACCATGTACTGTGCAAAGATACTCCAATATGTGTAGTCTGTCTAGTGACCTTTACACTATTAAACGTAAAGACCACAGACTAGTTCAAATTAAAGGAATGACAGAATAGAGGGAAACTGAACATTTTCTCTAGATGTTAAAAACTTGCCAAATTACATTGAGGGGGGTACACTTTACCCACAAATATTTCAAGTCTTCATCTTTATGCAGTGTCTTTTAGACAGAATCATTTAGGTAGCTTCGATGTTTCATGACTTAGGACATGTAGTTGTTTAATAAACTAATTTTACCAGCCAAATCACCAAGCAAGCAACTCTGATTGCCCATGCTAGTAAGAAATTCTGAATTCCCAATCCACATAATTCTGTATCACCAAGTGAAGAAGACATGAGAACTCACAATGGCTAACATTCAACTTATGATACATTTTATGCAGCTAAAGAAGTGATTGCTTGTCACCATTTTAACATTCATTTACTGTAAGAGTTAGCATCTTCCTCATATATGACTGAATGAGGACTATATCTACAGTAAAACACCTAGTGTATTGAGTGTCCATATCATTATCACAGCCAATGATAATGATTATAAGTTCTATTCATAAAAATTTTACACCTTCATAGAGGAAAAATATACAATTGGATTTCATGGTTCATCTATAATCCCTTGACATTGAAGATTCATCTATAAGTCTCTTCTAAAATACTTGATTTTTATCATTCATACTTCAACTAAAGTATTAAACATGCAGTATTTATCTTTGCAAAATCTAAGTTGTTCCTATAAAATGTTTTCTCGAAATTATATACTTCAATTTTCATCTAGAGTTGAGATATAGGCAGGACATATGCTTTTAATTACTTTTTGCAGCCTGAAATATCTTCCTTTTGCCACGTGTCAAGCCTCCTTATGAATGGCTTTCTGCTGAGAGGAATTTGTGTTTCCATTTACTGAAAATGATTGAGATTGACATTGCTTCAATTTCACTTGCTGTTGATTGGTTACTGGCTTCAGCTTCAGATCAACCAGAAACTGTTTTTATTTTTTTTAACCCTGCTCATGTTGCTGCTGCAACAAAGATTAACTAGATGTGCCTGAGAAAACATTTGGGCTGTGAATTAAGAGAATTTCAAAGTGGAGTAAAGAAATGAGGCCCTCATACTATTGTGATTTGTGGGAATTTCAGCCATTGCATATGTATGACAAAAGTTAGAAAATTTTCTGGTGTGAGAGTAGTATCAAATGATAATTCATCTTTTCCATTTTTTGTAGTAATTAATGAGACTGCTGGTGTTACCAGAGAAAAAGATCTTTCATGCTTTTTTTTGTTTTTTCAGTATACCTATAGTTGATGTTATTGGCAAGCGTTGTGTTGATAACAATAAGGGAGTTTCATTTCTGTTCAAAACTTTGACAGATAGACACACTGAGCGTTTATAACTTGGAGAGAAATACACTAGTTGTACTTTAACCTCGGTGATCACTTTTTCCTCCAAAGGATTGTATAAGTTCCTATGCCTCTCTTTTTAATGGGAGGTGTGCTATATTTTTTTAAATCTTATGACAGTTGTTGTACGGAATTTAATTATTTTTCCACTTCCAACAGTTTGTCATATTTCTGTATAATCCAATTATTAAAAATCTCAAATTGACTGCATTATTTATTCATTTATTAAAATATCACATTTCTCCATTATAAGTTTACATCCCCAAATTCTTGAAATTGTAGGAGCAGTCATGTTTATTATTAATGTCCTAAGAGGTTATTGGGGTCTTCTATATTCATTTGCATCTATCTTTGTCGGCGACCAAAAACCTGACAGGACTCCTTGCTCCTAGACTTCTCTTGTTTGACAGGACTCCCTGCCAGTTGTATGTGTTTTGCTTATGCTTCCTTTAATTTTAAATGCATGTGAAAAGTGTTAATCCACAAAGTTGTAAGCATATTTACTGCATGAACGTCTCCTTTTTGGAGTCAACTAAAGACTATAGAGCCTCCCTCAACAGATAACCAATAAATTCTTCATGTTTCTTTTTTCACACTGAATGATGGGACTCCAAAGAAAAGGAACTATATATGACAGTCACCCTGGCTAGCAACATATATCAACTCCAGGCCTAAATGTCCAAATCATTCTTTATCTCCTAAGGATATATTACTCTTTCCTCCTTGTATCTTCATTCTTTGTCTCTTACTGTCTAGAAGATCAAAACTTGCCAGGTCTCTGGGATGGTTACCCTTTACCTGCAAATACTGCAAGTCAATGCAATGTCTTGGTGCCAGAATTATTTAGGTTGTTTCGGTGTTTTATGTCTTAAGACATGCAGATGTCCGCTAAACTGAGGCTAGCAGCTTTGGCTATAATAATGCCCTTGCTAGTAAGAATTCCAAATCCCCAATCCAGAGTCTTTTCTCGTTTAAGAAGAAATTAGATGTCAAAATGGCTAACATTCAAATTATAATGCATTTATACAGCTAAAAAAGTGATTACTGTGACTGATTTAACATTTATTTATACTAAGGAGTATCGACCAAGTATATTCCTCAATGCTCATAAACTACCGAACAGGGGACTGTATCAACAGTAAAACAGCTAGTGTACTCAAGCGTCCATATCCTTATCACAATATTGAACATGATTATAAATTTTATATTTAAGAAATTAAAACCTTCAGAGGAAAAATAATACAATGGGATGAGATGGTTCATCATGGATCCCTTGATTTGAAGATTCATCTATGATTCCCTTCAAATGATTGTATCATTCAAACTTCAACTAAAATGTTAAACACCTAATATTTATCTTTGCAAAATCTATCTTTGAATTATATACTTCAATTTTGCATCTACAGTTGAATTAAAGGCAGGACATAGACTTCTGTTGAGAGGAATTTGAATTTGAATTTACTGAAATAGATTCTAGTTTAATTGGCATTGCTTCAATTTCACTTGCTGTGGATTGGTTATTGGCTTCAGCTTCAGATTGACCGGAAACCATTATTTGTTTACCCTCCTCATGCTGTTGCTATGACAACGATGAACTGGATGAGTCTGAGAATACATTTGAGTTGTGAAGCAATAGAATTCCAAGTGGGGGTAAAAATGAGGTCCTCATACTATCGTAATTAGTAGGGACATGTTAGCCATTGTAAGTTCAAAAAATTTCAGGTGAGAGTAGTATCAAATGATAATTCATCTTTTCCAATAGTGGCAGTGATTAGTGAGTGTTACTAGAGCTAAAGATCATTCACGCCCTGACGTAGGACAAACAAGATAATAGGGCAAACAGAGTAACACCACTAGGAGTCAGCACCTAGGGTTGGCTGGAGTCGGCACCAAGCCGTAAAAATTACCTCAATAATATTATAAAAATAAGCTGTCTAACAACTGAGCACAAAAGTTTTTTAAATAAGATAAAACACAATAAAACCCTAATGAAACCCTAAATATTAATTAGTGGGCTTTAGTGGCCCTAAGCCCAATAATTAATAAATTACAACCATAAGGCCACTGGTTGGGCCGTCTTCTTTTTTAATCTGCGCTTATATGTCTGCTTGTATCTTGTGTCCGCACCAATTCCCTCGGGGTGGGAAGAACTCGACCCCGTCGAGTGTAAGGATGGGTAGCTCTGGTAGTACTCAAGAAGGTCTGGATCCAGCTGCTGCAGCTCATCACGAGTAATTCATGTGCAATCAGAGGTGGGGCGTCCATGCCAACGAACCAAGAAATGCTGAACTCCGCCATCCCTGGTAGAAACAATCTATTCATCCAAAATAGCATCAATATGTTCTTTACATGCATATGGTAAATTAAGGGGGGCAGGAATGGGGAGGGGAATGTCAATAGGGTCAGGCAAAGGGTCATTGAAGGGGGTATCAGGGATAACTTATGTACCTTTAAAAGCAACCAAATCCTGCAAATAGGGTCAGCACCTACCGCTCTAGCTAATCTATTTATGCATGTTCACTACTTATCTTTGCAGAGTCATTCTTTTGCTCTCGGGTTGTCCCGTTAGAAAAGAAAAGTAAATTTTAAACCAATACCTACTAGATTATAATTTGCTCTCATTATATGGGAGAGCATTTTTAATCTCACTCCTGATGATTATGACATTTACTCTAGATTTTCTTCTCGTTATTAATATTAATCATGCACTTTCCTCAACTTGTGATCCAATTCATGAACACAAATTAGAATGGTTGGGTGCCTTTTATGGCACTAATCTTTGCTTAAGGATTAATAACTGCTCTTTTCATTGTCCATCTTTCAACTGATTAATTTATAAACATCGTTACATGTTTGCAGCTCCTTAACAGCGGCTGCGACTTGCATTATTGGACTTCAATATGGACATATTCTTGCTCACTTACAGGTGAGATATTTAGGCAATCTTGATGGCATTGCCTTTCTTTTTAACTGTATGTGCCATATCCTCTATGTGTGCAAGGATGCAGTATCCTGTTGGGACATAGAACATAAATGTAGTGGTGGAACTCATTATTACTTAAAAGATCATATACTGTTGAGATTAATATAAATATTAAAAAGATTACACTATGCATCTTACCCTTGGTCACTTCTTTATTAAGTCTAAAACAGTATTGTTAGAAATTTTTCACTGTGTTGTCTATCACTTTGATCAAATTTCAGGAACTTCCAACTTTTCTTTGGTCTTTGGTTGCTGAGTAGATCTGATATAATACATATAATTTTCAGGACCACAAAGAGCGCCTAAATAACTGGTCCCTGTTTTCAATTTCATTGGTTGTCCTCGGACTGTTCCTTGCATTCATAGGTATGCACTTGAATGGCTAATAATTTTTGCTTAAACATCAGCCAGTACTACATGTAAGGTACTAAGCTGAGATTGATTTGAGCAACCTCTTCATTTTCTTTTAGAAATTCTATATTTGGGGATTTGTTTTCTGTTTAGGTATGCTTTGATATACCATTATACTGAAAAAAAATTTTGTGTCAGGCATCCCTGTAAACAAATCTCTGTATACTGTCAGTTATATGCTGGTTACTTCTGCATCTGCGGGGATCACATTTTGTGCATTTTATTTGTTGGTGAGTTCTCAACCCAACCCTTGCTCTTTGAAGGGTAACTATCTGTAGACACATTCAAAATTCTGATGTTGAACTTTAAAACAATTGCTTCCTTTCGAATTGTCCTTCCTAGAGAGAGAATTTTGATGGGTATTGACTGCAAAGTTCATGTCAGGAGTTGTATAGAAGTATTTAACTTTGTCCTCTATGAACGTTCATTTTGGTCCCATTCCTTTAAACGGTTCTCAATTTACCAAGCTCTCTCTTCCACTTGAGATATTGACACCAGGACAGGATAAACATATTCAGTATCTAAGGTTCGGAAGTCCCTTCCAGGTCTTCATTTCTAGCATATGTACCTAATCAAGGAATTAAAATTTTATTGTAAGTACAATCTGATCTGTAGAGAAGGCATAAGCGAAGAGATGAAAGATCAATGACTTGATCATATACTTGCACAGTTTGTAATTTTATCTTAGACGATACTATTATCAGTATACTACTTTGAAATTGTACCATGATCCCTGTCAAAATTTACTTCTTGTCATTCATGTAGATTTACCCAGTTCATTACTTAGATTCTGAACCTTGCAAATGTTCATTATAAAACCCTAATATTGACTAACATGCTTGCCTGCCTTATTCTGTAGGTAGACGTTTATGGTTACAGACGCCTGACATCTGTGTTGGAGTGGATGGGATTGCATTCTCTAAGCATCTTTGTTGTAATAACTTCTAACTTGGCTGTCATTGCAATCCAAGGATTCTACTTGACTGCTCCTCAAAATAACATTGTCAGTATTTAAACTAGGCAACAATTTTTTTCTGGAGCCCATTTATACTTATCGAAGTTCACAACCAGTAACACCATTCTTATATTGCTGCATTTTTCTTGTTTTCCAGGTTCACTGGATTATAACGCGTTTTGTGCATGCATGACATGGTGATCCAGTTCCTGAGTATTGGTTAAGCCCCTTGGATCTCCATCCTTGATCAGATATTAAGATATATACCTTAATTTCCATTCTTTACTTTAATCTTCATTATGCTTAAAATCTTTTTTTCTTGATTTCCAGTTGTATGGTTTCTAGCATGGAGGTTGGAAAGAAGAGAGTTCTCAATAACCAACCCTTGTTGTAGACGGCTGTGATTCTCAAAATTGAGGTTAACTTCTGATTCTTTTTATAAATCCTGAAATTGTTAAGTCATTAGAGAACTACCACGTTGTATAGTTAACTCTTCAAATGTACAAGAAATCTTTGGAGTCTTGGTTTATAGTTCATCAGTAAACTTCTGAATGTACATTTGATTTTGAGACATCTGCTGGATTGTTCATAGAAGTAGGATCTGATATATGACATTTTGAAAGGAAAACCTGGTGGCAGCATGTCACCTTTTTATTTCCAAGTACAACAGGACAATGTCCAATTAGGAGATTTTGAAATTGAATTAATGTGATCTTTTGAGTTACCTATATAATTTTTTGATCTTGAGGGAGGGACCTAAAAGGAAAATTAATTATTCCACAAGCTACATCTAATGAAGCCAAAGTGTGGAGTGTAAAGGCAAATTGGAAGTAACTAATTAGCTACTTCCAATTAGGCATGCCAAATGGTTGTATGATATTGATTCTGGTAAACAATATAGGCATGCCAAATGGTTGTATCATGTATGGCAAGGCTTAAGATTTTTCTCCATGCACCCTTCACATGGCTAAAGGCATAATAGGCAATTCAACCAGGGCATGGTAGAGCATGTCTTGCATCATACTCAATTATTTGCTTTGTAAATTGTTTCTTGGAAGTTCAATTGAATTTACCGGCTTCAGAAAATGACAAAATGTCTTATATCATTCTCTTTCCTATTTCATGAGAAGTTTGGCAGCTAACAATTCAAATCAGAAGCCAGAACAAAAACAGGTCTCTAAACCTTTATGTATTTTCCTTAAACAGAATAGCACACTTTTCACCAACCAATGAATAAAAGGAAGAAAATTTCCTACTTTCTAGTAAAGTAAAGGGTACAAAACCGTGTTGTCACCAGCATAATTGTGCCAAGTCCCTTCAACCTCCTAACCCCAGAGGTGGTCATATGACCCTCTTTTTTCTTTTTTTCTTTTCTTTTTTTTTTTCTTTTCTTTTTTTTGAACTTTTACTACTAGAAAGTGAAAGGGGGACTAACTGACTAAGCCTCCAGGTGCCCTCCCACAGAGGTACCACTTGAGCCAAAGGCTCGGTGTAGGCAGAAGTTGGTTCAATTGAAGTTCACCATGACACAAGGCTCTACTAATTGGCCCTTTTAATTTGATCACCAAAAATGAAACTTGTAAAAAAGACTAACAGAGCATAAACTTTTTTTTTTCATCAAAAGCCACCCAAAGCATGACAGTATTTGAAATTGGTGTGTATTCAATGGGGCAAAGCATAAATTGGTGCAAAACAACATGAAAGGCACCCATAAAATTGTGATTAATTTCCACAAAAAGAAAATAATTATTAATAAGTATAGGACTGGCTTGACTATTGTAGGCTGTAGCAAATTAAAGAAGTGAAATTGCTTGCAAGCTAAGCAACTAAAAACCATGCCCAAGTTACAACTTTAATTGCATTTCCAAAAATTGCAAGCTTTGGCACGCGCTTACTACCTATCTACTCCCTCCCTTTGTCACCTTCTAGGCTTCCTCACTCACATTGTGGACAATACCTAGTTCTTGCACCCTTGCTATTTATTTTGACCCTTCTCCTCACTCTCATCACCTCTAATCACTTCATCCTATCCCCACACAAAGTATCCTTTTCTTCAATTCCAATGGAGCACACAAATAAGACCACCCCTCGCAGCACTGAAGTTGTAGTGGAACTAGGCCCTGCAATCACAACTACTAATGTTACTGTTACTGCTAACCATGCTACCTCTTCTGCCACCATAATCAATAGTGCTAATGCCTCCATCAACACTGCTGCCATCACTTCCACCACTAACACTATGACCAGGACTAGGAGGACCAAGTGTGAAGATGAGTTGAAAGGCCTTCTCTTCGTGATTTGCCTGCTACTGCTTATGCTATATTTATCCTTATTTGAACAGGGCAAAACCAGTCATTATAATTTCCAACCTGAGGTCCAAGTAGACTCAATCTCTGTCCTGTCAGCTACCAATATCTCCAGCCCACAAGCCACTACAGCATTCAACATGGTTTTCTCTTTTAGAAATGCAGGGCTGCATGCAAATTACTCATTACTATTTGCAACTATGTACCTGCATGATGATCACAAGTATCTCTCTGACAAAAGAATTCCATCTTTTGTTCTAAAACCCAATGAAGAGATACAAGCGAAGGCTGAGTTTAGGCTCATTGACAGTCTTCTTGCAAGTGATTTGGCTAGTGGGGAAGTGAAAGTAGAGGTTGAGCTGATGGCTGTTGTTTTGGTTAAGCTGCCCTCTGAGTCTGAGTTGTTATATTTGGAAAGTTTCTTTTGCTCGGATCTGAAGTTTGCAAATTCTTCTTCCAAGGTTGGTGGGAATTGGATGCTGAGTGGTACCAAGACTTGTAAGGATGTGTCATGGTAAGTTACTTACCAAGCAGAAAAGAAAAGTAGCATCTGGTTGTTATGGCCATAAAGAAAGTACTACTGTATTAGTATTAAGTAAGTTTTTATTTTTAGTTTACTAGAAGGGATAATGAACTAGGTACAGAATGGAATCTCCCACTTCAATGGCCTTTTATCTCGCAGATGGAACCTATTTGTATTAGTTGCAAAGATTCAATTCACAACTTTCTTGGTGATTTTTTATTTGGGCTCAAATTTAACCTTGCTTGTTACAGAATCTAGGATTAAGACTGGGATAATATATAATGTTCTCAATTATATAAACTAATTTTACAAAGTTTAACTCTGCAAGAAACGTACTTCAAGATGAGGGTAAACAGATTATCATATGGATGAACGGTGAATTTATTTTCACTCGAATATTGCTCCAATTCAATGAAATGCATCATGTTACAATTTGAAAATGTTTTCTGAACCCCCAAAACACTAAAACCATGCTCTCTGGTACCCTTGCACCATGTTACTCGATGGTCCTACGTTTCAAAAGCAAATAAAGAAACTATTAATGCTTTTTGGATTGGATCAGCCATATTCTGTATAAGGTAAAGTTTGTGCCTAAATTGAAGGCCCTCTTAGGCAATGAATGACTCATACTTACTTGATTAACTCTTTGTGGGGACCAAGATACACCGAGGTGCCAAAAATGCACTAAGGGACAGCTTGCAATGTTACTTCTTAGGTGTGAAAGTCATATCATAATTCTAAAATGAATAGAATTTTCCTCTTGGATGAAAAATTTTCCAACTTCTTACTTGGCCATTAAAATGATTGTTTATATTTACTTTTAATACATGATTTTCTTTAATAATATATAATTTATTTAAATAATTAAATGAATCATGTGATTAAATAAATATGAATAGATTGATAGTGATATAAATAACCATATTAAGTTTGAAGAGTTTCTTCCAAATGAGTTTGGAAAAAAAACTTTGCCAAAAGTATAAGGTCGGTGCAAGTCGAGCACTAATTGGAGGACTAATATTATTAAGATAGAGGCTAGGTCTTCCAAAGTGGAATCAAAATTGTCACATCATAACCCTGAATGTTATTGCCTCAAAACCAATATTACACTATTATGAAAAGAGTGGTGTTAATTTCACAGCATCAGTGCGGAAATATCAATAATTGATTGATGCAATATATCAATTATTGATATTTCCATACTAATAATTGGTGCGAAAATCATTGCCCTTTGAAAACCATCTTCAACATTAGGGAATACTTAATGGGTATAGAAAATAGGAGTAGAAAATGCATCTCAAGTGAGACTCGATCATCAAGTATATATGGTGCCGGAAGGAAGCAGCATTCTGTTCCCAAGTCCCAACTGAATGGTGCCCAACTGGGATGAGCCAGGGACCTATAGAGGAAATCTATATTTCCATGCTCTAGCTCAACTACTCATTTAGAGAAAATGTTACTTTTATCAATTTTACTAGTAAAGGTTTATAAATTGACATGATAATGAATATATTTAAATTACTTTGTTTTGATTGATAACACTAATCTTGTAAGACTTGTATAATAAATTTTGTAATATCTCTAATATTACTCATGAAATTAATTAGACACATGGGGTAATTACTAATTAGCCAATTGGAGTCAAACATAGAGCACAGTCACTTTTTAAACAAAGTGAGTATGGGTGGTCCATATGCTAACCGATTCTGGCAAAATAGCTTTTCACTTTCAGTTCACACTGCACAAATTTCCTCTAGATGCGCTCATTTTCACACATACCCTTCACAAGGCCAAGGCCCAAGGGCAGGGCACTCTATAATACTCTTCATGCATGCTGCCAACTTGGGCCAATCCAAACCCAAATTCATGTCTTTGTCTGAGTTGGACTTGACCAGTTAACCATAGCTTTTTAGAACTCATGGAAAAAAGCATGCTCATGGAGTCATGGTCTGAATGTACGTTGAGAGACACGTATCTGCTAGGGGTTCCATAAAAGTCTACAATGAATGTGTTTTGGTAATTGGGCTTTAACATGTGGCCTTGGAATGGATACAAGTCACACAATCAAACAAGTTCAATTTCTAGCCCACCTTGTGCTTCAAGGTGGCAGGGTCGGACTTGTTTGGGCTACGGCTACCCAAACATTTCTCTGGGCATGATCCTTCTAGGACCCGTTTGTATATATTATACAAAAATCTATCATTCAACTAAAGACTCAAGAGCATCATGCATCGTGACTCGGTAATATTATTTAGTTTCCATCATACTCAATAAGAAAAATTTGGATTCAAAGCCCCCACTCTTACTATTAGTAAAAACAAAAATAAATAAATAAAATGTCTATAGTTTAAGGATGTAAGAACTTAAATTCTATAATTTTAAAATTTATAAATTAAATCCTAAATTTTCAAAATACAAAAAACTAAAGTTCAATCTATATAAATGGAACCGAATTATATCTTGGGATGAGCTGAGACTTTGAGAGTTTAATTTATATTTTTTAAACCTCTATGTTTAATTTATTACTTCTAAAATTATAAGATTTAATTTGTTACACACTTAAATTATAGATTTTCTATGAAATTTTCTATGAAAAACTATATTCTAATGTATCAGTAAGCAGTGATGGTCTCCACGATTAATGGGCCCACCTATTTTGATTTTCCAAAATTAATTATTTAATCAAATGACATTCCTTCTTATCAAAATCAATGTGCCCACCAGGGCTCATCAATTAGGTAATCAATAATATAGTGTCATATACGTTTCAGATTAATTATTCCTTTTTGTTGTTGGTGACTGAATATAGGTATTTTACTAGAAACACATTTACAATATTGGCATATATTAGTTCGGGTAACAGCATATTAATCAAATCATTCTTAAAAAATAAAAAATAACAATCAAAGTTGCAAGATATGATAAGTGCAATACCTACCGTACAATATTTTTTTAATAATTGAAATTAAATGTTAAAAAGTTAATTCTAGATGAATAGTTGATCACGATAACTAATGAGATGACGACTGGTGTACCTACAAAAATGAGAAGATATGATTTACTCAAATGATTTCGATGTGGTGCCAACCAAAAACTCTTTGATGCCTAAGTTAGGAATGGTTTTTTGAATAAGATGACAGAGTTTTTAGGATTAAGTGTCTCATACCCTAAATTAATGGTTCATTGAGGTTATATACGAGTCATCTTGACCATTACTCCATTTATGGAGGTTGAAGAGTTGTATGGACCATTACTGCATTTATGGGATTAAAGAGTCATTATGGTCTTAAATAGTGTGTAATTCGCACATAACCTGCCTGACAAATACGCTATAGTTGGATGGTCGTCCTATCAACATACATAGTCTGCTCTAGATATGATAATGAGAAGTGGATGACGGGTCTACTTGACTCTAGGTCCTGTGTGGCCTCACAGTCTTTTATGCAAACAACACAATGAGGGCAACTTTAAAAGATAATTTACAACTTATGAGATTTTTGAATTGACCCAAAAAAAATTCCAAATTTTGGTGGGGGCAAGTGCCCCGACTACTAAACTATAAGGGGATAAGTTGTAAATGAAAGTTTGTTCATAAAATATAAAATTTGTTAATTTAGATGAAATCTTAACAATTTCATTTTAATCCAAACTTTAGGGGAGTAATTGAAGCAATTGAAAGTTTGTGAACAAATTTGTGATAGGGCCAAATCACAAGGATAATTTTAAGTGTAGAAAATTGTATTAACTATTAAGTAGGGAGAAAGATGCAATTAACAAAGAAGATGAACCTAGTCTACGCAAATGATGAAATAAAAATCAATGTCAATGCTGGTACATAAGCATTGAAATTTTCTATCAAATTGGCAACTTCAATTGTACATTCTAAATTTGTTTTCTTGTACCCCACTTGTGAGAATTTTCCCAGCCCACTTTTGATTTTGCTTCACTAACTGTCTAATTCCACTAAGATAAAAGATTTGGGGGAATTTTCATTCTCATTCTCCCAAGAACCATTCCCATAGAAATATCTTTTCTTTGACATCATTTAATTATTTCATATCTGATTGAAAGGTGATTGATTATTTAAAAATTATCAATCCTAAAAACATAAGTTGTGATTGGTGCAATGTCTCTTTCATATGAACTTATCATTGATTTTTTTTTTTAATGTACTAATCACAACAGATTGTTTGCAAATTGGCATCAGCAGAAATTTGAATATCGGGCTCATATCCGATGGTCTGATCAAACTCTGCTTGTATGTACAAAATGATAGCCTGTTTATGGTTTGGATGGAATCAGATATTAACTATTTAACTTTATCAAAAAAACAAAACTAGTGCTGCTACTGTCATGGATGTACTTTCCTTCGATATGCTAATGCAACTGTGTGATCGTCCTCGTGTACAATGATGTTGCATTTTTTGTATGCACAAACTTCTCAAAGTGCTATCTAGCAAAAAAATAGTAAAAACATCTCAATGTACTGCCCAATTGTCAATTTAAGCTTTGTAAGAGCATTCTTATCAGCCTCCATATTTTTTTTGCCAATTTGGTTCTAAAAAACCCACTTTTGCTCAAATAGCTAAAGCACTACTACACCAGACTCCCTATTTTAACTTTACTATTCCATTTTTTAATATATTTTTACTTTTTCACAACTCCCAAAATACCATCTTTTTATCATTTTTATCTTTCCTCTCCCTCACCCACTGTTACCGTCCCTCACCTCTGTTACCGCCTGTGGAATACTCTCCCCCTCTCCTCCATCCCTTTTTCTCATTTTTATCTTTCCTCTCCCTCACCCTCTGTTCCTCCGCCTGTGGAATACTCTCCCCCGCTCCTCCATCCCTTTTTCTTGTACCCATTTTTTTCCTCTTTCCCGATCAGCGACCTCCCATTGCCGCCACCCACACCCATGGGTCTCAAGATTTGTCAAGCTTGATTAAACCACCGTATGTTTCTAGACAGACATTGTTTCTTTTTTTTTTTTTACTTTCTTTTTCTTTCACACCTTTTTATCCTTTACAGCCATAATCCTAATGTCTGAAACTTATTTGTATTAGGATTTTCATTGCCATAACAAATACAATAAGACAAAACAAATGGATTTCTTTTCGTGCGTGTTTAACACTGCTGGGAGACTGTTTTCAATGGCCAGATTTTTTTTTTTTTTTTTTTTTAATTTGGAATACGTTGAAGTGAAGAAAGGAAAAGGCAGAAAAAGGGAAACATCAGCCTCCCTATACCAACGAAAATGGGGAATTGATGAACAGTGGCTCTCCCACCTTGAGGAGCCACTGTTCATCAATTGGGAGAATAAAAAAGACTTTTTTTTTAGTGTAGTAGTGTTTTTTGTAGTGTAGTATTTCGGGAGTTGTGAAAAAAATAATAATAATAATAAAGATATATTAAAAAATGGAATAATAAAGTTAAAATAGGGAGTCTGGTGTAGTAGTGCTTTAGCTATTTAAGCAAAAGTGGGTTTTTTAGAACCCAATTAGCAAAAAAAATGAGGAGTCTGATGAGAATGCTCTAAAAATACTGCTAAAAGAAATGCTAATATATATTGATTTAAGGATAAGTGATGTTTCATAAATATAAATGAAAGTTATATGTTAAAAGCCCTTAATTTCCACTAGAACCTCACTTATAAACAACCACAGAAAATTTATAAAGTCACATCTCATTGAACTATCAATGTATTATGTATGCCAAATGTATTATGTATCTCAATTTTAACATAAGAAGTGAACATTGTGCAAGCACACACACAAAAGGAATATTCTGTAGTCATTTACATATTGAATGTCTCATCCTTATCTTTAACACTATTGAAATTTCAAAGAAAAAAATTATCTTGCTCTATACTTGCTCTTAATTTATTTGAAATATTGTATTACTAATCTAATGTATGATGTTTTGGTTAAATCTTTTCAGAGTATTGTGAAAAAAAGTTTGAAATTGAAGAATAGGTGGTTTGGTCATTCAATGGATCGTCATCCTATATTTGACATAATTGCTAACGACTCCTCATCCTCCTCTGATGATGAGATGGAGATGATTTTACGTTTTGCTATTGAAGAAGAACGTTTGAATAGTGGTGGAGGATCAAGACCACGTCGACGCCGCACGTTCATTCCTCGTGATTTTGTGCAAGCCACCGAAAGGATTATCCGTGACTATTTTGCTGAACCACCATTATATCCTCCAAACATATTTCGAAGAAGGTTTCGAATGAGTCGTTCTCTTTTCTTACGTATTAAGTCTACACTAGAAGCGACTGAGCCATACTTTGTCCAACGAAGGAATGCTGCTGGAAAGCTCGGGTTGTCTTCCATTCAAAAGATGACCGCCGCCATAAGAATGCTAGCTTATGGAACAACGGCTGATTTGTGTGATGAATATGTAAGTATTGGAGAAACAACCGCAATGAAATGTGTAAAAAAATTTGTTAAAGCTGTGATTTCAAATTTTTCTGAAGAGTATTTACGGTCACCAACCAATAATGACATTGCCAGATTGCTAGCATTGGGCGAAAGCCGTGGATTTCCTGGGATGTTAGGGAGTATTGATTGCATGCACTGGAAATGGAAGAATTGTCCCACTGCATGGCAAGGTAACTTTACTGGTCATATTCATGAACCAACAATTATTTTGGAAGCTGTGGCATCATATGATCTATGGATATGGCATGCATTCTTTGGGTTACCCGGATCTCATAACGATATCAACGTGTTAGAACGTTCTTCCGTATTTACTGAGCTTGCTGAAGGGCGTGCTCCTTTAGTCAATTACTCAATCAACGGTAACAACTATACAATGGGATATTATCTTGCTGATGGCATATATCCTACGTGGTCAACATTTGTTAAAACAATTCCATCTCCACGAGGACCAAAAAAAACTCATTTCGCTAAAAAGCAAGAGGAAGCAAGGAAGGATGTGGAGCGTGCATTTGGAGTGCTTCAATCACGTTTTGCAATTGTTCGTGGACCTGCACGTTTTTTCCAAATTGAAACACTTAAAGACATTATGACGGCCTGCATAATATTACATAACATGATCATTGAAGATGAGCGTCATATCGATGAAGTTGAACGTGGTGATTATCAGCAATTCAATGAAACTACCCTTGATCCAGTGTCACACGCTCCTACACTTGAATTTATGGACTTCATTCAACGTCATCATCAAATTAGAGACAGAGAAACTCATTCACAACTCCAATCTGACCTTGTGGAGCACTTGTGGCAACTACATAGCAATTCCTAGGCTTTTGTAATTTTAAATTTTGTATTAATGTAAAATACTAGTATTTGAAACAATTGCCCTTAGGTGTTTGTAAGTTTAAATTTTGTATTAATGTAAAATACTAGTATTTGAAACAATTGCCCTTAGGTGTTTGTAAGTTTAAATTTTGTATTAATGTAAAATACTAGTATTTGAAACAATTGCCCTTAGGTGTTTGTAAGTTTAAATTTTGTATTAATGTAAAATACTAGTATTTGAAACAATTGCCCCTAGGTGTTTGTAATTTTAAACTTTGTATTAATGTGAATTATATAATCTTGAAATGAGGACAACTTGATTCACCTTAGTGTTGTTCTATATCCAGATGTATGGTGTTGGAGCTGTCTGCACAATGAATGCAGAAAATATTAGATTGCAGCACAATCCAGTCGACTGGATTGGGACGTCCAGGCGACTGTATTAGTACATACCTCACTAATCCAGGCGACTGGATTAGTGTACCAGTCGCCTGGATCATACAGAAACTCTTGGGCAGTCGAGTGGGACAGTTTTAGTCACCTGGATCAAGGATCCAGTCGCCTGGACCCCTGATGCAGGCGCCTGGATCAGACAGAAACTCTTGGGCAGTCGACTGGGACAGTTTAAGTCACCTGGATCAAGGATCCAGTCGCCTGGACCCCTGATGCAGGCGCCTGCATCCTTCTTTTTTCAACCTTAGGCTAATGTGGAGCAACCCCATGTGTTAGCAGTGGATGATAATCTCATTGATCGCAAACTCATTGAAAAACTACTCATTAACTCCTGCAAAGGTAATATATACTCTTGCAACCGTTTTTTATTCTTTTTCACTCTTTCTAGCTTTCTGTTTGGGATGCAATAATTTCTTGTTTTTTTTTTTTTTATTATTTTTTTTTTATTTTATAATTTAAGTAATGTTGCAGCATCATTTGGCACATAGAAAGCCTTGTACTGTTACACATGGATGATGAAATAAAACACAACTTTAATGTGCTATATATATATTTTGTATTATTTACTTTAAATAAGAAAAGAAAAGGTTTTTATATGGTACTTGGGTTTTCAAAAGTGCTTATAATAATTCATGTGGCTGCAGTGACTACAGCAGAAAATGGGAGGAGGGCATTGGAAATTTTAGGCTTGGGAGACAATCAACATAACACCTTGAAGGGCAGAGTAAGTTGCTCTGAAAAGAGAGATATAATTATGAACTTTTTAATCCCTTTTACCTATTGGACATTATCCAATCCAGACTTTTTCCCTTACAAACAGAATAAATATTCAGAGCATTTTCAGTTGAGACTTGAGATGAGTCAATGACCAATGCATTCACAAATTGTCTTCTGATTCCTAAGAAGTCTTTAATATTCTGTTGCAGGCATCAAAGGTAAATTTGATTATTACAGATTATTGTATGCCAGGAATGACAGGCTATGAGCTACTGAAAAGAGTTAAGGTATTATTGCAAAGATGAGGCCATGATTCTAGCAAAAGAAAGATACATATGACCAATTGGGAAACCATTACAAAACCCAAAAATCAAGGGGGTTTGGGAATTAAAAAATTTGGACCCATGAACAAAGCTTTAATTACAAAACAATATTGGCGCATAAGAAATAACCCAAATCTCCTGCTCTCCAAAACTCTAAAATCAAAATATTGCCCAAATGGAGATATACATTCTCATAAGCCCAATCCGAAAGCCTCATGGATATGGAGAACTATCATGTCTCAAGACAATCCAAAATTAAGACAAGCAACTTGGAGAGTTGGAAGAGGACATAACATTCCCATCAACCATCCAGATTGGTTTAAGTTCAAACCCAATGCTCCGCCACATATACAAGATCAAATCAAATCAGTGGCTGATCTTATTGACCAACAAACAGCAACCTGGAAAATAAACCTTATCAACCAGCTCTATGATAGAACAGAAAGTGATCAAATTATGAGCATTTCCATTCCGGTGGTTGAGAACAATGCTGCTCCTGACAAACTAATTTGGCCTCATTCACTCAATGGAGATTATCAGGTGAAGAAAGCATATGAAATTCTTACTCAATATGACAATGTCTCAACTCCTTCTTCATCAAACAACACCCATTCCACTGTGTGGAAACACTTATGGAAAATCAAGCTTCCACAAAAAATCCTCACTTTCACTTGGAAGATCCTCAACCATTCTCTTCCAGTCAAAGGAGAACTCAACCGCAGAGGAATCCATTGCAATAGGGAATGTGTAATGTGCAACAATGACATTGAAACCCAAGACCATCTCTTCCTTCACTGTCATTTTGCTCGAGCTGTTTGGTTTGGAGCTGGAATTCCAATTCTCCACATCACTCAGGCTGAAACCACAGTGGATATATGGATAAAGAATCTTATTAAGCAGTACACAGCTGCTGATAATGATTATTACAATCTCAAAAGGATTCTAATTATCCTGTGGTGCATTTGGTTTCATAGAAACCAATCCATTTTTGAAGGAAAGCAACCCAACCCACTAGAAATAATTCTAACATCTAATTCTTTGTTGAACAGGTTTTTGCAAAACTATTCTAACAATGCAGGGAAAAATGGAAGAGCTGGCTATAAAGTAAAGACTACTGCTTGGAAGCCTGATTCTAATTGGCAAGTCATTATCACCACAGCTGCAGATTCAACAAAGAATAGTGCAAGGTATGGGATAGCTTATATGGGCAAGATTCGACATGGTCAAGTTGTTTTTGTTGGATGCAAAACCACCACTACACAAGACTCTAGAATAGCAAGACTGCTAGCTATCAGGGAGTCCATCCTTTCAGCATCCAAGCTGGGTTTCCAGAGGCTAATCATTCTCACTGAAGACAGGGGAATTGAGCACATGTGGGAAAGGAACAATCTTTGCAGATGGCAGCTTAGCACTATCTTACAGGATATTAAAAATCTCCAACATCAACACCATCTTAGTCTCACTATAAAGACTACTCCAGTGGCAGTTATTAAAGAATCTAAATCAATGGCCCTTACTGCATCCAGCACTTTTCTTGATGTATATTGTGAACATTCCATGTGTAGACCCTAAGCTTTCAGTTGTTTTGGTTTTTGTTGTTTTGTGTTTTTTGTTTCTCTGTTTTCCTTGACAATGTATCAAAAAAAAAAAAATGCAAAGATGAAGATATTTTTTTTTCTTGGCCTCTAGTATGTTGGCTTATGTTTACAATACACAAGCTTATTAATGTGGACCATATATCTTTGTTTCTTTTCAAGCAGGAATCATAAACTTTACAAAACTCAATGTAATACAAAACCCAAATCCCATTCAATATTTTCTTTCCATTGATTTGGTTTAACCAATACATAATACATAACCAAAATGTCAATTACATAATACCAAGAAAGTTTGAAATGAAAACAAATAACTACATCCCATGATTCCTCAAACGCTCATTGATTTCCTCCATGGATTGAGCCAAACTAGCAAAGTTCTCATTATAAGTTGAGAATGTTTGAGTAACCATAGATGAGAAGTTCTCAAAACTTGTTTGCATGTTCCCCACGCTAGTGGCCAAAGAGTCCAAACGTCCAAACATGAGTTGGAAGTTGTCCTCATTGACACGAGAGGAGCTAGAAGGTGCGGTTGGAGGCTCTTGATTCTCTTGCCTTGCTTCTTCATTTCCTTGAGCATCAGCTTCAGCCATTTGAGCTTCTTCATCCATTTCTTCTACCACATGAGCATCCTTCTTAACCCATGTGTTATTGTTATTGTTGAATTCATACTTCATTTGTTTCATGGTAGTTTCACCATAAAAATCCGTTGGAATTGCATTTCGATTCTCTTTTTCACTATTTACATTTACTTTGAAATGATTGAGTATAGTAGTGATGTGGAGACCGTATGGGAGGGCACCATTCTTCTTTTTGACACAAGTGTCCATGTGCCATCCAACATAGAATGCAAGGTCAAGTTTGACCTTGTTGAGAATGCACCATATGATGAAGGCATCTAAATAAGAGATGTATTCGTATGAACCACTCCTAGGAAGGATGTTGTGGGTTATGATGTGATGAATGAGTCGGCTTTCTAATGTGAGAGCGGAAATTGTAGGTCTAACG